>CM062239.1:6214606-6639718 GCA_031216185.1 Syzygium aqueum
GGTAACCTTAGCAGTAGCAGTAGCAGTACCAGAACTTGCATCTATAGCAGTTGAAAATTTCTGAAGAAGAAGATCCAGCTGACCATTCTCGATGAGAATGCCAAGGATAAAATTAAGGGCATGGAAGTTTTTAACTCCAGTCATTAGGCGAGCCAAACACGAAAAATCACCCTCAGACACATAAGAATCAACCCTGGTAGCAGCAAGGGCTACAAGAACATCGACTCCATCCAGGCATGCTGATGATTTGTAGAAGTGATGAGACAAAATAAGAAGCTCCACCTGTTGAGAAAAAGACATACCTCGTTCAATTCTAAGTGCTTGATAAAATCGTGTAAATGTTCTCCGCTCTTGTGAGCCCTCTAAGCTTTACATAATGCTCCCATGATTTTTTTTGTGAACCTAGGAAGAAAAGAGTAATATGTCGCATCTGTGTCTTGTTTCCAAGGTTCAGAAACGAACAAATATCAGACCTGTTGGAAAGTATAGAATGTGGTATATAGATGGGGGTTGAATTCCATTGACATCATCTCGAGTCATAAAGAGTACCCTAAAATATTGCATTAGCTCCAAAACCTAATTACCATTATCTAATTCATATGTTCCACTATAAATTTCGAGCTATACTATAGCATCTATAGATGAATCATATGATTTCATTATGCTATAATAACTAATGTCAAGAAGAGAAAGCAAGCGACAGTAGATATCATGATAAATGCAGACTTGCTTCTCATGTCTATATGATTATCCTTCTTTATTTGTGAGATCAAGGAAAAGACACGATTTTTAGGCCAACTTTTACGTATGCACCATCAGATGCATTGCAAAGTTCATGGAGCCAATGTAAATCAATCCTCTGTTGTAGGATATACTTAACATATATTTCAAGTATAGGAAATATCAATATAGCACAAAGTGACATGATCTTGCTTGGCTTCCATTAGTACATTTACAGATTAACCATGCCTTCATCTAAAAGTTTAAGACTTCTGAGATTTTTACATAAGCAGACAATTGTCAGTCCCGCAATACACCAGTCAAATTTTCAAATGCTAACACGCTTATTTTGATTTACTTGTTGGATGTGGTTTCACAACCAGTGTTCTAAATGTAAAGCCCAGTTTACAAGTGAAGGAAGTGCTAAGAAATGTTCGATAAACATTTTTTATATGTTTCCTGAAAGCTTCCAGTTGTCCAGTTAATATGGTTATGTCCACAACACGTGTTT
Organism: Syzygium aqueum; assembly: GCA_031216185.1. NCBI lineage: Eukaryota > Viridiplantae > Streptophyta > Magnoliopsida > Myrtales > Myrtaceae > Syzygium > Syzygium aqueum. The sequence goes on from CM062239.1 coordinate 6,215,838, forward strand.
TATTAGTTAGGCCCAGCTAGAGGGCTAACAAATGTTTGATGTACATCATAGATCCATATCCTGGAAAATCAAATCTTCTAGAAGGAAGGTTTCTGACATTGTCGGCAGGAAGTCCGATGCTCATACCTCTCCGATGACCCTCATTTGCCTCCAACTATGACTGATTCCATGGCTCACTTATAGCCAAACCACATCCTATGCGTGAGAGATGGTAATGGTATTATCACAAGTCACTAGAAGTCCCCAATTTCTTAACTCCAAGGGGCATTTCTCACTCACCTTTTAGTGGTTTTAATAGGAAATCAAGGAAGGAAAACTAACATAGATATGCCCTCTCAGAAGAGGGTTTTTTGAATGCACAAGGGAGAAAAAAGATGGGCAGGCCCATCTACAAAAACCATGAGGCTTTTTTCAAGAAGTTTTTACCGTAAGAGTGGAGTTAACATTAAAGAATGCCTCTCCACCTCAACTAGAACAACTTAGTCCTTGAACCTTATTACATTTATCTATGTATCCTTATTGGGTAAACAATAAAACCAATGAACAATTAATCCATTTCAGTTCATTTTCTTTCTCATGAAAAATTTCTTTATGAATGACATTACTGTCATCGTATAAGCATCAGTTTGCCTTTGCACAGAACATAGAACAAGATCATGCTTACACAAATAAGCGCAGCTAGATAAAGATTATGCCAGCTCAATTCTATCCTTTTGCTGAATTGATATATCAACAATCACTTAAAACTTACAAAGTCAACACTTTTCAGCGATGTAATCTAACATACACAAACAACATGTTGCCATTAATCATGAGGCTGCAATGACTAGAAATCTCCATCAAATATATAGTGTTATGCATTTACCTCACAAGCATGCGGTATTTCTTGTCCAGTAATAACCAGGCGCATCAGCGCATGTCCAATTTCAGGTTCAGAAGGACATAGCTCAGCCCATGTAAGAAAGTCGGAAAATCTCCACAACAAGGGAGATGGTCCTTCCTCCTTTTGAGACTCCATATATCCACCGCGATGTGCAGCCAATAACCCCTGAAGGACAAGAAAGCATGCAGGTTCAAATACATAGGAATAAACCAAACAGGTAGTTTTGATTTAAAAAAAATAGTAAAAAGGAAAAATTAGTAAAGAAAATCTAATAACATCACGAAGCCTACAAAAGCACATATCACAAGAGGGTGAATATGAAGTTGATTTTGAAATTCATAACTAGTATAAATAGTTGGGGTACCTCTCCAAATTGGAAATTGGCCAATTTGTCACAAACAAGAAGAAGATAAATTTGTTGATCATCCCAGAATCGCATGTCTTCATTCATAAGATTGCTCACAGATGGTTCATTAGCATATCCCTTAAAACTTAAGTTAAAGTATAGAGGAAGTTAAAATTTTGTTACTTCGTGGTGATAATGCCTTCAAATATTTTTCCGCGCCTTTTAACTATTCCATGGTTCACATTATACATTGGTCTCTCGTTGACATACTCCGAAACAAAATGAATTAGCTGAATGTAAAAAACCAACATCTAGTTCTCACAGATTGTCACCATACCAGTGGCATGTCATCCTCATGTTTTTCTGTTTTTTTTTATGATGTAAAACAGATGCATTTAGGAGAGGAGGACAAAGTTTTGGAATTACTGAGGAACAGAGATACAGGGACATCACCAATTGATACCGGGACTACTGTTATGTCAAATATGGACATACAGACTCCAGCTCAACTCCAGTTCAATCCCCAGTGAAAGGAACTGCCAATAAAACGTGGTCACCTTACTTAGTTCCCTTTCCTCATGGATCTCTTTGAGATTCCTCATGGATGGTTGAATGCGTTTCATCTGTAATTAACTTACTTCTGACTGTAATCTCATTTCCAAAATCTTCAAGGGCACAGTTGTTGTTATAAGCCCACTAATTTATTCTATACACAGGAAGTTAACACTATTTCGGCTGTCCACTTCCATTCACTAAACTATTTTCATTCGGTCAAATATAACATCATGGAGATGGCAGTACAGAAAAAAAAAACAGAAAAATTGTACCTTTAAAAATGATTCAGCAAGAATTTGGGCAATACTAGCAGCTGGCATGAAATGAGTTTGGACCAGGAGCTTCGCTTCCTCAAATGATTCTTGGGCTTTTAGAGAAAGCAGCTGTAGGACCTCAATTGGCTGCTTCTCAAAAGCTTCCGAAAATGAAAGACCTAGCACATTAGCAGATTTCACAACTGCTACTATCCTTTTACAAAGTCCCCGTCCTCTACCATCAGTAAATATGGTTGTTAAACTCTCTAAGACCTACATAACATATGAAACAGAATTCAGACTCCGCATATGCCTTCATCACAAAACGTAAATAATATGCTGAATCAGGTACAAGAGGAAGCAATGCATATACTAAAGTATACGAACAACACTCGATATAATTTTTAAAATCTACAAATATGCAAATTATAAGCTTGTAAAAGAAGGCAATTTAATTAAGGTTTAGAATAATTACCTGAAGCGGGTCGAGATACTGCTGGTCAGCCAAAATACTGCATGATCGAATCACCGAAATCACTTCATCATCAATCATGGACAATGGTATTTCACTACAAGGTGTCGAGACAGCTGCAAGCTTTAGAGCTGCATCAACCAGTAAAAATTCTGAAGGTGCAAGCCCTGGTGACAGCTTATGTTGGAGTTGCTTTGCAGCACTAATTTGCCCAAACTCTAATAACAGCAGAACAGCCCTCTCCAGCTCTTCTTGTCCTACTCTTTCCTCCCACCTTGAAAATGGAAGCTCCATTTTTGAGTTCTCATCCTGTAATTGCAGGTCATTCCTGGCATTCAGATTACTGATACCATCTTCAGAATCAGCCACGCTGTCCATGGTATCCACTACCGCCCGTTTGAATGGTGCAGAGCTTTTTGTCCTCCTTCTTGTCTTTGCAGTGCCACCTGCCAAGTTCGAGAGGCCAGAGTCCAGTACTTGGTGTTTAAGATTTGAACCCCCGCCTTCCTTTGAGTCATGCTTCTCAATAGTTCTACTTGTCATATTATTCATATGATTATCCATTTTCGCTATGATGATTGCAGTCCGGTCAACCATGCCTGGACCACCATCCATCCCAGGATCGTGGCTTGGACTAAATGGACTCGACTCACCTTCACTTTTTACTTGAGCTTCTGATTCTACTGCCAACAGCCACACTCTAGTTTCAATTTCTCTTATAAGATGCAATGGATAAACCCTGAAAAAATCATGTTACAGGTCAGAAAAGAAACCATTTCCCTGGAAATTTTCAGAAGCTTTATGGACAGAATATGCTTACAGATGGGAAAGGGTCATCATCCCACTCAACCACTGCAGAGAAAGGAGCAACAGCTCATGAAGCTCCTTAGCTGGAAGATCTTTCTCCAAAGTTTCCGCATGTTTAAGGAAGAACGATCCAGCCTGCAAGGAATCTCAAATCAGTGATACTTACAGCATTTTAAAGCAGAGTTCCTTGACAAGCATACGTATTATATGATGACTCAACCTGTAAAGGTGGAAAAGAATGTCTGATGAACAGTGTCTGGCAGTGGCCCCACAAAGCTACTCTTTCTTCAGGAACATCCCAAAGGAACTCTTTCCACTCCGCCACCATAGATTCAGCCTGAAGAAGCTTGAAGAGTGAGCTCTAGAGCTTACATGGTTACATGCCAAACCATGAATATTTCAAGCATGTTGAGGTAGATCAAAGAGTAAGACCCATTTGGATTGAGAAATTTGAAAATAATTTGCAGAAGACAATAATATCAACTCAGAAGAGTGAAGTCCCTAGCATTACATTCGCACCTAAAGTTTCTTAAGCAGCATATCTAAGGCTGTTTTATGCACCACATTGAAAAGAAAATTATATCATAGAATTCAAAAGCAAACAATAGTATAAACTTTGATAGATTTAGGTCTTCTTCATAATACAGTTGAAATTAAATCATTTAGCATTCAAAGAGATTAAGTTTGCATGGTAAGAACCAACAAGTTTTGACTCAATTGATTAAAGTAATTGCAAAATATGCTCAAGTCTGAATAAAGGAACAAGCTACTTAATACATTTAAGGGATATCCTTACTGGCATTCAGGATGTCGTCAATTGAATGGCTATAATCTACCAGCTATATTAACAAAACCACATTAGGAAAGAATCTAATCAAATTCAACATTTAATTTTCAGCTACTACCGAACAATTTTCTTTTGTTTTCATTTTCAGCACTTCCACAAATCCACTTTTCAAATTCAATACTTTAATGCTTAATACTTACTTTTTTATCAGATCTGTTTTCCGCCCTTAAAAATGTTTTCTCATGAAAAAAAATTATCAAAACAACAATTTCAGGCATTTGGTATGTATAAAAAAGAAATTCTTCTTTAAGACTTCTATAATGGGCAAGTGGCAAGGGGCGGTCGAAGATCAAGGAGCAGGCTGTTGACAACAACTATCACCAGCATAATATTTTTCATTCACCAATTTTCTTCAACTATACCAATTCTTTCATGAAGACATCCAAGTTATGGATATAATGCCATAAATATACTTTTCTATTATCTTCATAAAATGTAATGTCATCCAAATTAATCACTTCTCTAATGACAAGAACCATTCCAGGACACTATAAGTAGTCTCACTAGTCATCTTCATCGAAGGATTCACTGTAGCCTCACGATTAACTCGGTTAGCAATATCATTAGTTAATCAACTAGTTTCTTTGTCAAGTTAGTTTCCTTTTCAGTACATGGGCTACTTGGAATTGCGTTGCTAGTGAAGTCTATAAATATGAGGTCCTACTTTCCATTTAGAAGTTCATGAAAGTTTACTGACTTACAAAAGCAACTTTATTCAGTGGATAATGTTATTCAATTTTCAAGTGCAATGTTTCAGAAGCCCCAGGAAGATGCCTATGGATTCTCACTGTGATTTGTATACCTTCTCTAGGAATCTAAACCTTCAAATTTCTATCCAACTTGATCTCAGTATTTATCTCTCACAATCCAACAAAAAAGAATATGGTCTGGGCCTGGGCCATGAGGACATCCACACCCCGGAACATGTCACAGTAAGCCAAATCAAGTTACTCCCACCATTTATCAGATCATAAATACCATTCAGGGTCTACTTTTCATCAATCAGAGAACCAAGAGCACCAGCTTAAGTAATGGTAAGCTTTCTGTAATCAACTTGTCTATCCATTGACATTTCTGTCTTAACTTTATGAATTTAACCAGTTCTTCTCTTGAACAAATACAAGTGACTTGTAAAAAAAAAAAAATCCAAATGCTCCTCCAAATCACAGTAGCTCTGATTAATCTGCATTACTTTCATTATCATGGCTGTATGATGTACTTACAAGATAATAACAATCTGCTAAACTGTGAGGTCAGAAAGTTTGTGCTCTATAACGGGAACAAGCAAAAAAACAGGAGGCATTCTCGGACTCCTTGTGACATTAGATATTCAGCTAGAGAAACTACTAGACAGTCTAAGATGCTAAATAGTGGTAGAAAATGTCAAATTAACATTTGTGAAGTACCCTTGCATAGGTTGATTTGGAAATTCCTAGAAAGGCTGGACAGGACTTCTTGGCAATCAGAAAAACGAAAATGGAAAAACTAGAAAAAGTTGTACCTGAGTTTCAGTAACATGGTGAAGAGAAGATTTCAAAGGTCCCCCACTAGCATCCAACTGTCTGGCCCAATTTCGTGCTTGCTCCCAGTAACCGTTCTTTTCTAGTGCTGCTAAAAGAGAAGCATCATCTAGAGTCTCATTACCAAGCTGCAGGACATCATCTTTCCGCAGTAAGGGCTCAGCTAAGTTGATTTTCCAGTAAAGCCGTCGATAGTATGCTGCCGAAGATCCTCCATCACCAAAGTCGGTTGATGCAAGAAGTTGTAGTAAGCATCTCTTTTCATATGGAGATGGACAAGTAGAAAGGACAGCATTCGCAGCCGTTACAGCAGTAGAACTTATCCATGAGCTTGCTATATTCTCTTCTTTTTTCATACTAGTCTGTAAGGTCGTCGGTTCTTCCTTGACTCGGGTAGAAAAGGAACCCAAATGCGCTGAAGCTTCAGATAAGCGCATCTGAGAGAATGCCTGACAAAAACATGGTGTGGAGAACATGAGTCATCAGAGCTGCATGTCACGTAAAACAGTTGAATAATTATGGAAGGAGACAGCTTGCTAGACAAGACCACAAGAATTCGTCCAATAGAATGTATTATTCTAGAGCACAAAAGTCAATAATTTGAACATATGACCCCAATTAACTATTGTTAGGAGAAAACGTCTGCTGTTATTTTTCCTTCTTGATTGCTTAATTTGTTTACAGGACAAACTCCCAGATGCAGCCTTCGCAGATACTTAGTTATTGCAGATACTAATCTAAGACCTAAAGCACCAATTGAGAAAAAAAAAAAAACCCCATCTAATGCATATAAACAGTAAAAGCTAGTTATGCACATATTCTGTAGACTCTCGATTAAAAAAGAAATAAGTGCTATATAGTATATTCTCTCAGAAGAGAATTGGCATAAGCCTGTGCATTCCTGTCATTCCCACGTTCAATATTCTAGCCCTTTACTTACACTAAAGCAAACACTGATTAGCCCTTTTACAGAAAACATGCACCAGCCAAAAGGCAAAAACCAACAGCAAAAATATTCCTATGCATCTGAAAGCTATAGCATCATCTGAAAGCTATAGCAAAAATATTCCTATGCACCAACAAAGTTGTATTATTGATAGCCGTCATGATGGACAATTTTAAGCTCCATGCTAACCATAATCTCTTCCAGAAATAGCACTTATTTCCCAGACTCTTCCATCTACATAAAATCCTGAGCACATTACCTTTACCAAACAAATACCAGGTAGATCTTTCCTGCTGCTTGTACCAGTTTTGATAACTATCTAGTGTAAAACTATACACCAAATTTCTAAACTATGGTGCACATTTTTTGGCATGTAAAGACCAAAAATGCAATAAAAAAACACTATCTCTTATCTTGCATTTTCATAATTGAGAGACAAAGGAGTCACTGAAAAGTTTTCAGCAGATTGCAAATTGCTGTGAAGAAAAAATGACCCATACTAGATCTAACAAATAGACGATACAACATGATGTTAGACCGTAAGGTATAAAACTATAGAACTCTAGGGCATAGTACTCCATAAAATTCACATCACTGCATCAATTGCCATTTATTTAAGAAAAAACCCAGTAGGAACATAAAAAACTTGGAAAGGACAAGAAAAGACTAAATTTCTCACACCTGCAGAGCACGGATAAAAGGTAATAAAGAGCACGAAGGAAGGAACATTTCAAATGCCCTTAGCAAAGGCAAGAACTGTCCTTGCTCACAAAGCATGGCGACCATCTTTGACAAAGAAGTAGGTCCTTCATCACATACGGTAGAAACTTTTTCTGTGACTACTTCACCTTTCCTTTCCCCCATAGGACTAATGCCCTGATCAATAAACGTCATTTCCCTGGAGAAAACATTTGATGATTCACCAACTGGGGCTGATAGATCAACAGGTACAGGTTCCATGACCCGCCTACGCTTGGGATTGCTTCTATTATAATGAAATGTAAGGGCTCTATCTTCTGTTGGCTGGGAATTAGAAGCTTTCACGGCTGCTGCCACATTATTTGCAATGTGCGAAGTCATATTGCTGACCTTGACCAATGAAGTTTCCCTGCAAACAACAAAATGTTGCATAAGTATAATATATTATAATCGTAAATGCAGTTAGAGCCTAAAAATCATATTGGTTGGAAGCAACAGACATATTGCATATACTATCATAAAAATAAGTAGAAATTTGAATGAAGACCAGCATGCATGCGCTGAGAAATATCTGGAGGATGCAGGCTAACCTTGCTGCAGTAATTTCCAGCCAAACTCTTAGGCAGGAAAATGGAGTCACATCTGGGAAGCAAGAGGCTATAGTTGCCAATATAGACCATGACAACTCTTTGGCTTTGACCAAAAGAGCCTCCCCAGGTTTCTTCTGCTTTTCACAATCTGCAAGGATCCTGAACAGTTCGACATGAGTATACATGTTTTCATCTGAACAAGAAATTCCGCTCCCCTTTTCTTCAGTATCAGAATGTGATGACAAGCCAGCTTTTTTTCTTGACTGCATGTTTTTCATCACAGTTAATATATGAAGCTTGAGTCGAGGGTCACTAAACTCCTTCAATGCCTGATAAAGGACAAAAAGTGTTGAGCTGGAAGTGGACTTTGTACTTATTTTAGCAATTTAAAGAACAAAGGATGCTGCACTTACAACTTGAACTACAACATCGAAGGGGTATGCTCCAACCTGAGCTTCAGACAAGAACCCGACCTTTAATAATGACAAGAACACTGTTAAGAATCAAACTAAATGGAGAGTTTATATCACACAATTGAAAAAATAAGGACAATCAGGGTATACCCAATCATTATCTCTTGCCAACAGTGCAAGGTATCTTGTGCTCAATGGAAGTTGATGCATCTGGCAGAAAGCTGTGACTAGATTCCAGCATTGGCTGGCAGCTTTTTGTTCTGATCTTAAGTCAGCTCCATCACCTCCACCACTTCTGAGCCAAGACCCACAAGTCCTTCCATCTACCATCAGCGGGAGACTAGCCTTTTCCAGATGCTTTAAGACAAGCATGAGAGGTCGTGATGGTCTCTTACCATTAACCAAATCTGCAACATCCTTTTGTTTAGTGATGCTTGCACTATCATTGTGCAGATAATCATCCACCAGTGCCCGAGCAAGTGATTCTGTTAAATCTGCTCCTTGTGGTGTTACATGAAAAGCCAAACCTTTGGGAGACAGCTGTCTATAGTCCTCATAATTCTCGCTAGACTTGTAAAAAGAAGATATTCTTCGCAAAGCAGCAACATCAACTCGGAGCATACTAGCAGATAAACCACAAAGCTCCAAGAAAAATGCACAGGAAGCAACCAACATAGGATCCTCAAAATGCATGATAGCAAGTGGCATCACCTAAACAAATTCCCACGAAAAATAGCAGACCATATCATAACTTGAATTCCAACAGCAACTAGAGTTATCAGTAATTGGACTAACTTATCATACTCTACGCTAGGCATATGACCATATGCTTCGCAGCAGAAGGTTATTTTTATAAGCAAAGTTCAATTCAGTTGATCCAGGCTACCATAAAAAAAAAAACAGCGTATAAACATTAAAGTAACTAATGTTGAGTAATTTATTATTCGATTTGGGAAATATAGTGGAGTAAGTCACTGAACGATAAATAACAGTGCATACAAAATAAAGATGATCTAAATGAGTGCAATTGATACTTTCCAAAACATTTGCAAAAACTTACCAACCAACATCAACAAAAGATTCTTTTCATTAAGGAAACAAAAGGACAAAAGAATAACAATTAAAACGAAAATGGATATTAAAATACTAATGTCTCACTCTCAAAATAGAAAAGAAAAATAAGGCTACACAAAATCCATATGAAATCACTACTGTTTAGATGTTATCTCTTTTTCTGTTCCAAGGCTTCTGATCTATCTACTTGACCCTTTGATTTTCATTTATTCCCTTTACCATTGCCACTTCCATTTCCTCGTAACAGCCCCTAGATAGGAATACCGTATAGCCAGCTTCACATATGAGATTTGAGTCATGCACAGAGGTAGAAAAAGAATTGAAGATTTTATGAATGAGAGAGATACTTTAGTTTGAGTGGGAATGCCACATGTTTCATTTTCTAAATGCAGATGGAGGATCTTTGCAAAGTTGAAACGAAGACCCACCAGGACATCACACTGCCTTTTGTATTTTCTTATGGATGATTTTCGCCAGTCCAAATAATTTCTTTTCTGCAATTTCAATTTTGCCCATAATTGTTTGTGAAGTTATCTAAAATTTCATCTTGACAAAATGGGTTCCATAATTGTTTAATTCATGATGAGATGTTGATTCTTACTGACATTCAAGAGAGAACGTACTTACTGACATTCAGTCTTTGTATTGCAACAAATGAAGAGAGAACGTAATGACAATTATTGATGTGAACTATTCTGCTAATGTACATCAGTCTGCATTGCTATCATCAGTTGTGCAGCGCACTTCCCAAAACGCCCTCACCTAAGAAAAACTAGGCCATTGAAAGTTTCAGAAAATGAATTTGCTCTATCACCTCTTCAACTAGAAACTTTTTAAGCAAGTTCGGTGCAGTAACGACAATGCCTCCCGTTCCTGTTTAGTCCCTTTTTTTTCAAAAGTTGTTTCTATTTTTACATCAGTCTCGTCCGCGCTTTCCCCCTTTTATTTCCACTTCCGAGTCTTCTTCCAATTTTTAGCAACAATTGGCAACAATGGTCTGCCAGGAGGACAAGAAGCCTAAATATGCAGTATCTTTCTAGACTATTAGATTGATATTCGATACTTAATTTTGGTTTATTATGGCACTTAAGGATGTGTTGCTAATCACTATTGCAATTTCTTTGCTCTTGGCATTTCTTTGTGAATGAATAATGACTACCTCAAAAAAATTTGATCATATGAGGTAACACAACAACATTAAATGTTAAGTAAGAGTCCGTCAATAAATGCCAATTGATGCTTTTGCTATCTAACGTTATGAGTACTATTTTGTTTTAATCAAGTAATTCAAAGTTGAGTCCATCAATAAATGCCAATTGATGCTTTTGCTCACTAACGTTAATGAATACTAATTTGTTACTATCAATTAATTCTAAGTTGGTTAATTAGACTGGAACATCTGTCCAAACCGAACAAATTAAACAGTCAAAACCATGTACTAGGCAATCAACGGTATTAAGAAAAAGTTTCACAAATTATGCTGAATGTACATTTTTTTGATGATTTACGATCTTAGCGGTTAATTATTGATCCTTCAAGTTGTGTGGGCTTCTAAGCTAGTAATAAATCTAGTACTTAAGAGAAGGAAAATGAAATCGAAAAACAAAGTTCCTTTAGAGTCTTTAGATATTGCATATTAATGGCAAGAGGAGGTTTTTCAAAATGATAATATTTCTGCACGCCATTCATATTTTCCATCAATTTTTGATCAATTGTTCAAAAAAATTACCGTCTTCATTTGTCAGAAATATCATTATATGCTCAAAACCTACATATGCTAATCGAGAAGAGTGCACAGAAAGTCCTAAACCTTGTGTACAAAATGCAATCAAGTTCCAAACATTTCAATAAATTTAATCAAGTCCTAAACCTCTTTCAAAATGTGCAATCAAGTCCATTCAAAGGATAGTACTTAAAATTGCCTAAGCATCACTTGAAAATTGCCCAAGTGGCACCCCTAGCTTTGTTTTAAGTTTTAAGACTTGATTGCAACTTTTAGTAAAAGTTTAGGACTAATGGAACCAGATGAAAAGTTTTGGACTTGATCGCACTTTTTGGTAAAAGTTTAGCACTTGATTGAACCAATTGAAAGGTGTTACAAAGAACAGGAAATGAACCAAGAACACTGTAGGTATAGAGATAGTGCATCAACTCTCTTAGCTGGATGTTTACCCTCATAGGAAATAATTCTTCATATAGTCCGATAAAATTGGAGATAATTGCACAGCCATGCACGTCCAAATTGACAACATAAGTAGAGATTAAGCTTACTTATAGTTCTTTGTCGTCCTCAATAATATAGATAGGCAAAGTAAAGAAGAATAAGCAGGATGTTAAAGAAAAAATTAATTGACTGGACTCATCTAGGATTCATTACTGTTACAGAAATATTTGTGGATTAAAAGGTAGAAAACTGATGAATAGTAATAAATATATAGAAAACAATATAAGAAAACAACCAAGAACAATGATCAGTTCAGGAATGTCGAAAATATTTGCAGGTTATAACATAACAAATAAAAAATAAACTGTTGACAACGGGAAAATGTTACCTTGGAAAGAGGTAGTACATATACACCATATTCAAAATATTAAAATAATTATTGAAGTATTATCCCACATCGATTGACAATGCGTCATAAATGCTCTTTATATTCATGTGGTCTACCTCCACCAAATAGCTTAAGCTTTTGGGTTGGATTTTCTAACGTGGTATCAAAGCCAACGCTATCCCTTTCGCGAATGTGCGTGGTAAAAATTCCATGTGAATGTGCGATGTCAAAATTTCACGTGCTGCTCGTAATCCGGCTTGCACATGAGTGGGAGTGTTGAAGTATTATCCCACATCGATTAACAATGGGTCTTAAATGCTCTTTATATTCATGTGATCTACCTCCACCTAATAGCTTAAGCTTTTGAGTTGGACTTTCTAACAATAATAATAAATTCAAGTTGGAGATAAATGGACTCAAACCACTAAAATCCGCCATAGGATAAAACCACCACCTCTCTAACTCCACAACCGATTCATACTTAAAAGGTAAAATTTGTGAAGTCAAATCCTACATGCACTCTTTGGCACCTTCACTACCCTCTCTATTGTGCAAGCCTCAAATAAGTAAATATAGATGTTGATAATCTCTGATGTTTTGTATTAAGCCTGATGTCTCAATGTCAAAGTCTGATTAGAAAACAGTGCAGCATAAAGAAGTTTCAAGACCCCAAAATCAATTGAAAGTCAAAAACATGGACATACATTAGGGTAAACCAATGCCACAACACTCTCTTTCACAAAATCCTCCTCTCCCCCCCCCCCCCCCCCCCAAAAAAAAAAGAAAGAACCACCCAAAAAAAAGCCAAAAAGACATCTTGGAAAATTTATTCGAAGAAAAAGGAAAGGAGAAGCACCTCCACGTAATGGCTTATAAAAGGCTTTTGTTCAAGCTGCGGTTTCATAGCTTTCCAAGTACTTCTGCTTCGGATAAATTATTTTACTTTTAGTAATAAAATCCTCCACACGGACCACATTCCAAATCGGTATTGACTTAGCATTCTTGGCGTAATATAAATCTGTGTTTTTTAAAAAGGATCAGTTGATAATAATTAACTACTACACTTTGCCCTGGGATCCAGTGCTCATCAGTAGTTTACTATGTGTACCAAACACCCATTGAAACAAATTGCACATAAATTTCATGAAAAGGGTCCCTTACAGGTGCAAGAAGCAACTCTTCATTTTGAGTAACGGGGCCAAGCAGTGTCTGAATATCCGACTGAACATTGACTTGTCCATGTACTGAAGCACCCGATTGTCTTTCCAACTTCAACTTCCGGACTCTAACACCAAGAAGGTGGTTAAATGCAGCCAATGCACGCCCACGATGTAAGTGGTGCTCAAGGCCAAGTCCAGTTTCCTGAATTCAGTGCGAGTCCTCAGGATACAACAAATATGTTGGAGCAACTTTGGAGTAGCAGAGTTAATCCAGATAGCAAAACAGATGAGATTGAACACTCCCCCATCCCCCAAAATAAGAGAGAGAGGCCCCCGCCAACCCACATGCACACAACCAAAAAAGGCAGGGGCCCAGAAAGGAAACACGAGCACAGGCACACACAAAAACCTAACAGAGAGGAACCGAGAGTCTGTTTTACTTGTAGAATAAGTAGATAAAGGATATTTTCAACATTTTCCACATTGTAAATTATAAAAGACAATTCTATCTATTTACTAGCATTATCTGTACTCTCAAACTCACTTCTTGTTGTCCAACTAAAACTTCCTAGCACCCATTAATTGACCTTACAAAATATGTCTCCATAATCACCAATAGCAACCAATCACCACCAATGCAGACAATGTCACCAACTCCAGTCGGCCAATGAATCCACATTAGATTTGCATGCCAACCCCCACACCACCCAAGGAACCACCATTTTCGGGAATTTATCTCGATGCAAAAATATATCGAGCAGAGTTAACTCAAAACATATTTTCTTTCTACAAAAATAAAGAAAGATGTTTCCCTTCGAGAGAATTTAATGCAAAACAAATGGACCCAAGACAGAAATAGGATAAAGGACATAACCTCGTATACACAAATGGACTTTACTCCTTTCACCACCATCTAAAGAAGGACAAAGTTTTTAGAGCTTTGAAGACAAAGAAGAATGGAAAAGCAGTTACCAATATTAGCATGGAAGGTTATGGGAACGATTGGAGTGTCTCGGCTTACAACCCTTTTTAGCAGAACCTTAAGATCCAACAAAATGCTGGATGAATAGAGAAAAAAGACCTTGGTACCTATCTACAAGAACAAGGTGACATTTCAAAATTGAGCCAACTACAGAGGGACTAAGCTAATGAGTAATGCCACGAAGCATTAGGAAAGGTAATCAAGCACTGGTTAAGGTAAGAGTTGTATCTCAGTCAAACAATTTGCTTTTATGCCAGGTAGATCAACTCTGGAGGCTATTTACCTGCTACAAAGATTGATTGAAAAGTAAAAGAATAAACAGTAAAATGTGCATTTGCTGTTTAAAGATTTGGCAAAATCATATAATAGAGTACCAAGGGCAATTCTTTAAAAAGGCTCTTGCAAAGAGTGGGGAACATGTTGCCTATACACAAGTGACAAAGGATATGCGTGATGGAGCCATCACCTCCATTAGAACAAATGAAGTGGAAACAAAGAATTCCAAATAACTATAGGATGGCAAGATGGGCCGACAATGCTTTGATGGCATGGATTGCTGGTGATTAAGCAACAACATGTGAACAAAAAGAGCGCAGCAAAATGCTTAGTTGGATGTGGTGGTACACGAAAAGAGACAAGATTAAAAATGAAGCTATCAGGGAAAAAATAGGAATTTCCCCAATTGCGAATAAGATGCGAAAAGACCATCTAAGTTGGTTTGGTCACGTTGAACGAAGGCATATAAATGTCCCAACGATGAGGTGTGAACAATGATTGGCTACATCGCTTAAACAGGGTGGGGGAAGGCTTAGAATGACTTGAAAGGAGACGATAAAAGAAAGATATGGAACTCTAGAGCTCATAGAGAATCTAATAAAGAATCAAGCGCAATAGCGTAACAGGACTCGTATAGCCAACCCCAGATACTGGGATAAGGCTTGATTGCCGTTGTTGTCGTACCCTTTTTGGAAGATATTCTAGCTTCACATATTTCTTAATGAATTTAGTTCTACTTAATTTAAAACAAATTTTAGGCCATCCAAGCAGACAGGTAACTGATTCTCCATTTTAAAACTGTAGTCCATTTCAATTTTCAAAACATTGTCAAATGACATGGTACTGAAAATAGATAACTCACTTAGTTATAAGCCCAACATGATGCTTTAAAGATAATATATGTGTATTCTAGGCACATCTGTATTTTTTCTACTTAAATTTAACTAATCATCACTTCACTTTAGTGGATTTTTGTAACTAGGTACGCTAAACTATGATTTTAATCACGAAGTGCACTAGACTTTCATTTTCTTATGCACTTGACCAGATCTGACCAATATTCAGACAAAATGCTGACGTATTAACTGCACTGTAATGACGTGGGTCCAGAACATTGGCCACCTGTCTGCCACATCAGGATTTTGTGACAAAATTAGCCGGATTCCAATCAAAGAGCATCAATCCTTCCACATGAATTTAACCACTAAATTATGTGACATCTCCAGAAGTCTTCCTTGTTTTATTGAGGTGCCTCAACTTTGACAACCAAATCTCTACAGGCACTGTTGTCAGGTACACAATCACAGTAACGCCAATAACTACCATCACTATCGGTAAAGTGCAATCATCAACTGGTCACAAAACTCACCCCCACAACTTCTGAATGTTCATTCAAAATAAGTAAAGACCTTTATCATCTTATTCAGTGCTGACCATCTCTTATGAAGGCCAATATCATAATTAACATCACCATTCAACCACTTTGTCAACAACCCCACCAACCGCCACTACTAGCTAGAACTGATCTGAAAAGCAAATCCATGCAATTTGTAAAGAAGTTAAAAACACATTTTGTGAAAGTTGAAACTAATCTACCCAATAATTCATTGTCTAAGTTTCTCATAGAGGAAATAAACTGAAAAATGTAGCGTGAAGATTCTCAATCTTGCTTTTGGTTCTTATTTTGAGAACAGAGACAGAAAGGGCATGTAAGCATACCTTAAGTGAAGAATCATAGAGTTCCTCTTTAATGTGCTTTTCGATGGTTGCTTCCCAACTGATAGCACTAACCTGAGCAAGTTCATTTCCATTTATGAAAAGATCATCTCTATGCAGTAAATACTCAGAAGTGGATGGCATCGTTAGTGACTGCCATCCAAGAGGACCCTGCAATTAAATGCAGAGAACATTATTTACAGAGAAAGTCAAATATCATAAATCAGACAGCATCTACACCAAAAGCAATAATGCAATCGACACAAAAACTATGTATTCACCAAAAATGCCAGAGTGAGATAGCGTAGTAGCAGTGGGAACTGAAATTAAAATAAGCAAACCTGGATGTATAGCTGTACTAGTCTCCTCACGACCTTGGGAAACCAGCAAGGTAACATTTGCATGAGTGATGTATCACGGCCAGTGGAGAAAAATATATGCTCGCGCCAACTTAAATAGTCTGGTAAAGCTGAACATCCAAACACTGTGAATTGCACAGCAGAAGAAAAAATAATGAAGTGAACCATTACATGGCAGACCTCTGAATCCTAAAATAAAGAATATCAAAGGAAAGGGTTTCATAAACTAACCATTTCTTACTTTACTTCCAGGAAGATTGCAATTCACATCTTGCCCTAAACATGCCCCTACAAGGGTGCGCCACAAAGTAGGAAAATGTTGCAAGCTAGGTCGAAGGTTCTCCAATGTGCATTGCGAGGAAGTACTCTGCCTTTTAACACTTCCTGTGCTCAAGCAGTTTTGAATGGGGATAGGGGCGTACATAAGAGTTGCAATAGCAGCCAATTCTCCCCCTCCTTCTGCAATCTCATCAACAGTACGAATGACAGACTGCGTCTCCAAAACATTCAGATTACTACCAGGAGATAAACTGGGAGTTACTATCGCACGAGAATTAGAAAATGATGCTTCATATTCACACCCTTTAACTCTAGCAAAGAGTAACCACCTCGCCCATTGACAATCGCCCTACAAGAACAGAAGGTATAACAGGTCACTATCTTACAAGGATTAGCAACAGCTGCAATAACTAACAGATCTCTAGCATAAGTAGCCAAAAGAAAAAAAACCACCTCCTTGCTGCCCTCTTCACTTCTCACAAAAAGTAAGAAGCCCAAGAACATTATAAAAAAAAGAGATGTAGCACATAAGAGTGACCCCTAGCAACTAAAGCATGATGTTAAGAACTCTTGAATCCTGTAGATCATGTAAGAATTTATTCCTACAATAATGCATATTCAAATAGTTCAGTATCTTAATTGCTTCTCGATCAAATTATGTTACCCAAAATGTCACAAGATTGACAAGGAAATTATCACCAGAAATCTAGACATCTATTAGATCATATCACGTTCATAAATAAGGACTCAACAATCATACTATGGTCCCACTTAAGCTCCATGTCTAAAATTTCTCTCTTCTCACCCAATTCCAGAACAGTCTTCAAGAATTTATATGATTTATAAGGTAATAGCTAACAAACTGACACAATTAACTAAGAAGACCAGGATGACACAGAGACATGCTTGTCTTGCTTTGACAGTTGCTATTCTGATTGCAGACAAAAACTAGAAGCAGTTCTAGAAGGTTATGATATCGCTTGCCTGCCAAATTCACCTGATTATTTGACATCTTTTTGTACCCACATAACTATTTTACCATCAGTAGAGACTTCACCATCCCAACGTCTAATACTGAAACCAAAAGTTACTTGACAAACTATCAATAACTAAGTTGTACAACTTTTATAACAGAAGATTTATTCTAATAAAACTATATATATTCACACAGATTAAAAGTGAGCTCTAGCCATAAGCTATTCTTTCTACAAAACAGAGGTAGCCATGAAAGTATCCAAAAACGCAACATGATAATCTCCTCTTATGGTTTATTGTCAAAGATATGCAAGAAACAAATTCTAATAAGTTCCTGAATAGCAAGCAATAAAGCCGGCGACGTCCCAAGGAGAACACTAAATGAAGTGGAAACGACAAAGCGAGAAGAATAGAAGAAAACTCTCTCTTTTAAGATTTGGATAGAAGAAAATAGAGAAAGAAAGTGAAGGTTAAATCCAAATGGATTTGTAAGTTGAAAACCTAACTCGTTAAGCAATGAAAAGAAAGTCACGACTATGGTAATTATAGGAATTTTATGCATGTTCTTCTCCACATTTTCCTGACTTATTGAGTGATAAACTCTCTCCCATAATCCTTCCAAATTTCGACTCAATTTCGTCTCTGCAGTCTCCACACATGTGGAGGGATCAACTTTCTGTCCAAAATCATTCAAATTGTCCAATTCTTCCTTTCCTCTCTCTTTCTCCTCTCCCAAACAAAGTGCGAAAGAAATCTAGAGTCAATGTAAAAACAAGTGCATATACAAAGATCTGGGATAATGTAGCAACAGATATACTTCTCAATCAGATACTGACAGATAATTATAGCAGTAACTAAGGTGCAATCACCCAGTATATCATACTTCATTTCCAGCAATCGTCCAGGTTTCTTCAATGAAGTTAAATATTTGATGTCGAATTGGTTGAAAAGATTTATTAAGCCATGCAAACAGAAACAAAAAGGCACTTCAAAAAATGCAGACTGGGTCTATTTGTGAATAAGCAAATTAAAATGAGGACCAGCAGCACTCACTGGATGTGAGAAAACTTACTACAGCTTCCAGAAATGGATCGAGGGATTCACTATCCAAACCAAGCATGTGATGATCAAGATAAAGGTCCAGAAAATCCGGCAAGTTGTACTGAGCACAATGACGTGCAATGACCTTGTGCAAATTTTGAATAGAATCAGTACGACAAGTTTCTCTGGCATTTAAGGCATTAACCTTTGACTGGATCTCATAGGAACCACTCTCTAATGGAGTATGATACTTTCTCGTAAGGAAGCTTGAACGAGCCAGGAGAGGCACTATGTTCCATGTGTCTTCCCAGTACTCTCTTAAGAAAATAAACCTTTTTGCAAGCTCTGGCTCAATGAGCATTTTTACCCACATAGAACACATCATATCTGCTGAAAACCTGAAAATCTTAACACCTGGTACATTGATGCAGGGGTCATCCATTTCATCGGGAGAGAATAAATCATCAACATGGTAAGAAACTTGCTTGCTACATCCATCTGTAGTGCTAGGCTGCAAATCATGAGAAGTGATTTGGAGTCTTCCGTCACATACTGCAGATGAAGGCATCAAGTCCAACAGTCTGGCAACCTCCTCCCATTCATTATGGGAGATGTGGTACTCAAGTTGCGAGTCCCAAAGACAATGAACCCCCATCACAAAAGGCTGATCGAGTACAATCTATACAAGGGCAACAAAGTCATCCTCAGACTGAAGATATTAAATGCAAGATGTAGTTAATCAGCCATGTCAACCATCAAAACAAGATCCACTATGTATCTTATGAAACAGCATAAGAGCAATAATAGAGATTGAAATCACTATCATACCAATGAGAATCACAAACTAAGAAAACCAAAAGCTCTATTAGTTCATGTTCTCGTTCAAAGCAATGAAAGATATAGGAAGACAAGTTCATACACCATACTCTTACAAGAAACGTAACAAAATGGTTCTCAGAACTTAATTTCAATACATGAACACCCAAGAGAAAAGATTGATCCAGTATTTGATCAGCCTTGTCAACCATCAAAAACAAGATCTATCATCTCCACATATGAATAACAGGAAACTTTTTAAAAGCAATGACAGTGGCGGAAGGACAACGTAATCACATAACCAGTGAAAATCACTGCTGAAAAAAACCAAGAACTAAATGAGTTCCAATTCTATATTAAAGTAAAGGCATATGGAGAGGCAACTTGACTCGCAAGCCTCCTGGAAGAAAAGCGACGAAAAGGTTGTCAGAATTAAATTTCAAATGGAAGCAAGGTAAAACCGAAACACAGAAGCTACAAAGAATAGCATCTGTATTTTCTCTATGTATTTTCATCAAAATTACACATAAACATATATCCCCACAATGTTAAAAGCCAAATCAGATAATAAACAAAAGACCACAGAGTTTTTGAATAATTGCATTAATTTGCCTCTGCCAGCTCTAGCAAGAAACTCAAAGGCATGAAGTGAGGCTTTGAGCTTTCATGGTAGTAAGTCAGCTATTCAAATCGCTTGACGGACAATCTATGAACACTTTAGCACAAGTGGGACGGAAGAAGCTAAAACGACAGAATACAGTGCATGATGTGATCAACTACCCATAAAAGGATCAGAGTAGAAAGAAATGAATAAGAATATTCTGTTACAGAAAGAATCCAAGGCAATCGTGCATTCAAACCAACATCAAACCTACACTCGACAGCAGAGATATGTAGGATAATCTCTTACATTTAAAGATATTTTCAATGATAAGATCTCACTATAGAAACAAATGAGTGAAAGTGAAGTATTAAAATTATGCCTACCAGGTCCAGGAATGAAGAAAATAACACTATGCCTAGCAAACAATTTCTAGGCAAACTATAAATTTTGGGGAAGCAATTAAATTTAAGCGCAGCAGGAAAAAGTCAAGAAAGATTCATCGCAATTATTCATATAAAATTGGAATGTTTAAGAAAACCAAATAGCACACAAAGACGGCATTTCCTTTCCAGACTTTTGATTCAACTAACATGCCCTGTTTTTTAATGAACACAACAAAAGAAAAATAAAAAGACAGAAATGCATCTAACATAAACTTAGAACAAAACAAAAATGACTTACCCGATCCACAGTTTTCTGATCCCAGATGCTAGACCAAACAGCTGCAGCAGCCCAATATCCACCATGAACACTCTCTTCATTAACCACAGGATCTAAAGAATTACCACCAACATTCACCCATGAACCTATGACAGCTCCATCAATCTCACCACACTCAATGGCCATATTGGCGAACATAGGTGAGAGCAACAATTGCATATTAGTTTGCTCTATTGCATTCTCCATTTGGTCCCTCTGGCCAAGAAATGTTTTCCAGAAACAACTGCTGGGATATAGCCTCTTTCAGACCGCCACAAGACAAACAAAGATATTAGAGCAAAGAAAGGAAATAGTGAAATTATATATGCTGCAAATGCCTTAAGAGATATAAAGGATTTCCAGAATGACAAATGCCTAATACCTCAATTAAAGCTATTGTTTCCAATATCTTCAACTCATTGCCTCGCAAATAACCACATCTTTCCATCTCCTCCGCAATCTGCACTCGGAGAGATCTCCTCACAGTGCCAAAAAGTAATTCCTTCAGGCAGGTTTTTATGTCTTCTCCAAGCCTTTGAAGCGTTGCTACAGCAAGTCTTGTTTCACCCTGTTAACCATGTTCCATTGTAATGCAATGACGATAACATTTATCTCATGAGAAAATTCATTACCTACTTACCTTAAGAAACAAGTCATATGCAATAGCCCTTCCAACTTCACGAACTTCATTGAAAGTATCGTGATGCTCGTTCTCACCGATCAGATCTATTGAGTGATGGAGGTGCAACTGAAGAACAGCTAAGGGGAGACGACCTGAAAAAAGAGCATCTCTGACCACAGTCTTAAGATCAAGATTGTCCATTTTCCAGCGTCTCACCATCTCATTGGGATTTTCCAAGGGAAGAAGATTCCTTCTAGGAATCTCTCCCTCAACCACTCGGGTTACAATGGAAGATGTATCATGTGTGTCATCTAAATTCGTGAGGACTCCAGAATCCAAAGAGTCCAGTGTCAAAGCAAGACTTTCATTATTTCCAAAATCCAGGACTGCAGCCGGTAGAGAAACATCACGGTGGTTAGATGCTCTAAGGGACATTGAACTTGCCGGGACAACTGAAAGTCCAGATTCATCAGTAGATAGCTCTGCATCCACCAAACTCGATGCTTCCCCCACATCCACCTGTAGAAATTGATAAAGTTATTAGCCACAAACATCTATATAAAGACATCGGAAGAAGCATAAGCATATCATACCAATCCTTGGCCTGGCCTTTGAAGTTTTGCAGCAAGTTGTCCTTGCAAATTCCGAATGATCTCCAGAAAATATGCCATCTCATTAAGCCTTTTTGATTTTTTCATTTCACTTTGCACTTCCTCCGCAAGAGGGGAGGGTGGAAGTACTTCACTGTCGCAGTCCTCTACCATGTAAGCATGTTTCTTATGCTGTGGCAAACCATATGTTCGAATCAGTTTGGTAGCGAAGGAAGAAGCCAATGCTAGAAGCCTGTCATAAATTGAAGATAAGGACAGCCCCAATTATGCACCAAACAATGAGAAAATGAGGAAGGCCTTCAAGAAAACATACAAGTTCTGGCATAACCCCTTTATGTCGTTCGACTAATCAAAAGCATAATCCGAAAAGAGGACCTTCCAAAGAAAAGCATAAGTTTTTTCTTCCAAGCTTAAATCAAGGTGGAAAATAATCGTGATAAGGATATAGCCACAGTATAATGCACAGCAATGCAACTTGAAAGGTCTCTTTTGTGCCAATAGTGCATTATACCTACAACTGAAAAAATTTTGGCTGAGTCAATTTTAACCAGTTTTGCTTGAATCAATTGATTCCCCTTGAACGGACAACTTGACAAATGAAAAATTCAATAAATAAGCACAAGCCATCCGCAAGTACCTTCTGAACTCACGTGGAACACAACCAATTGAATGTCTTCCGGAGGGAAGTAATTAGAAATTCGAAAGCCATTAACAATTTGAATGATCATATCAAAGTATCAAAGGCAATAGACTCCATCATTTGTCTACAATTGAAACATTTTTCCAAGAAAGAAGTCTCCCTGTGATGAGACATCAATACATAAATGAGAAATTCAATTCCATTCCCGTAACAGATTTTGACACATGATAGTATTCAATTTGATAGACAAAAAAAGTGTAGTTAATAGGTCTGCATGACCAATAAGAAGGAGAAATAACATAGTGCCCCGAAAGACAACGTGCATCAGAATACCAAAACACACACTCTCCCCCCTAGAAATCAATCAGATGAATATGGTACATTTCAATGTAGAATTTTTAGCTCAATGTCTCTTAATGGTTATAACCATTATACTTTCATGCGATGCATCTATAGATATGTACCTTTACGTATATTTTACTAAATTTTGACAAAAATAAATAAATGGTTTCTTAGTAGAATGCGGTCCTCTACAGATGAATCAAGCATATCCTGTGGTTCCGTTGTCCTAATACAAGAAAAAATCAAATTTTAGTCCATTCTTAAATGAGCCAACCCTATCACACAGTCAGGATAGAGACATTCTATTTTCCCTTTTTGTTCAACAAAATGAATCAATCACAATCCCAAATTCCTCGAAACATGCTTGGCAAGTTACATTTGTTATGAACCACCCAACCATCAGGTAAAAGTCAGTATAAGCTCATTAAAAAGCAATGCGAACGTTTCCAGCTTCAATCATAGTGAAGTTTTCTTGTTCACGGGAGAAGCTAATAAATGTCGTGAAGTCCTTCATTGTTACTTGGAAGAAAACGGTTTGGACAGTTTCCCATGCTTGCACCAGGTTATCTTGGGTTATTGGAGGTTCCATTGAGCAAAACTTAGGCTTGGCAGGGTATTCATTAACAGCACAACAAGAAAATACGGATTGCCTCAATTCTTCTCTCTATTTTACGGTTGATTTAGAAGGAGTGGAACAAGAGACTTTTGATGGAGAGGAATCTTCCATCTCTGTTTTTATTGAAAATTAGCTTAAAGTAATACACTTTTGATATAGAGGAAACCGGCATGTGGATGTAAATGCCTTGGTTGATAGAGTTGATGATTTATCTTGTATCTGGGCTCTCTTTTGGTCTTCAGAGCTGTTTTGTATGGCTTCAGCCTTTCTTTCTTGGGCTCTTATGTACATGGGCTTGCACCCCGTTAGTGCCCTACAATTTAACTATTTATCTATCAGAAGAAAAAACTATTAGAAGCCTTTTTCTAATGGCTAGCAAACTCTGGATCTTCCTGTTAATATGTGGTCACTCACTGAACAACATATGGAATTCCACAAACTAAAGAAAGATCGATAATGTCATTATGCTTTTGGTTTAAAAGAGTTTTAAAATTGGTCAACATTCTTGTAACTGATAAAAAAAGTAAACAGTTCTGTAATACCACTTTAGGGAATTTCTTAATCCTGTATAACAGATGTATTGTCCCAGCAAGAATTTTGATTATTATGACAAACAATTCCTTCTTTCCCTTGTCCTTTACAGCATCACTAGTAGCAACTAACAGACCAGCCAAAGTTCACTTGAAAGCTACATTCGAATACATTAAAGCGGTGCCTGCCAATAAGTTTTGTAGTTTGGTGGAGAAGTAAGGCCCTGCCATTCTCGTCATGCTCTGGGTAGGATAAGGGAGAAAATACAACTTCCTGTCCCTATAGTTCATCTAAACTTCTTTCTCTAGACATGACCCATTCTCTTGCAAATTGTAAGAAAAGGGTTTGATTATGATAGATATTCTGATAGATTTATGCAGCAATTTTCATCAACTTTCAGTAGGATAGGTGAAACTGTACTTATTGTCATATGTAGAAGTAATGACCTAAAATATAACTGCATAAATAAGATGACTGCGGCACTTCCATTAGGAAGTACATTAGGGCCTTCGAGGATAGTATTCTGGAATATTGTAGTTTCTATGTAATTGTATAACCACGGAAAAGATGAACTGAAAAAGAGATCTTACTTTGACGCCACAGGTACATCCATATCACTGCCAACTTTTCCATACATCAAAAAAGCAGCCTGGAAGATTATTCTCAAAATGCCTGCTTCCGAGAGATTGACACCCACAAGCATATCTAGGGATCTAGTCATCCAGCAAAAGATAGAGAGAGTCAGAAAAAGGAAACAAAAGGATCATTATCAAAATTATGTGCATCAAGAAACTGTATGGTCAACTCTACCATTAAAAATATTCGACTTTTAGGTAAAAAAATTTTAAACTTGGATTCTGATGAAGTCTATGACTTTCTGTAACAAAAAACACAGCCAGTGTTATCTGCTCAAGTTCCATGCTTGTTTTTATGCTAGAAACAACATCTGAATTTCTATTCAAGTTTTCCCGTACTTGTAGCAATAATGTGATCACGTTTCCAAGTGTATCTTTCCTCCTATGAACCAAAAGAAGATGGAGGATTTAACTTAATTTTCAGTTATAACCCATCCATTTGATTCATTTCATGACAGAGAAAGATGAACTCCAACTAACTAGTGCCACGACCACAAAAAAAAATGACTAGTTCATTTTTCAAATTGACCAAATATTCCAAATGGCAATAAAGACCATTACCATCTTGTACATTTAGCTCTTCTAATCTCTGAGGACTTGCAGAAAGCAAAAGCTATTCACTAATAACAGTAATGACGAACAGATCCGAATATTCGGGAGGGATATGAATGACCGATCCATTGACGGATATACGCTCTTCTTTTGACAGTAAAAGGATAAATAAGTCATTATAGGGCACCAAGATTAAGGCTTGCTGGCTAAGAGTGGAGTCATTGCCCTACGAGAAAGTATAAGGATGGACCGCAGCCTGTGCTTAAACGACGACATTCCAAAGAGCTCAAAGACCAAACAAGAACTCATTCACAAGAGAGAGAATCCACCATGTCTATGAAACCAATTATATCCCTGAAGAAAACAGAAACTCAATGCATAGAAACAGTACATAGATATGACAAAAAAGTCAATTAGATTCCATTACTAAGACATCCATTCCAACAACATCATGGAATTTCTGCCTGCCTTTGCAAATTACCAGCCCCATCTCAATTTAACAGAACATCAGTCATTTCTGGTACAATTCCTTGAAACTGGACATCAAATTATCTCCATGTGGTCAAAGGTCCACTTTGAAGAACACCAAACCATCATCTCCTATGTTTGACCCAACCAAACCGCCAAACAAAAGGAAATTGAATATGGAACCATTTGTTCTAAAAGCTCAAGTTCTTAATAAAAGGAAAGACCTGTATTTTATACATTACTACACTACACCACGCAAACGCTGGCGGTATGGCAAAGGCTCGAAGGCATGTCAATCAATATGTGTGGTTAAACAGATAGTGAGACCCATAATGTATAAAGAAGCAAGATCCCTTGATTTAGGTGATGGGAAATGAGGAGCCAAACGACACCTCGTTGTAGTCAGTCAATTGTATCTAGGTGATGGGAAACGAGGAACCAAACAACACCTCGTCGTAGTCAGTCAATTGTTCTCAAAGCTTAAGTATAAGTAATTTTCTTCTCAACAGAAAAAACAATAGAACAAACTATAAATTTTGTCAATACGACATAAAACTAAAAGTAAATATGCTATAAAAACACTTGCATGTTCCACCAATAAAAACAGGTAAACTATATTGTAAAGTAGAAAATATTCAAAATTTTCTACGCCAAAACCATGACATAAATTAAGGAGTGACATATGATTTCATAAAGAAACTTCAGAATATTACCTCTCTAGTTCATCAAATTTCAAATAGTCCAATGCTAGTTGTAATTGCCGTATTCGAGAAACTTTCAAGTCCCATCCTGCCAAGACAAGCACCATTCACCACTAGGAATCCAAAATACTTGAGAAAAAAGAAAGGGGAAAAACCTGATCATAGCAAAGCGAATATAAAGAAGCAGAGAATATGATCATCAGAGGCAAAAGAGCACATGTATCATGTATCATTTTCCTACAAACAACAATTGGCAAATTAAGGACCACACTGTATAACAAACAGGTTGAAGGCCTAAGAGATGCACGAGTCTTGAATTTTGTTAATTTCCTATCTACGCACTATTTCTATCTGTATGACACTAGTATAGCACATCATTAAACATCTAAAATTTTCAAGTAATATTCACAAACAAGCTTTTTGAATGTGAATGTAGTTGTTCTCATCATATCAAGATTATAATGATTGTGTAAATGTCATATTAAAAAAAATAGAAGCACTGACCTTTCAAATAATTTACTCTTCATTTTCCTTTTTCGGACTGCTATTCATACATAACATGTTCAGTTTCGTTTGGTAATGGGAATTTCAAATTGTCCATATTTTATCAAATTAATGTAATAAAGTACACAATATACGTTAGATTTAATCAAATCAATCTACACATCTGATGCTTTTAAGCTAAATCCCTTCCTTCAACATGAAATCATCCAAAAGTGGATATATCACTTGTCTTCCAATGAACTTCGATTATTTTAAATATATTAGGCTCATTTGGAATTGATTTTACAACTTGTGACAGACCAGGTCCTTGGATTTAACCAATTCACCACTTTAAAAGTTTAAATATCAGGATCTTATTCTTGACTAACAAGATAACCATGTTATACATCTACCATAATAATAAGCCACTAAAAACACCTTAAACCACCTGCAATCTGAAAATACATCTCCTGCAATATTCAATTGCTAGAAAGTCCAACCTAAAAGGTTAAGCTGATAGGTGGAGGAGACCACATTAATATAAAGAGCATTTAGCACCCATTGTCAATCGATGTGAGATAATACTTCAACACCTCCACTCACGTGCAAGCCGGATTACAAGCGCACATTCATGAAAGCACTGATTCTAATACCATATTAGAAAGTCCAATCCAAAATCTTAAACTAATAAGTAGCGGAGACCACATTAATATAAATAGCATTTAGCATCCATTGTCAATCGATGTGGGATAATACTTCAATATCAATATAACACCACCCACTCCCCCGATCTACTTCATTTTTCCTTTCTTTACTTTATTTGTGTTTTAAAGGGGTGGGTAGGGTTTGCATCCTTGACACAACTCTGATTTCTCACAGGTTGTTAAGTCACCAGGAATCATTTAACTTACATGAATGATAAAGAGTCATCAGGGACCAAAAAGAGGGAAACAACAGCCTCCAAAGCAAAAAGGAAAACAATGGACTTTCCGATATGA
Source organism: Syzygium aqueum (assembly GCA_031216185.1). Classification (NCBI taxonomy): domain Eukaryota; kingdom Viridiplantae; phylum Streptophyta; class Magnoliopsida; order Myrtales; family Myrtaceae; genus Syzygium; species Syzygium aqueum. The sequence continues at coordinate 6,243,902 of CM062239.1, forward strand.
CTTGATAACATTTTCTACTTTCTGGTTTTAAAACCAGGAGCTCTCCTCCTAAGTTTACCCCTCCAATCCAGAAGGCAAAAATAAAGTGCCATTGGACCTTCTGTCTGAATTGGCAGACTTTGGTCATTAATTATTCATAGTGCTCGGATGACAATTGTGTAGCTCCAAAAGAAAATAAAACATAAAAGAGAAAAGATCCTCAGAAGAGAAAGTAAATGATGATTAAGAAGCAGCAATAACATTGTCACATCCAGCGCAGCCTATTCCTTCCGCTGTATCCAGTTCAGCTTCAGCCTACTTTTAATTGGACGAAAATATCAATGCCACATATATTTGAATAACAAGAGTGGAAGCCCAGAGCAAAACTTTTTCACTAGTAAATTACTTCGATCATTCTACAATGCTAATAATATCAAGCTTTCACGTCTCAGTGTAGTCCTGTTAAGTCGAACAATTTCAGGCTGTGAAGACATGTTCCACATAGAAGTACCAGGTCAACTAATGTTTAAGTCAAAACAAACACAGTGCATATAAATTCAAGGCCCAAAGATATGGTCAATGCTGACAGAGAATAAAATGCCAAAACATGGTTTTCATGGCATTGGCAACTTGATATATCAACAACCAACTGAGGACAAAAGGATCCCCATTACTAGTGTGCTTCAATAAATTCGGATGTCGTAGTTATTTCCAGCTAGTTTCCATTCTAGTAAAACTTAAGAGCTCGTATCAAAGGGCGCAAAGTGGTAACACATCTGCATACATGAAGAGATATACAATTAGGGTTCTTGTGTGTACTTACGCAATGTATTTGTGAAGTTACAAAACATGCACACTGATGCTAGTGTACAAGCTTGTGCACTTATTGCATGTCCCCTTATCTATATGCTTTAGCACAACCAATGATCCTCAATGCTGATCCAATGTCATATTCACCCTCATTTGCTCCAATCTTTTGCAATATTTTTATAGGTCTCACTTTCATGATTTTCTTCAGAAAGATTTGCCACAACATAGCTAGCATTCATGTTAACAACTCCTACTGAGTAGGGTTTAACCAGTTCAACAAAGTCACAGACAAGAAGCACTTCTTCTGACATGTCCAATCACAATCAAGATGCTCATCCAAATACAACGGCCAACGGACAGATTGCCAAATCAATGGTAGAACTAATGAAGAAAACTTGGCCAACGTCCAGACTGCAGATGCAATTACAAGGAACAACCAGCAATTGTAGATCTCACGACCAATATGAAGTAATGAAACACAATGTAGTCCTTCAAGCTGCAAGAAAATATGAAAGAGTATGAACCTCACCATTCTCTAAGCATAAGTGATCCGCCACTCTTGGGCCTTCATACAGAATGACTCTATCCAAAACATCAAGTTTCCAGGGTGACCAAAACCGATATCTTTCTTCAATTCCCAAACAATTACCAGCTTCATCTAGAGCGCCTCCGTCATTACTTCTGAACTTATATCCTATAGATTTAGGAAGCATATTTGGTGAAACTGAAGTTAAGGGAAGAACTACTGAAAGACCATGCTGTGTCACCAAATACAGACATCCCTGGAAAGTGCAGCCAACTGCTTCTCCAAAGAAACCCCCTTTACTCACTTGAGGATTGAAGGGCTTGGTCTTGGTATTCATACAATGGTTGTTACAAACAACAAAATCCACTTGAAGATCACAATGCATAATTTGACAACCATCTTGCTTCAACGTGCGCTTTTTAGCTAGCCTAGTAATTCCCAGAGGAGACAAACTTAAGCAGTCATCCTCTTTAAAACCATCCATGGGAAGAAAGACTCTGCGCCTGCACTTCGATTTTAAGCTTAAGCTATGCGAACTCTCATATGTTATCATTGAAGTGCCAGATCCAGTCAAAGATGAGTCATGCTGGCTTCTCATCCCACTCGAATACCAGTTCTGGCATTTCTCAAGCTCCTTACTCCCATTGTTTCTATGTTGCATTCTTGAAACACTAGGATAAACCAACGAATGCCCTATGTCAAAACCACCAACCTCCCACCCAACTAGTATCCCCAACTGATGAATATGTGGCGGAAGCAGAGGATTCGAATAGTATTCGGCTGGTAAAAAATTGGCAGCAGATACTACATATATCACACCATTTTCATCAACTGCAGCTAATAGAGATGTGTATGAAGCAGCAACTAGCCTTGTAAACTTCTTTTTGACATTAAGATGACTGCTTTTGTGGGTCATCTCTTCAAAAGTCTCAACTGGTTTGACTTGTGGTTTACTGCCCAAGTGGATATTTTCTTGCTGAAAGGAGTTCAACTGAGAACTTACTCCACAAGCTTGCATGATATCTAAACTTCTCACGTACTCACCAGATGTCGCCGCATATAAACAGATTAAGCCGGAAGTAGCAAGGCAAACAACTAGGCTATCAGAAAAGCAAAAGTCTGTCCACACACCTGGCAGGTCCATGGTTAAATGTTCGCCAAGCTTTACCGAGGAAACCCACTCAATTCCTAAACTAGCTAATCTGAGAACAACAATGAAAGTTCTGCTCCCCAATCTTTCACTGGCATCACTGCTGCTAATTGAACTATAACCTTCCGATGTTAAGACAAACCCAATCAAGTAATGCGAATTGCTGGAGAAAACTTTGGAACAACAGTAGCGACAGTCAAGGCCGACACCTAAAAATTTGGATAATCTATCGGAGAGAAAATTAGGGCTGGAATTTACAGGTGCATCATCAAGTGGATCAAGAACTGTTTCAGGTTGAATATCTTTGGCGTCTCCAACATATTGACCGTTGGAAACAGCATCGGGAGATGAGAAATTATTGTCAAAAATGGTAAAAGAAACAACCTCAGCACAGTAAGGATATGACAGCCCCGAAGGAAACTGGATCCAAATGTTACCATCTGATTCCACAGTTTCAACTCTGGTAAAGAAGGACCGCAACCACCTCTTTGAAAGCATGTTGCTTGATGACTCATCATTATCAGAGCCTTTGTGAGTATCACCCGTCATTTTTTCAATTCCCTCAGTGCAATCTCCAGAGACCCCAAGTGATGAGCTAGAAGGCTCTGTAGTTTGAGCAGTCGAAGCGCAAGGGCCCCATTCCATCCACCTTCCTTCCCCAAATTTAGACTCCGGCATAAATTTAGTTCTTTCACTGGACTTATCATGCTGACAAAAAGCATGAACCGTCACCCCCCGTCTCCCAGAAACAAAAAGAAATTCCTTGAATGGAGTATCCTGGTGATGACTATAAGTGTCATCACATGCACCCCAAGCCAGTGAAGTTACATCTGAAATGAATGGATAGCTACCATCTCCGGGAAAGCTACTACGATAAAAAAACTCAACATCGCATTCTGTTGCCGGTCCAGATGTGGATGGCAAATCATTCCCTAAGTTTGACCTATTATGGTCTGTCAAAGGTGACGAACCATGATCCTGAGAAGTCCCATCGACGACACAACACTCTGAATAGTTTAGGATGTTCGAGTTCCCTGCAGCGAACACACATCAACATAACATAAGGCCAATTTGCATTGGAAGAAACAATTCTAGAACCCTAATATAACAAAAGAATCACACATAGCAATCCACTCAAAGAACAAAAGCATATCCAAATCTCATTCCAGCTAAAATTCACGATGCATAATATCCTCTTCTCTCGCCCGTACTGAGATCATAGAAACCCGACTATTCGGTAGAGACGATACCTCTAAGCAGAGGAAGGAGCGCAGCTTCGCACTCATACGAGAGCAGCAGCAGCAGCTGCCGGGTAGGGGACATAAAAGCCTCGCGAAACTCTGACAGGTTGAGCTCGGCCCGAGACGGGCTCCATTTCTGCAGCTGCAGCACTGCCGGAGCACGACTGCCGAGGGGATACTCCATTCCCGAATTCCGCCAGCGATCAATCGGAGAGAAGAAACATTACATGCGCGCACACCCTCACGCGCGCGCTCGAAAGAGCTCCGAGCACCACACGCAAGCTAGAAGCATCACTGAAACCACTCGGCACCGAAGAACACTCGGCCTAGTCCGCCAAAGCCCCGAGGAATCGTGCGCAGGTCGACGCGACGCAATCGCCCGACGCTCGAGGCGCGAGCGCGACAGATCTAAGGAGAACCGCAAGAGAGTTCCGCGGATGCGGGGACGAACAACGAAGCGGGAGCGGGAGCGGGAGCGAACGGAGCAGTCGTCAAAGGCGCGGAGGAGGAGGGAGAAGAGGCCGCCCGAGCCGAAGGGGGTCCGAGGCGAAGGACGCGGCGTTCATCCAAGGCGCGAGCATCGACGGCGGCGGCGGCGGCGACGGAAGACTCCGATCGCCGGAGCGAAGGGGGCCCACTCCCTATCTCCCTCTGTCGCCACCCTCCGGCGTCCCGTCGTTCGGTTGCCGCGCCGTTCGCTGGGGGGACCGCTCGATCGATGCGGCGGGGGGCTCCGCCGATTCCGGTTTATCCGCGCGCGCAGGCGAGAGAGGAGATGCGGAGATGGGAGCTTTCCTCGGAGGACGATCGATACCGAAGGCGGAGGAAGGCGGAGGGAGGAGGGAGGAGGAGGAGGAGGAAGAGGAAGCTTCCGCGATTGGCCGAGGGGTGGTGGTCGTGGTCGTAGTCGTGGTGTCCCGCCGGTTAACGGGAGGGAGGGAGAGAGGAGGGCATTATCGTAAATCCGCCACTAGCCATCGCAGTTTGTCCTCGTCTGGCGAAGTTGCGTGCGTGTTTTTTCTTTTTTTTCTTTTTGAGGTTTTTTCCTGGGGGTGACGTCAGTCGTTTGTTTTGTTTTTCCGATTTTTGTTATTTTCCGAAAATCGGGAATGGAAAAAAAAAAATTTTCGAGGAAATTGTAAAAATTATTCGTGCGCCGCCTGCGTGTACATTTTCGCAACGTAACAAACTTGGTCTGTTATGATCCAATCTTCCGTACTGATTTTAGGATAAGTTTAATATCTTTTTCCCGTCAAATATTAATGAAAAATGGCGAATAAGTACCGAAAATTACTGGGTAGCATTGTTGACGTATTGAAATTAGTGCAAAAAACGATGGCCTAGTTAGGGATTCTCATTGAATCCGCAACACCCGGGTATCACTTCTAGGAGATTTGAACCACATGGACTTGACAGGATCAACATAACTCTCTAAGTATAAGTTTTCAATTTCTTGTTTTTCATTCATGTCGACGTGACTTATTCATCTTTGGCATTCAAGTCAACATATTTCGATCGCATCCGGATGGACACTTGAAATATACCATGATATCGTGGTCGGAAAATATTTTTGGGATCCAAATTTGTTGGAAAATAAAGTAGCGTGACCAAAATTGGACCCTTTTTGCAATTACTGCTCCCTTTTTTTCCTTGGTTCAATTCCAATTGCTAAGTAAGAGTTGCAACCCGCTTGGTCAGTAACAAGACCGCCCGAACCCAATCGACTCAAAGGGGCAAACGGACGGGCTTAGGCAACAATTATTGCCTTTGAACTAGCTCTCCCGAACTCAGTCAATTTTACATAGGCTAGAACCCGACGCGCTACGCACGCAAAGTGATTAATTAGCAGAGAGTTTAGCTTATAAAAGGTTGTCAGTCATTTAAAACATTATGCGCATGTAAACCATGTTTAATTTATTCCAATCAAAGCTTATAGAACATGATCAACGAAAGCTCTTGCATAAAACTGATAGGGCAGTTTTTTTTGTTCTTGAGGCTATTATCTTCACTGTTTCTCAGGCCACTTTTTACCATTGAGCCCTTACATTCGTTTTTAAAGTCTTAATTGAGTCATTTTTGTTGAAGGATAATTTTGTAATTCTAAAGTGGACACCAAATTTAAACGTTTGCTTTTATATAATAGCATGAATACTAGTGTACGTACCCATGCTTCGCGTGGATATTGTCTTTTATGAATTTATGGGAAATTTCTATTTATCTACTACATTATAATTTTGGAGGAGCTAATTCTAAAAAAAAACCAACTTTACCTCGAATGACAATTATGATCTGAACATTTTTTTTGTTTCAATAAAAAACATCAATTTTTACTCGAATCTTAAATCTGGCCCTTATAATGTAAAACTTTCAAATTGTTCAAGTCAAATTTGATATTTAAGTGAAAGTTTGTGATTTTTACGAGACAAAAAAAAGTTTGGACCAGAATTGCCACTCAAGATAACGTTGATGCTTTTTTCTTTAATCGGGCCTATTTTTGAGGTATACCAATGACAATAATCATACAATCTTCTATATGTGATAGAAACAATGAAAAAACTAAAAGAAATCAAATGAAAACAATATAAATCACCATTAATATATATCATATGTCCTTTACGCAACCGATATTGCTTCATTTAGAACAGATTTATAGCATGATATACCTATATATTAAAGCCAAAACCACAATTTGTCTAACTTTTTGCTTTCCAAAATCACCCTTGCATAAAAAGTTAAAAGGCTACCACTGCATTTCCCTTCATTAACTTCGTTAAGTAACCATTCAATTTACTATCTTTAATAACTAATCGACTCCATGTTTTAGTCACTTAAAACTAGTCACTTGATCCTCAAAAACCCGATTCTTTCTCTTTAAATATAACCCACCCGCGATTAAACACAAGCGCAGTTGTGCCTCACCACTAATAAACAGCTAAGGATGAAGAAAAGTTCTCCTTATTGTAACGATATTATAAGATTTTAACATCAATAAAACATTATCATTTTTAGCAACTTATGTAATAAAACAGTTGACGTACTATTTTGACCTATTATATTGCGTTCGTTTTTTTTTTCTATTTCTCAAGTACACGTAATTTTACATCTATTCATCTTAGCAAACGTATTTGTATACTAATATATAATATTATGTTTTTTTTGGTAAGGTAAGAGGATATACAATATTATGTTAACATTAAGGTAGAACACTTCTTTAATACATAATTACAATTAGGATAAGGAAATAACCAAGAGAGAAGGGATGGACAAGGGTAACTAATAAGTAGCAAAAAGAGGGAGGGTGCAAGGAAAGTAATCTTTACAATGAAAATGATCAATTTCATACAAATTAAAGTCCTGATCATTTCATACAAATTAAAGTCCTATATATCAATTTTAAAGGAAACTCATACCGAAGAATAGACAAGTGTCGAGTGATACTTGGCTGACGTTGGCTCATACTATCGCATTTAACATCATAAAAGAGAAGACCCGGGACTGATGAGTTTCATGTTGAACATGTATAAGAAATCCTCTCCAATCAATGCGGTTTACTTTGTGTAACGTCTGTTTCACTTAATAATGGGTGAAGATGCAGTGGTTGCTAAGCATTTCAATTAATCCAATGTGATCGTTAGTCAATTGGGTTCCTTGAGATTAACTTTCATGGTGAGATGCATGCTTTGTTTCTATTGTCTTCATTGCCTCATAATTGGAATACTGTCGTTACTGCTATTAATAATCCTTTGGGTCAAGAAAAATAATGTTTCATGAGCTTTGCAATTTGATTTTGAGTGAAGACATCAGTAGGAAAGAATATGGTGAACATGCGCCTACTATTTTAGTAGGTGAAAGTAGAAAAAGAGTCGGCACTTGTGCTAGTAGGAGTAGTGCAAACACAAACAGAGGAAGTCGATCTAGGATGATGATGTTGTCTATTGAAATTGTGGCAAGAGAGGGTATTTCACAATGGATTGTCTTAAGCTAAAGAAACGAGAATGGTAAGGAAATTAGAAATAAGTTTACTGATGATGTTACAATTGTAGCTAAAAGTAATTCGCATAAAGCTGATTTATTGTTCTTTGTCACTAATGATTTGTTGTTTGATAGATGGGTTATGAATTTTTGTTGTACATTTCACGCTATACCAAACAGTAATTGATTTACTACTTATTAGTTCATAGATAGTGGTAAAGTGCAACTGGGGAACAATGCTACGTGTATTCTTATGGATGTTGGCGATTGTTAGAATTAGAATGCATAACGATATTATAAGGACATAGACTAGAATGGGATGTCTCAGAGTTGAAGAAGAGACCGATTTCCTATAGTGCATTGAATTCAGTCGGATATCAATATAGTGGAGTTCTGGAAGTTTTTTTATGTATCCTAATGATAATGGAAGGAATCAAGCACAATGGTATATCTGAGTTTCAAAGGGACAATAGTGGATTACGTCAAGTAGATGTTGATGCATCTCTCTGATAGCTTGAATTGTGGCATATGCCATTGGGATACTTTAATGAGAGAAACGTGAAGGTTTTAAGTGAAAAAAGTCTATTGCGTGGTTTTGTGGCTGAGAAATTGAATGTATGCAAGTGATGTGACTTAGGCAAACGACAGAAAATGCATTTCAATATGACTATTGAAGAAACCAAAGAATTTGCAAAATTAATTCACTTGGATGTTCACAAGCTATTATGGTTTCCTTTGAGGAAAACTGTCAATTTATGCTAACAATTATAGAAGACTACTCTAGAAAGACCCGAGTGCTTGTGCTAAGGCACAAATTTGATGTTGTTGATAGGATCCGACAGTTGAGAGCTTTGATTAAGCATGGAGTTCTACTCTGAGCTATTAAACAAATTCTACATAAAACAAGGCATGGTGAGACATTGCACTAGTACTGGTCAACCACAACATTGCAGAGCTCATGAGCAGAACATTACTAGAGATGGCCTATAAATTGTTCTCTAATGCCGTTATGGTTAGAAACTTCTCATCGGATGCACTTAGTGAAGTGAGCTACCTGGTGTATAGATCCTCATTGATTGCGATTAGATGTCAGACTCTTGAGGAAATGTGGTCAAGTAACGTTATTGATTATTTTGTTCTAATATTATTTGGTTATCCATGCAATGTTCGAGTGAGTGATAGTTAGCTCGATAAGAGGGCAAGAAAATGCATATTCGAAAGCTAAATATAAGGAGAGCAGGACTATTGCTTGTGGTGTCCGAAATTAAATTTTCCTATTTCGACATTTAGACAAAGAAGTTACATTTGATAAGTCTTCAATCATTTGGATAAGAGTGATTGTAGTAGTGTTTATATAAATCTGAACGATCTTTGGCTCAAGATGGATAGCAACCAGAAACTCTAGAGGTTGCGGCTACTTGCATTGTAATTAACACATATGGTACCTGAAGTGAGGTGGAGTCTACAAAGCCAACAGTTGTTGTAGCTACTGAGTTTAACGAGGTACCTGTTCCATCTTTTGACCAATGTGGATACAACAATAGTTATGCTTTATCTGTGTTAAATGAGGTTTTGTTTGTGAATCGTGGCGGAGATGCTTTATCTGTGTTAAATGAGGTTTTGTTTGTGAATCGTGGCGGAGCGGTTAAAGACGCATGCAGAGTTAGCGTTTGATAATATCCATGATTATGAGAAGTTGAAACAGCTTGGACTTGAAAAATCTTTGTGACGATTGAGCCATGAGGGACTGTGGGAGGGAAGCAGTGATTAGGTTCAGTGAAGTAATTATGACTTCACTCGAACATTCGGTCAAGGTACAAATTGTTAAATATATATGGAGTTTGAGCCCGTAAAGGAAACCCATCCAAGAGGATTTCCTAGTTTAAGCTGATTTCCTAATTTGAGTAGATTTTCAATTTGGATCCAAGTTTTTTTTATATAAGAAGTGAGTCTTCTTTGTGAGGAGTACCCAAGAAAAGCTTTTAGCCATAACAATCAATTGTGTGATGTACTCATGAATTACATCTGGAGTGTTTGAAGCTGTGAAAATCCGGTGTTAAAATTTTGCGTAATTCTTTTGTGAGATTGAGAGATTGTTTTACAAGAAATTATGAGGGCTACACAGTATGACTTATTGAGTGTAATTGGGACTCGGAAACACCAAAAGTATTTGAATGACTCGACTATGACTATAATCTTTATTGTGTCGCTTGATTTATAGTGAAATCTTACTTTATTATCCCCATGGGTTATATTTCTGTGTTATGTTGATTTTTATTACTATATCGCTTGTTTTTCGTAATAGTAACTTAGAGGTGTACTTCTGCTCAAGCCGTTTGCACTGCATGGGAAATGAACTATCTTAAAGATAGCTTCTTGGGAGTGCCTCGTCTCAGTCGGATTCTTCTATAATTTCCTCTTTCGATTTTGTTCTGCTTGAACTTGTGACCTTGATTCCCCGATGATATGAACACAGAAAGAGTTCCTAAGCAAAAATCGTGGATCGAGAGCCTACTTATACCCAATTTTTAGGCAGAAGAGAATCCTCCATAGCAACAAAGCCTTTGCCGCGACAGTCGACTCTCTACCGCAGCAGCTGTTTCACAGCCATGGCGCTTGTTTCTCAGTGTCGCAGGTGACCGTTTCACTACCATACCATGAAAGAGCAATTCGTCTAAGCAAGGGCTTTTACGAGCAAACTACCTTAACCACAGTTGTGCTTGATATGATTTACTTGTCCCTAGTTTGGCTTGAGTTTGTTATGCGTAATGGAGTTGGAATTCAGTTCCAAACAAAGGGGATCTCGAGGTCAAATCTTGGTCAACAAAGACAAACTTGGGCAAAAAAAAAAAATGAGGTGCCTATAGTTGGTAAGTAACTTCCACAAATGTTGGCAAGTTGGAAAAACAGTTGATAACAAGCGGAAATGATGTTGGCAATCTGTAATTAGAGTTGCTAATTTCGAATTAGTTGGTATTTTCATTGGTGAAAAATTTTAGTTAATAACTCAAAAAAGCTGATAAGTAACTTTAGTTGATGATGGCAAGTTGGAAATAGAGTTGGCACCTAGCGAAAATAATGTTGGCAATTTGAAATTGGAGTTGGTAACTTAAATTTAGACGGCGACATCAGGATGAAAGAGGAATTGAAAGTAGGTAAGTAACCCAAGTAATTAACGTTGGTAAGTAACTCGAACAGAAATGTTGGCAAGTTACGAAAAATAGTCGGTAACTCACAAAATATTGGCAATCCGAAATTGGAGCTGTTTCGGTAATCCGGAATTGGAGTTGGTAAACTAGTAGGTTTAAAGATTGGTAAGCAACACATACAATTTTGATAGGTGACGAAAGTTAAGTTCGCAAATAACAACTTTATCAAATGTCGGCAAGTTGGAAAAATGCTATAGTTGGCAACTTTCAACTGGGGGTATCAACACTAAACGGTTAACGCGACCCGACCCGATCAACTTGTTATCTAATGAATTGATTTGGGTCAAGGTTTTGCGTTTCGGGTCATGTTTGATTCGGGTCGGGTATTATGGAAACCTACCCTGACCCATTGACACCCTTTAAACTAGTTGGTAACATAGTCTAGAAGAAAGGCGTTTACAACTCCTGCTATTTAGCGTTACATCATGAGATCAACTTGTTATCTAACGAATCGATTAGTTCCGGATCATGTCGCAAGTAGCCGATGAGGAATCTCCATCTTTCAGAGAAGTCTCGACACCAAAACTCTCATAAAGCAAGAACGACGTCCAGCTCTCCCCACATTCCGTTGCCAAAATAAATAGTCCATTTACACAGTCGCTTCATTCTTAATCTCACATCAGAACCCCCTCCACACATAAATCTCTTTGGTTTACATGTCCCAGATCGAAAAATTGACATCGTTTCTTGCATCGCCATGCTATATTGAACGTCCAGGGAGAGCATCAATGGAAGAAATCCACCTTGCATAGCGTAAAAATTCTGATGTCTAAATGAACGAAGAATGAAGTCGGACGATGATTTTACCAGACGGGATAAATTTGATCGATAGTCTGCCTTCAGTCGAATTCGACACGTAGATCTCATGAAGAACCCAAAATGGCTAGGGAATCTTGTGAAGAAAATGTAGCAGTGTGTCTAAAACATGCTAATGATTTACCATAGTGAGAATTTGCTAAGGGACAGACGTCTTAACTGAAGTGAAGGGATATCTTGAATAGCACACATGGCTTATCTGAAGCAATTGTTCTTCCAGCTGAGCATCCTCATGCATTATATGAAATGGAACGTATCTGCATAAGCAAATACACTATTGCTAAAAGAAGTTGATGATAGAACCATACAAGCAAATGGTCCGGTAGTTGCGAAAGTTGTTCGATCGGATCCGCATAGTCCATGGCATGAGTTCAAATTCCTGCTACATCTATCAAACGTTCACATGAACGATTTTTTGTCTCTGGAAATCATGTAAAAGGAATCGAGACAATAGGCGTCCCATTACGGTGATCATATATACCGGTTGACATCTACAAACGGGACAAAAGCAATGCAGTTGAATGGGTTTGGAAAAAAAAATGAATAAATGCATGAGAAATCCTAAAACTTGTCACGAGAGTGTAATCAAGTCTTAAACTTTCAAACAGTGCAATCAAGTCTTACAACTTGTCAAATTGACGCAATAAAATCTCTTCATTAACTCTGTTCAATTTTGCATACGGAAAATACATGTGCCACCGATATGGCAGCTAATCAAGCGGCACATGATAAAAAACTTTAAAATTTGTAAAGAAAAACTGATGAAAAAATTTAAAAGAAAGAAAGAGAAGCACGTCCATGTGAATAGCCAGGCGACAAGATGAACTCGGTTCGAAAAGGCCCTGTTCATGTGAAGTTAGAGCTCAAAGCATTTGCGAATCCAACAGAAGGGGATGGACACTGACACGGATTTAAGAACAGGAACCTCGACGAGGCTCGAGCGGCCATGACCGACTCGACAAAGCTCGGAGCTAGATCTAGGTCCACCACGGCTGACCCAACGAAGGAGCCAAATCTCGTTCCGCATCCTTCAAACGAGCCAAATCTAGCTCCCTCAGAGGCGGCAAAACCAGATCCAGCTCCACTAGGGTCGACGTTCACTGGCCAGGTCGCGAACGTGGTGGTTTTCTTAATCGTCAAAGCCGACACAGATTTCTTTTGTTTTTGCCCATACCCCTGCAGGCTGTGGATTCTTGTATAAACCCCAAACCTGGAAATGGATTAAACTACACTTGAATGGTACCTGCCATACACTTCCCATTGCCGTTTCTTTAGACCCTTTTTGGTGCGCGACGTTTAGCAATGGATAATTCTGCTTCCGGATTGCAGAACATGCATCGTCCTTGGAACAGTCTTGGCATTGACAAAGTTTCTTCCGTTGTTCAAGTACATTTGCCTTTGACAAATGCAGTGATAATTTCCCAGAGCATGTGAAATGAAATTGGACGGAGTTAACAAAGGGATTTGATTGCACGGATTTGATAAGTTTTAAAATTTGATTGCATTATTTGAAAATTTTAGTTTTCAATTGCACTTTCACGACAGATTCTAAGACTTCGCGTGTACTTATATCAAAGAAAAAAAAATCAAGAAGAAGAGAAAAACGATTTTCGCCAATTCGAACTTTTCTGGTCTATCTAATTCGGTGCTATCCACTTTTAATGCACCACAAGTCATGGAATTTGAGTCCAGACTAAAGTTTTCAAACCCATAGTAAGATGTAACTAAGTACATTACCTAGTCAATAGGTCGATCAGGATCCTATTACCAACACCTCACCTCGGAAGGGTTTTGACCCCTTCAAGGACACGTTGCTTCTCGAGATCAACCTCGAGACGGGGGAGGTCCCTAGTCTCGTCGGCGGCCCCTCGCCATCGCAAGAAGACGCCACCTCAATTTTCAAGATGACCATTTAACTTAAAGAAAAAAAATATCTATGGGACCATAGTCGATGACCATATAAGAACGAAAGTACGAGAACTCATTTTTTTCAAGAAGCCACAACGATTTTCCTATGCATACAGTAGATGGGGCGGGTAAATATCAGATACATTCTACCGGTCATTGACACCTGAATTTCGTCTAGGAATTCGTCATACATTTTCAGGAAAAAGAAAATAATCTTAGCAATCGGTTTCGCTGATAGAACCGGTATTTGACCCCTAACAAAAAATAGTGGTTTATACAACCATGTATCCATTCTTCTCACGTTGTCCTTTCTACATGTGGAAACTAGAGGCATTATATTTGTTTGGCTGTGAACTTTTTCACGTGCTATGTCGATTTGTTAACTCACTCCGTTCAAACTATCAGCCCAATCGGATGAGTGAACACCTGCCGTTTCCGCTCGAGTGCGTAGTCTACTTGGGGGAACTCGATTTGACATATGAGTTGATCCGAGCCCGCCAAGAGCCGCATGGGGATGCCCACCATCTCTCTTTCTCTCCTCCTTTCTCTCCAGTTCCCAGTCAAACTAAGTCAAGTCCCTAACCCTCCAACACAACATCCCTCACCAACCATCACCAACCCTGCCAACTTCGTCATGCGCTCTATGGGACAAGAGGACGACGTCTCTCCCTCTCTCTTCTTCTCAAGGCCCGTATACCTCTCTTATCTCATTTTTCTTAATGATCCACATAAACACACACTTACACACTCCCTCATCTCTCTCCCTAACTCTCTTTATGTCCCTCTCCGCGCCTCTCTCTCTCTCTCTCTCTCTCTCTCTCTCTCTCTCTCTCTCTCTCTCTCTCTCTCTCTCTCTCTCTCTCTCTCTCTCTCTCTCTCGGCTTCCCCTCTCTCATTGCCATCTCGGTCTAGGTAGGACAAGCGATCGTCAATTCTGCCGATGCAAAACTACTTGTGTGCGAGGCCAAACATACCTGTGACCCCGTCCTCTTCTTGCTGCGTTCATTCTCACTTTCTTTTTTATGCTTATGTTCTTGTTTAGTGCCCCTAGGAGTTAGGAATAGCCTTTAATGTTACATCTTTGCATTTAGTGATGTACGTGTTCATTATTATTACATTAAGTGCTTCGTTCATCTTCTGTCCCCTTGCTGATTTCGCTTTCCCAGCCATGAAATAGAGAGATTTTGACCTTATTTGATTGCTTTTTGCTTACCCGTGATTGTGTATTAGTCTAACTATGATCTCTCCCACCATTCTAGTTTACTCTATGCCACTTTCCATGCGTCATGAGGAGTTGTAAGCCACTGTCTAGGCCATGGATAGCGAGTGTTCACCTCTTTCGAGTGGCACGTAACTCCTTGCATGTGTCTCGAACCGACCCTCATGGGCCCTCGTGGTTCGAGGATGCATTGGGGTGTGTTTCGAAGTAGTTGAGAATTGTGAACGAAGAGAAAAATAATATTTTATATATATTCTAGTGAATAGTAAATGAGCCTATTTATAAGCTTTACATAACGACTATCTAAAGTAATAAACAAATGAAGATATGCAGAATTACAGAATAATATGCAAAATCACATAATCACAAATATATATCTCTAACATCCCCTCTTAAACTTAAGATGATTTGAAAGATGTCGGCTTGAGTTTGGATAATAGATTTAGAAAACACCCAGGTGGATGTGTCTTGGTGAAGACATCGACAGTCTGTTCAGCGGAGGAAGTAGATACAAGTCGAATGGTGCCACGAAGAACATGATATTGGATGAAACGACAGTCTATTTTAATGTGCTTGGTGTATTCATGAAGAACATCATTATGTGCAATTTGAATAGCACTCCGGTTGTCGCAATGAATTACCGTTATGCTATGATGACGCACTCCCATGTCTTCAAGTAGCCACCGTAACGATAATAACTTTGATGTTGTATCAGCAAGAGCTCGATATTCTGTTTCTCTACTAGAGCGAGCAATGGTGATTTGTTTCTTGCTACGCCACGAGATAAGTGAGTTGCCCAAAAAGAAATAGTAACCTATAGTGGAGCGACGATCTTGAGGGTCACCAGCCAGCCCAGTCAGCATCAGAATAAGTTGTCAATTCCAAGGTAGAGTGAGCAGAAAAATAAAGAACATGAAACAACGTACCCTTGATATAGCGAAAAATTCAAAGAACCGCAGCAAAATGAGTCATACGAGGCGCGGTCATATACTGACTAACAATATGAATAGCGTAAGTGATGTCAGGACATGTAACAGTGAGATATATAAGACTACCAACCAACTATCGATAAAGTGTAGGATTCAAAAGAAGAGTTCCATCCTTATCATTGAATTTTGCATTTGACTCAATGGGTGTAGATGAACTCTTGTTATCAATGAGCCCGACTAAAGAAATAAGATCAGCGGCATATTTTGCCTAAGACAAACAATAACTAGAAGCATCAGATGCAGCCTCCAAGCCTAGAAAATAGCTAAGTCGCCCAAGATCTTTCATTTCGAACTATTTACTAAGATACTGCTGGAGTTTGATAATGTGGATCTGATCATCGCCAGTAATAACCATATCGTCCACATATAAAAGCAGTATAATGTACCCACGATGCGTGCGCTGAACAAAGAGAGTATGGTCATAAGAATTGGATTTAAAACCAAGAGATTCCATAGTTGAGCTAAATTTAGAGTACTATGCACGGGGAGCTTGCTTCAATCTATACAATGCCCGACATAATTAGCACACTTTATTAGATGAATGAAAGTATCTATGATGAGGTACCATATAAACTTCCTCTGTAAGATCGCTATTAAGAAATGCATTTCTAACATCCATTTGAAATAGAGGCTAACGTTTAACAGCGGCAACAGTAAAAAGACTGCGAACAAAAGTAAGACGAGCAATAGGAGCAAAAGTCTCATCATAATCAATCACGTACTCCTGAGTAAAGCCTTTTGCTACTAGTCGAGCTTTATAGCAATTCAGGGCACCATCTACCTTGGTTTTAATCTTATATATCCATTTACTATCGACAGCAGACTTACCAGGAGATAATTCAACCAAATCCCATGTGTGAGAGTTTTCCAAGGCTTGCAACTCATCTGTCATTGCTTGCTGCCAAAGAGGATTAGTACTAGCTTCTTTATAGGTGCGAGGTTCGTGAAGAGAAGCAATGGTAGAGTAACAATGATAATCATGAAGATGAGTAGGAGGTTGACTTACTCTGGTGGAACGACGAATAGAAGTAGATGGGATGGCTGAAGACATAGGATCCTCGGTTGGGACAGACATGTCAGAAGTTGCTGAAGTGGGATCGCCATGGGCCTGCATCAAGATGAGAAGAAGACAACTGTGGGGAGGAAGATTCACAAGTTGATGGTAGCACAGGATCTTTCGGGAATAAATCCACCGGAGGATTGGTAAAGAAAGGGACATGAGTAGGAGATTCAAAATGATGAATGGATGAGAAGATCTTATGTTCCCAGAATGAAACATAATGAGACACACGAAGATGGTCAGAAATAGGATCCCAACATCTATGTTCCTTGTGTTCAATGCCATACCCAAGAAAGCAACATAAACGAACACGGGGTTCTAACTTTGTGCGTTCATGTGGAAGGAGGTGCACAAAACAAGCACTACCAAAGACTCTAAGACGACTATAATAGGGAACCTTGCCATATAAACGCTCACAAGGAGAAATGTTGTCTATGACACGGGACGGGGTATGATTGATAGTATAAACAGTAATGAGACAAGCTTCCCCCTAAAAATTTTCTGGACAAGAGGCAGAGATTAAAAGAGTTTGAGCAACATCCAAGATATGCCTATGTTTACGTTCGGCATGACCATTTTGTTGGGAAGTTCCTGGACATGAACGATAAATAAGAGTACCTTGTTGGGAGAGAAGTCTAAGAAATTCCGTGTCTCAATATTCCATGGCATTATCGGTATTAAAAACCTTGATATCTTTAGAAAATTGTGTTTTTATCATGGCAACAAAATCACGATAACTATGAGTAAGTTCAAATCGATTTTTCATAAGATAAAGCCAAGTATAACAAGAATAATCATCAACAAAAATGACAAAATAATGAGAACCTCCCATGGTGGGTGATGGAGAAGGTCCCCAAATGTCAGAGTAAATTAGATCAAAGGGAGCATGAGAGATAGATTCACTAAGATCAAATGGCAAGGCATGATGTTTCCCTAATTGGCAAGGCAAGCAACCAAAATGTTTATCATCAACAGAGCCTAAATGATCACTTGAAATCAAGGATTTTAATCGAGAAGAGGAAGGATGACCTAACCGAGAATGCCAAGTTTCAGATGACACTATGGCCGCACAACTAGTAAAAGAGTTGGGAATATTTAAAGAAACGAGCTCAAATAGACGTCTCACTCTATGGACAGTTCCAATAGTCTATCCCGTCCATGGATCCTGCACACGACAACCATGAGGAGAGAAGTGAACATCAAAGCCAAGTTCACATAATTGTCCAACTGAAATTAAATTTAGAGAGAGTTTGGAAACCATAAAGGTATTAGGTAAGGACAAGGTGGATGTGGAAATATGTCCTGTATGACTGACTTGCATTAGAGAATTATCGGCTATATGAATAGTAGGTGCATGTGAAGGAAAGGATTTTGATTTAAACAAATTAGAATTTGATGTCATATGATTGTAGCAAGCGGAATCATAATACCACAAATTGGAGTTACTTGAAGCGATAGACATAGCAGGAGAAATATAGAAGCTAAAAGTACCAGATTCTCGAAGAATCGAATGGAAATCCTCTAGTGAGAAACTGACCGCCAATCCATTGGAAGAAGTATCGACAGCAGCAGCAATGGTAGATGGATGTGCACATGGACCTTGGCTTCGGAGTTGTTTGATCGGCCCAATAGGTTGCTTATATCGTAATCAATATTAATGGGATGCCATATGATCACGTCGGTGACAATGCTTACAAAATTTATCCATCATATGCACTTTACCGTGTTAAACACAGTAGGTTGGACAATAAATGTCAAGAAAACAGTACCTGGAGAGTAGATATGGAGAAAATAAACCCAAAAATGAACTCAGCACGCCGAAAAACCTTGGGAACCGATCACAAATCACCAAGAACCGGTCAGAAAAAGATGAAACAGGTAAAAAATTTGATGGAAACGGTCCGACCGGTCCGGTTTGACCCAATCAATGGTCCGATCTGACCTGGTCAATGGTCCGATCGGAGGTGACGTGGCGTTGACATGTTAGATGACGTCAACATAGCAGAGACACATAGCGCATGTAGGTGCGTGTTGCTACGGTGGCGTGTGGATCTCACGCGTAGATCCTTTAGGTGGCGCGTGAGGGCGCATCCGATGGTTTTTGGTGGCGAAACTTCACGGGCTGGCTTGGCGGAGGATAGTGAGTATTGGGTTTGTGTTTGCTTTCCGAAACACGCGGCGGAAGACATCCAAATTACAATGGAATAGTGGCGGGTTTCCTAGGTCCAAGATACAACGGCGCGTGGAGGTGCGTATGGTGGCGTTCGACATCCGTTGGCGACAAAATTTCAGTATTTCGCTCGTCTAAGGGTAGTAAGTCTAATGGTGGTGACAATTTTTCTAAATGAGTGACAGAATTATGTCAAAGAGTGACTAAAAGCTTCATTCTCGATGAAGAATCAGTAGTGACGCGGCCAGCTGGCGTCATGACAGCCACCGTGTAGCAGACTCAATGGGCGCACCTTAGATAACACTAACTCTAATACCAAGTTGAGAATTGTGAATGAAGAGAAAAATAATATTCTATATATATTCTGGTGAATAGTACACGAGCCTATTTATAGGCTTTACATAAGAACTATCTAAAGTAACAAATAAATGAAGATATGCAGAATCATAGAATAATAGACGGAATCACAGAATATCACAAATATATATCTCTAACAGAAGTGTTCCAATGTTATTTCCAAATCTCAAAGACTAAGTTTTTGTTTGGTGTTGATATTAACCTAGTTCACGTTGTCATTTACGGTGTTTATACCTATGACATGTTTTAAATGTGTAGTAGAAGGGTTAGTTGTCACGTTGGGATTTTTTCCGTGAACCTCCGGGCCCGTTTGGAACAAAAACGAGCGCCAAGCGGCCGCCGTCGAGCGCCTTTAGTGTGCTGAACAGCAGACTCTGGCACCCATTACGGTTCGTTTGAGGGCTCCAGGCGGTCCTGGGATGTCCCTTTAAGTATGTGTTTCCGTGGTCGAAATCGCATGTTTAGGCTTTATTATGACTTAATCCGTGTCATCGTGGGTCTGCTCGTGGTTAATCGACATGTTTATTGTAAATAGAAGTGTTTAATCATGCCATCTTTAGAGCAGATAAAAAAAAGGGAGACAAAAAATATGATAAATGAAAAAAACACCAAAAAATTGGCATTTCAGTGATGATCACATTTTATGAATCTTTAAATTCATGATTAGTTGCATATCATTATAACTCAATTTAGGATGCTTGGCATTTTTCTTTTCAGTGTAACATAGGCGCTAACTTATTTATTTTAAGTGTAAATGAAAAATGATAAAATGAAAATGATAAAGAGGAAAAAGGGTGAAATTGGCATTCAGAACAAAACCATGATCTTAAAAATGTTCCAGTTCTTATTTAGTGATACTTCAAGTTACTAGTTATCTTATTGTTAGGGGAGATCGAGGACTTCTCTCCATTTGTTTATAGGTAGTCGAATACTACATCTCATGGTGCATCGAGAGAAAAATGACTTGTGGGGCTTTAATTAGGGAGAAAAATAATGGAAATCGAAATTGAGAAATTTTATTCGATTTTTATTTTCACGGAATCTTATTAAAATGTTGGGAAAATTCTAAATAAGGGAATGAAGTACGTTCATTTTCTCAAATAAGGGCTTGAAGTTAATCTTATCTCAAATGAGGATATGAAATGCCATTGTTTTTTCAAAAAATGACCCAAAATGGACCTTATTTCAAATAAGGACTTAGAGTGACCATATCAATCTCAAAAAAGGGTCAAACCTCACTAACTAAAGGGCACTTTCATCTTTTACTTTTTTTATTTTTTTTTATTTTTTTCCTTTTTATTTTATTTCCTTTTTCTTTTTCTTTTTTTTCCTCTTCCCTCCACAAGCCATCATCCATGGCTGGCAAAGGTTGCCGAACTCAAGCGAGATGACCTCGGCCCGATGCCAACAAGGGTGAGGGTTGTTATCCCTGGATCTAGTGACGGTC
This sequence comes from Syzygium aqueum, assembly GCA_031216185.1. NCBI lineage: Eukaryota > Viridiplantae > Streptophyta > Magnoliopsida > Myrtales > Myrtaceae > Syzygium > Syzygium aqueum. The sequence continues at coordinate 6,264,755 of CM062239.1, forward strand.
GCCCTCAGCCACCCAGCCCAGGCGAGAGCGACCCCCACCCACCCTCACCCAATGCGAGCATCGGCGGCCCTCGCCTGAGGCAGGCGACCTTCGTCAGTCATCAACAAGCCATGGTGATTGCTGAGGAAGGGAAGAGATAAAAAAACAGAAAATAGAAAAGAAAATAAAATTTTAAAAATTTATACTTAGAATGTTTTGACTAAAATACCATTGTTGGAATAGTCACATGTTGGCCGACAAGCCAAAAGTCCTTATTTGAGACGATTTGGCCACTTCAAGTCCTTATTTGAAATAAAATCCATTTTAAGCCCTTATTTGAGAAAATAATGGTGCTTCAGAACTTTATTTAAAAAAATTTCCTAAAATATTTGATGGGCATATTGAAAAATTGAAATATGGTCCATGAATTAATGCATAAGATTGACTATATACTGTGAATATTATAGATGATGTCGAAGTGATGTAGAAGTTCTAAGGATATATTCATGGGTTAGATATGAGAATTCATGCCGTAACGATACATTACGTGGAAGTGAAAAAAGAACTATGAACGATTTGATTTTCAGACATCAAAATTGAGTGAATCTATTCATGTAATGAATAATCTACACTAAAATCATAAAATAGTATATTTTAACTAAATGGACTTTTTAGTCAAGTGAGATAGATGAAAAGAAATAGGCTACATTTGAAATTCTAAATTTACTATTTATTTATTTTCTAAGTGAAATTTGTTCAAATGACATAAGAGTTTCAAACTATAGGTAATATAATTATGTACCTAGCATAATATTTTAAATTAAATTTAGTCCCTTAAACTCATTTTTTAAAAAAATTTTGGAGGACGTTATATCATATAATAATTATATTTGAGAACATATATTTATCTAGTTTTCAAGTTTACACTCAAAAATTTTAAATTGGATAGAAAAGCACCGTCGCTGTGTTACAAAAATTAAAACCCATGAACTTTGTCCTTATTCATTTCTCCAAAATATTTTATTAAATAAATTTATTTATTACTATAATTTCTTTTATGCATTGAATCTAATTTTTCCAATAAATTAAGTAATTATTTAAATTACATGTGTCAGTTTGTTATACTTTGGTTTAAATTAAATGATTTGCTCTATTAAATGTAATTTTCTTAATTTACTGTATTTAATTATTTTAGATAAAATAAATTGTGTATGATTTATTAATTAAGAGCATGTGAGTTTAGTTAGTTCCACTTTTGTTTAATTTTTTTGTTAAGCTGCTTTCTTGAGCTTTGATTTGAAAATTTTTATTTATTATTGTGTCGGTTAAAGAGACTTTGCTGAATAAAATACTTACATCACTCAATAGTAATTGTACACAAATGAATCTACACTATGAAATTAGAAGAGAAAACAGTGTGCCAGATTTAGATGAATTTAAGAAATGGGTGCGATCTCTAATTCTATATGAAGCAGAGAATTGTCCAGATTCTTTTCCTCTGGTAATGAAAGGACAATTCAAGGGAGTTGATGACGCGATCTTTCGTACGGCACAAACTTTGATTCTCTTTTTAACGCTCTTCAAGAGCCCTAAAATGGCTTGATCTCGAGTTAAGTTGTACAATTCTTGGTTCCTTTCATTAGAACAACTTAAGGGCCTGGTTTGATCTTGAATCAAACAGCACTATTTTTTAGTCCTTGTCAAAAACTGCATTAGAGGTCCTTGAAAGCTTGATCTTAGATTGAAGATAGTCAGGTCTTGATAACCAGTTTATCATAAATATACCAATTTTGGATAAATTTATCATAGATATACCAGTTTAAGATTTTTTTTTGGTATTAACCATTTAAACAATTATCAAATCCAATTTAGAATTTTGCTATAAATAAATGGTAATTTGATTTAGCTCATCCAATCGATCATATCTTCGTCATGTTTGATTCAAAAGTATATTCTTTAATTCCCACAACTACTTATGTCGGGCCAGTTAAATATGAGGCCCAATTTGTTACCCTTACACTTAAATGAGATTTTCTCTGTCTTTATCTATCTGATGATCGTTTTTTGGGCCGTCTTCTGCTTAACATGTTGGGCGGTCCGTTAAGGACCAAATGATAGAGTGGCCATCCTACAAATTTCCTGAAACTATGATTAACCTGCTTAGAAATATTTTTGGGCCATCCAACAAATTTCTTTCTCCGTCTCTTTTTACTCGCCGCAATCGGCGCAAGCAAAGACGGTGCGGGTTCCTCAAAAAATAAAAATTTCTTTACTTGCTTAACACCACCCTACCAAATAGCAACATGCACAATTTCATAGTCAAATTTATTGTTGATTTGTATGATTTAAGAATCACGAGGATAAACAATAGGCACGTGGAATACCTCATTGTTGTCGGGTAAGATGCGATTGAAGCTCAAGGGAATAGTCCACTCATGAGATTATTCGTGTTTAACAATATGGAGAATCGAACTTGTATCGTATGCTTAATGAATTATTTAGCAACCTGACTCATTGTCTATATATTAAATTGTCGAAATATCTAAATCAAAACTAATACAAACATTTTAAATGGGGAAAAAAGAAGCGTAAGTCTATTCTGAAAACAAAAAAGAGTCAATAAATCACTTGCGAGCAAAATTGAGGAAAAACAATTTCCATAGTGTCATGAAAATTAGTAAGCAAAAAACCCTGGGAATTTCAAAGTTCGGTCATGAGCAGCAAAAAATTACTAAAATAACCCAAGAAAAAAAACAAATGGGTTTTTCACGTACCAAAAAAAAGTGTATTAAAGTGCAGAAAAAATGAGTGTAAGGTAGAAAAGTGGCTGAAAACCCTAAAAAAAGAAGGTTTTGGCGGCCAAAACTACATCAAGTGGGCATTCCCATTTGGGCACAACATTGAACTCCGAACAATTTTCCAAACTGGTATCATGGATCTCACCGCTCTCGTCGGAGTTACCACCCGTTAACGACGTAGTGCGCAAACATCTGTTCCCAGATCTTTGCTTATCCGATCACGCAAGAAAGTCATCAGAAAACGCACTCACGTCTGTCAATCTTTAGTGTATCAAACTAACCCGTCACTCCTGTCCTACATGATCACGGTTTCAACTTATCATCTAAACCAAAACGAATCACGCCAAACCCCTGCCTAACAGTCGTGGCCAATGCCACTTCACAAGAGCGAAAAACCATCGATGAAGCCCCAAGATCATCATCATCATTCTTTGTGGGGGGGCCGAATTGCTTGACTAGTAGCTCTTCCCAAAAAGCAAAAACACACCCACAAAGGCGTTCCCCTGCGTCAAAGGCTTGGACTATGGTTGCAATGTAATGAAGAAAGCATGATTATGATTGCACTGAAATTTGGCTTTGTGTGTGTGCATTGAACGGCGAACGGAGGAAGGAAGGACTTAGGTCACAGAAAATTATGGTTCCCTTTGGATTCATTTGACGCCCTAAAATTCAAGAATGATTATACCCCTCCCAAAATAATTGCGGTTTTGGAAAGAAAGACCAATTGGAGGTAACTTGTGATGGCAAACGAGGGGAATAATGGCAAAGACTTTTAAGGCACAGTCCATCATCTGTTCTAGGTTGTAGGGGCCCAAATCTTCATGGCCTATATCATGCCCCAGAAACCCTAAAGTTGGAGGAGGGAAGGGTTGGTTTGAGTTTTTTTGGGTGTCGTCCACAGTCATTTGGCATTCCCCATTTGAGCCCCAATACTACACCTAGATAATCGTATTTTATGACGAGGAAATCACATCTTTTTAAGTGCATTAACACCAGACTCAAAAGATACCTGTCGAACCGGTGGATCGGATAAGATGCAAAGTTGAAATCGGGATAGATGATCCGGATCAATATGAAGTTCGATAAGATTGTAATTCCACATTGTCGACAAGATCTTCGTAATGATTTTTGTTAACGAATATCTCGGTTGCACTTGTTAAGCTACTAATTAAGAAAGTTTTACAGTTTCCAATTCATTGATTGTCTCATAAATTGTGCAATCACAGATTTGAACAACGAACTATTCTTCTTTGAATATGTTTAACAAGTATCTCCAGAGCACTCATTAACACGATCATTTTCATAATATATGCCTAGATTGTCTTAAATGCATGACCTATTATTTATCCATGATATGATTGATTTTGTGTCCAAGAATAATATTTGGGACATATCAATATAGATTTGGATTTTTATTAGATCCATTTCCATTGTAAGAAATAATTAACGCACTCACTATTGATTTTCTTATATGCGGAAGAATTCGGTTACAAAACAAAGTCTAAACACACATGTCACTTATCTAACAATACATCGTTTTACACCACGGTTTACCTTAGCAATAATCTTATTAGTTTGTGAAAATTCATGCAAATTAGGTTGTGGCGAAATAAAACTCCTTGTTGATACGTATGTTCATTTATTTAATAGCTTAAATTTTTAGAATAGTTGTCAGCAATCTCACAAAATCTTACTATACGAAGGATTCTAGTCAGAAACACGAGAGGTTTCATTATAGAGCGGGATAAATGGGGGAGGAAACCTATGCAATTTGAGCTTTGGGACAGCGACACACCCACGAGGACAAATCACATTCCTCAACCGCCAAAATAATGTATGAAGAGTTATCAAGAAATAATGATTAGCCCTTTCTAATTGAAGCATAAAGTTATTTTGTTGTAAGATGCAAATCATTTTTCTCGGGTAACTACCGCATTATCATGTTAGGATAGTCCAGAAATCATATTACTTAACTCACACACACACTCATTTAATAGATAGTGAAAGATGTTAATATAGATATACATAGTTAGCCCTACTAATTTTAATTTGATCAATCCAATTAGGGTTGTCAAGATCTTCTGAATTTTGTTTCACTAGCCATCCTGAATTGGGTGTTTTTTTCTATGTAGATAGCTCGTGTACCATGTTATCATCCATACAGCCTAATGAAGCAAGAGCCGAGCTCCAGTTCTAGCCGGTTAGCACAGACCAGTCAAAAAACCTACGAATCTGAATCTATTTATGTACTTTGATATCACAGCTTAGCAACTGGACAATTAAGCACTCGCATCTCATTGCGACATCGCGACAGAAACATCGCGACAGAACTTATGATTCGAGTTCGTTAACGCGTTTGGTTCGAACATAGTTGATTTGGAACTCATGGACCATTTACTCATTTCAAGCCAACCCCGTGTACCGCCTCGCCTGCAGCCTCACACGAAAGGGTCATGATTCGTTTGGGTCCACTTTGACACCAAAATTCAAGTATGCAAAACAGTTGCCCCCACCATTGAAGAAGATAACACAGACAGAAAGAGAGGGAGAGGGGGGGGCAGTGTCAGCTCTCAGCTGGAAGAATAATGAAGAGCACCTGACGGCTGACATATTCTTCCCCCACGCCGCCGTACGAGATGCAAGGGGGCAGTTTTACCATGTCACCGACGCGACCTGCGGATTCTCAAATTGTAACGGATCATGACATTTCATACAAGCTATCGGAACCTGTAAAATCTTGAAGGCTTGACGACTGATGGACGAGAATTTACTTTTCTTCAGACGATGGTCATCGATCGATCGATCTTTAGAAACCCTCGACGCGCAGAGGGTATGAATTTGAATGACGGACCAAACGGAAAAGAAAGAATGTAGGAATCGGAATGATTCCAATGTCCAACTCCCTGGGGCTTCATTTCCCAAGGCCTCTAGCTGTCCTTTTCAATCCCACAGGCCACCCCATCATTCCCCTTGATTTGATGCTTTGTCTCTGGTGCTCCTGCTCCTCCTCTTCCGCTGCTCTGCCCTTTTCTTTTTTTCTCTCCCTTATTGTTTGGAGTATTATAAATCACACACATTGTTTCGAGTATGATTACGTTTGCCATTATTACCATCATAGTTCTAGATCATATATATATATATATATATATAAATTATTCTCAACTTTTGTCGTAGTTCGGCATCGCCTGAAAAATTTGAATTAGCGAAAATTGATTATACGGTCAATAAAAATCTATGGTTGGAATCTAGAAGGGAAATTTGCACTCATTAGAACGTGAATTGATTATTCAGAATTCAAGTTAAGCTCCATCGTGGCCAAAAACAATCTTCGTGCTTTGGACTCGAGATGTCGGCGTTCGAACTTTAGGCATTCGGACTCGGACCTTAGACCTTGGCTACATCAAGAGAGAAGAGACATTCGAGCTTGGACCAATCCCCATAGGAACTATTGTCTCTTGGCCGGTTTGCTCCCGTTCTGGATGGTTTTGATAGTTCTTGATTCTTTTGCACACTTCTAAGTCATTTAGCATTCTAAGAGTGCATTTGTTTGAGTGAAATAATTTTCTACGAATTAGTTTTTTGGACTTTTAAACATTTGGTTTTCTATAATTGATTGGTCAATTGAAAAACCATATATAATCAAAGAAAATATGTATGTTTAAATTTAGGAAAATAAATTTTCTAACCTGAAAAGGAGAAAACATTTTCCTAAAAAGTATTTTCTTTTAGGGTTAATACCACGAAAAACTCCAAACAGGTACACCTGTGACAATTTTACCCATTACTATTTTTTTAACCATAAAAAACCTCAAACTGGTACACATGTGACAAATTTACTTCGACTTATTTTTTTGACCACTAAAAACCCTAAACTTGTACACTTGTGACAATTTTACCCCAAACTATTTTTTTTTATCACCAAAAACCCTACACCGGTATACCTGTGACAATTTTACCCCCGAACTAATTTTTTAACCACTAAAGACCTCAAACTGGTACATTTGTGACAAATTTACCATCTGTTAGTATCTGTTAAATTTGATTAATATCACGAAAAATCACAAATTGGTAAACTTATGACAAACATATGGGTAAAACCCAAAACCGGTATACCTGTCAATTACCACGTGTTATTAAACTTAACAATTTGACAGTAAAATTTAACGGAAACTAATGGAGGGTAAAATTATCACAGGTGTACCAATTTGGAGTCTTTTATGGATAGAAACTTAGTTCGGGAATAAAATTATCACAGGTGTACCGGTGTAGGATTTTTTATGGTTAAAAAAATGGTTCGGAGTAAAATTATCATAGGTATACCAGTTTGAGGTTTTTTCTAGTCAAAAAAATAATTTGGGGTAAATTTATCATAAATATATCCATTTAGAGTTTTTCGTGATATTAACCATTTCTTTTATCATGAAGTTTCCTCAAAAATCCTTTTCTGATCGGGTTCTTAAGATCTTCCCATTAGAAGTTCTGAGTCATCGAACTAATCGATACTTTAAGTCGATCTAGTGTTACCACGCTATGGGGAATTAACTATTTGCTCCTCTAAATTTGTGGGAATTCTCAATTTGCCCCTCATTTTTTTCATTTTATTTCAATGTCACCCTTCGGAAGGGTGGATCTGCCCTCGTCGAGTTGGCGCAAGCTAGGCAAAGGCGGATCTACCTTCGCCTTGGTCACGCCACCTCAGCAAGTAAAGACGGATCATGCTTTCATAATTTATACTTCCATAAATTTTCTCCTCATTAAAAAGAAAAATTTACTTGGAGTTTGGATTCTTTCGATTATGTCAAATTTTCCATTTAAAAAATAACTAATTATCTGAATATTTCTATGACAATTTGAAATTTTTAATTTAAATCGAGGAAGATGCAGATGTAGAACAACTAAAATCAATCGCCATATGGCCGGCAGCACTGGCAGCTACCCCCACAATATCATACCTTGACCCCTTCCCCACTCTGTTCTCAGCATGTTCATCTCTTTCAATTTTCTATTTTCCCCCGTTATTAAGATCTATATATTTTTTTGACAATTATATATCCAGGACACATTGCATCAAAGTTCAAAAGATTATGGAAATATCGTTAAAACTAAAACATCGGGTTAGGAGGCGAGGGGGAACAATAAGAAAAATCGAAAGGACAATTTTAACTCTTATAATCAATGGTCAATTCGATTTTGTGAAATTAGGGCCAACATGAAAAAAAAATTCGAAGTCGAGGGGCAAATTGAGAATCCACAGAAAACTCGAGGGGCAAATAGTAATTTTGCACACATTATTTAATTTGGTTTATGACTAGGCCGGTTAGATACTTCAAACCTTAAGTTATATAGAAAAGCTATCTACCAATTAGTGTATGTAAGGTTTGGTTGGGATAATACCTAGTGTAAACCCAAGACTCTATTTGCGATTCAAGCAAAGGAGTTTTTGAATTCTATGGTCTGATCAAAACTTCATCGCCGTCCACCCTATGATTTTTCGCTGATAAATATCGATGCCTCTGATAACATGTTGCATCATTAACATTTTACAAATGATAAGTACTGTGTTGGTTGATAGCTCGACGATTAAGAGGTAATTGAACGACATCTGACGTCGGGGTAAAACTGAAATAAAAATGAGATACCATGATTTTGTTGAAATATGGGATATTTTTTAAACTTATTAATGCTTTTGGGGATATTAATTGACTAAACTTTGACATCAAAGTAAGCATTTATTAGAAAGGACAGGATGTGATGCCCACTTCCATTGAATTGCCAGTTGATGGACGCCTCCTAAAATCAGACAATCCAGTACTTGTGTGATGAAAATGTCAACTTATGTTTTTTTTTTATAATCGAGGTGTCCACGCGACCGGCGAGTTAGGGGTCAAACCAGCGGTGATACCTGACTAGTCCTCGAGAGGGGCTAGCGCAGCATCCCACTGCCACAACCCCTCACTTAAATCGCCGATGGGCGAGTTTGAACCTAGGACCTCTCGTGAAAGGAACTGAATGCAAACCAACGCGGCCATCAATGGGTGGGTAATAAAAAAAAATGTCAACCTATGTTTTGGAGAAATGACTGGGCTCAGTAGGCGAGGGCAAAACGTTTATTAAACGTATTTTTCTTAAACTTCATATAGCCGAATATTTACGATCGAACACTTAAATCATGAAAAAACATAATGAAAGAATGTTTCCATTTATTAAAATTTAATTAGCATAATGAGAAAAAAAATATCGAGAGCAGCAAATTTTTCTTATCTGATTAGTAGGCAAACTTATTAATCATTTCCTATTTATATTTATAATCTTTTAAGAATTTGGACTTCCACGTTAATAACTTTTAGGGATAATGACATAAATAATCTTTGAATTTTTACTCAATGTGTAATGTAATCCCTAAACTTTTAATTTATTCAATGTAGTCCATGAACTTTAGCCCAATATGTAATGTGAACTCTAAATTTTCAATTTGTTCAATATGGTCATTGGACTTTTAGTACATATTCAACTTAGTCCCTAAAATATATGAAAATATTCAATATTATCCTTCCATTAATTCAAGTTCAGGGACAATATTAAATATTTTCATATATTTTAGAGACTAAGTTGAACATGTATCAAAAGTTTAATATAAGTCCAGAGACTACATTGCACATTAGGCTACAATTCAAATAACATATTGAATAAATTAAAAATTCAAGGACAATATTAAGAGACTATTTGTGTTGTTATCCTATTTTTTATTAAACATGGTAACAGTATGTAAAGTGGATTTGGTTCTTTCCGTGGGCAACACTTGTCATCACGGAGTGGAGCTCTATTTTGACCTTTGCCTTTTTTTACTCTTTTTATACTTCTCCCCTTTTAATATTTTTTATGCGCAATGACATCTCGATTTTTTTAATATATGTCATCTCCGCAAAATTACAAATAAAGTCATTTTTGTTCTGATTATTCGAGAGCTTTGCGTATCTATTTATGATGAATATCTTGATTCACCCAATTGCAGCACATCAATTCTGTTTCTTTTCTTTCCTTTTCTTACGACCACGAAAGTGATACTCATTTTATTTTGAATGATGGTTCCATGTTCCGATGCAGAGAATTAGTCGAAATAGTCATCATTTCCCCGACCCACATCTCTTCAAACTAGCCATGAAGTAAAATATGTGGGAATGTTATGGTAACATGATGTGAAAATGGGGGACAAGTGGGCTGATCCATAGAACAATCAAAAATATATTTTAGCATTTATAATTTTTAAATTAGTAAACAGGTTAGAGGTTACTCAGGAAAATTTTATAATCAGTCTTAAACCTATTATATGCTAATTCGGTCATAAACTTTTTAATTTTCATTATTTACTTCCAAACCTTTGTACGAAATTCTGGTGAAGTCTTTTCGGCCAATTTTCGTAAATATATCATGTAAGAAAATCGGCGATGGCTGAATCGATATATTGAAATTTCAAGCAAAGGCTGAAGACTAAATTGGAAAAAAAATTAAAAGTTTTAACAGAATAGGCATCCGCACAATATGTTTATGACCGGTTGGTAATTTTCGTGAGATTACCCTAATAGACAGGACAACGGAGGTTGTTCTTTGTTTTTTTTATTTTAAGCAACAATCTTTCAACATGTGTGAAGCTGCCATAACGCCTACCACTACCCACAATCAACCATCGGTTTTAATACAATTTTTTAGGAATACATTAAAAGCTCAATTGATCACATAAATCTAAGTCCATCAGCAATTTAATCAAAAGTTTAAACCAACAAATAATGGATTGACTAAGATATGTTAACTAATCCACAACATACCAATTCATCGACGTGCGGCTTTTCCAATGCAATTCGCATGTGCATATGGACATACTCTCTGCTCTTTTCTCCCATTTTCTACCCTTCTATTTCTAGCAGATTGCGAGATAAACTAACACGCCAACAAGAAAATCCCTACTAGTAGCCATTCCGATCGAACCACGTGTAAAATTTATTTTACAAAAAAAAAGCCGGGGGGGGGGAAAGAAAAGGTTTGATGGGTCACGTCCGTGCCAAAGCAAAAGAAAAACAAACCTAGAAAAAGAAAAGAGAAACTGATCATAATAAAGGAGATAATAATAATAATCTGATGAAGTGGTAATAATGGCCACCTATAAGCAGAGACAAAATGAAATGATGACACCTTCCCCCCCGCCCCTCCCCTGCCCTATTTCTCCAACTCATCTGTCCAATAACCAAAAAAAAAAAAAAACAAACAGAAAATAAAAATAAAAATAAGAAAGAAAAAAATAAGAAAGAAGAGAGATCATATGTCACGTACTATAGTTTTCCAGGGGCTCTTGTTGCTTCTGCTGTAGATAATCATGAATGTCGTTCCCCTTTCGCTCGTCTCACCGTGACGTCATGGCCACGCAAGCCCCACGCAAGCCCCTCGATCTTGCCATTAGCTCCCCCCCTAAACTATATAAGTCTAGAAAATATAAACTCGCATTATTATAAGCTTCTTCTTTTTTTTGGCCCGACTGAGACTGACATTATTAGAAGATGCTTTCACCCTTTAATGCTAAATGTTTTTTTTTGTTTGGTGAACTTTTGTTACGTGACAACATCGACCGAAAGGATTACGTGTAGTAGAGAACCGATGAACTCGTATCGTCGATGTTTAAATTTAAAGGCGAATACCTGACACATTTTTCAGGAATTAATTCTCGTTCTGCAAAAAAAAATTCCCAGATTGGTACCCCAATGAAACATTTACCTTAGACTTATTTAAGTCTCGCGAAAAGAAAAGAAAAAACCTAAACCGATACCGTGATTCGAATCTAACCATTTTATCATTCCGTCCGATTTCCCTTTTAAGATGTATACGTGTCTACACAAGTGGCAGACGACTACAAGACGGATCTGAAAGTGAAGAATGGCAGATCCGATATGGAAATCCACGCGGATTGACACGTGGACGTTTTTGTGAGATTAAAATTAGTTTGGAGTACATGTATCATAGGCATCATATAGGAAATTCTCGTGAGATGAAAATTAGCTTTGATTTAAATGTGTCACGGGGGCATCGATTTGGGATTTAATGGGATGAAAATTAATTTGGGGTGACCATGCCATTCACTAGTCAGGGATTTTCAATGGTATTGACTCTGAATTTTAATAGTGATTAAACTGATATATGATCTTATAACTATGTGCTAATCGATAAAATGATCGAATGCAAACAAGTTCATTCATTGATGAGACAAATTGCTCGAGTTGAAATCAAGCAAACATGAGGAAAAGTAGCTAGAAATATCGTAAGGTCAATTCTTAGCGTAAAAAATAAATTTTACACCGTCACTATTCAATAATTGTCGTTTGTGCGAGGAAGGATTCAATTAATTAAGTAATTAAATTCAATTAACACAAATATTAATCAATTTGGTAATCAGACAGCAACAACTGGTCTTTGCAAGTCAACCTAATTCAGCTTGTGGGAAAAGCACTTCAGCCGCCGCATGCAATTGCTTTCGAGCATCATCAATTGTCCCGATTGAGTTGGTTGACTTGGGGTTCGTGGACTTCTTGTTTCGCCAGATGAGATCAACGGAATTCGCGCCCTTAATTTTAGGATTAGCGATCACGGGAAAGTCGATCGAGACAGCACCCGCCGGAGTCTGTCGGGTCCGGTCGGCTCGAAAGGCAAAAAACGGACGGGTCTGGACAAACAGTTCCTTCTTAGGCTCGGGCTGTGCCACCGCGGCATGCCCGATCCTGATCGAGACCCTTTTAACACGGTGAAATTTAACGACACTTTGATCGTGGAAGACCTGAACAAAGATTTTTCGACCAGAGACTAGGCATGGACCGCCTATTTGATTTGGTCTTTACTATGGTTGCCTCATCGCGTCCACCTATTTTGAGCACGTCGTATTCGTCTTTGAAAGGATCCGCAAGCTGTATTTTTGCCATTTTTTTATAACTCCGATGTCCTTTTCTACTTTCGTTCCCCTTCCGCGTTCTCACGTTTTCAAAAGTTCAACAGGACGTGTTAGCTTTGTTTGAAGTGATTTTCACTCTTTTAGTGCTTTAAGATTTTTTTTGGTTCACACACTTTTGCATTAGAAAACATTCAAAATCATTCAAAGTGTATTGGTAACACGTTGATTGCATGTATTTCTTTCATGATTTTTTCAGCTCAAATTATATCTTTTATTTCTTATTTGAAAAAAAAAGTACAAAAAATGCTGCAATAACCGACTTCAAACGCATGGTTTCAGTCTAGAATATGTCTAGACAAGACTTGAATGCTAGAAAAGCCTAATTTACATATATTTTTTTATCTAAACACTACATCAAAATGCGAAGCTCAAAAGGGTATTTGCACATTTCGAATTCCTAAAAATTGCATCATTTGAAACCACAATAGTCTATTCATGCACATATTAGTTTTAAATATGTTTTAAAAAATCCATGCCCTTTATACTTGATCCAATGCAAACCTTACTCATATCTATGCAAAATAATACGATTCTTGCAATCCGAATGCACTGCACTGATCAGAGATGTCATAGATATAACTTGTATTATCAAAATTGAAGAATCTTAATTGTCAAAAAAAAAAAACTCAAACAAAATCAACAAGAGAGTGAGGGGAGGGTCAGACTAGCTCAAACCCTCCCATGGTTGAAGGTTAGAGAAGACATGGAGAGAGAAGAGAACGAGAGAAAAAGACTTTTTGGCTACTTTGTCTTATTCAGCAACTTCCATCTATCATTGATTAAAGGGAAAATTTAAAAAAGGGGCCGAAGTAAAGCCATTTTTTCAAATAAGGGCCTTAAGATGGATATTGTCCCAAATAAGGATCTGGAGTGCCCTCATTTTCATAAATAAAGACATGAAGTGAATTTTATTTCAAATAAAGGCCTAAAGTAACCATATTAGTCTCAAATAAGGACCTAATCTCACCGGCTAAAGGGTATTTTCATCTTTTACTTTTTTTCTTTTCCTTTTCTTTATTTTTTTCCCCTCTTACCTCCGCCAGCCATCGCCGAGGTCGACAGAGGTCGTCGGCCTTAAGCAGAGGCCGTCCTCGCCTACCAGGCGAGGGTCGCCCTCGCTGATATCGGGAGAGGACGAGGCCAGCCTAGGCAAGGCAACCTTTGCTCGACGCCGGCAAGGGCGAGGCCAGCCCAGGTGAGGGCAACCTCACCTAAGGCCGGCAACCAGGCGTAGTGAAGGTTGGGAGGGAAGAAGAAAAAAAGGAAAAAGAAAAAAGGAAAAATAAAGTTAAAAAAATCAAAATATATACTTATAATGTTTTTTACTAAAATACCTCTTCTCCGATGATGGAATAGTCACCGGCTGGCCAAGGATCGTTTTTTTAGACCATTTGACCACTTCAGGCCCTTATTTGAGACTATTTGACTACTTTAAGCTTTTATTCGAGATAATGTTCACTTCAGATCCTTATTTGAGAAAATGACTCTACTTTGGACCCCTTTTTTGAATTTTTCCTTGATTTAATTATTAAAAATCATGATTGTATCGCAGATTATTTTCTAAAATTTCTAGACAACCGAATCACAACAGCTATGATAAAATATAGTTAACTAAGATGACTTTTACGAAATTTGCCTTTGTCATTACGCAAAAGACAATTACAGAAAGAGACTTGCATTTTGAATTGTCTAATCGATAAATGAATCGAACTCGGCCAAAAAAAAAAAAACCAATACTTGTTTAGAAATACATGTTGATTTCCCTGGTTTAAACTATAATTGAACATTCTTAGTGTATTTGTTTAAATATTCTTCCGTTTTTGCACAATTTTACAAACTGAGAATCATATAATTGAACATTCTCAGTATATATGGTTGGTTTGCTAATAATTTTTATTTTTATTTCAAGATAATGATTATTTGACCAGAGAAAAGTTATAATAATCACTATTTGTGGATTTGTATACATTTCTCTGGATAAAGAACAACTGTTTCATTAAAAATATTTAATTCATTTCGGACAAATAGATCGAGTAGATATTCAAACTTAGTAACGCAGTTAATGTGATTATAAAACACTCAACATTTATAATAAATAAATTTTCTGTGTAATAAGTAAGAGCAACTCATTAATTGTTTCTATTACTTAATGATATATATGGAATTACAACTTTAGTATGCAAGAACAATATAATTCGTCAGGGATCTTTATATGAAAATAATTGGTATACAACAAGAATATTTTGAAATGTACGTACTTTTGCATAAAAAAAGATATAACGTAGAAAGCTGGATATTGTGCAGATAAAATTTTTTTGGTAAAGATAATTTTTTTTTTGGTAAAGTTGTGCAGATAAAAATAATCACTCTTGAAACAAAAAATACTCATTATACTTCAAATATGCTTAAGCTAAAAGGGTTTTAAAGTGTTTAATATAATGTATAATATGAACCACAATTTAGTGTTAAGAATTACCATTGACTTGTATTTCATATGGATAGCTTAATTTTTTACAATAAAATATTTTTCTCTAGGTCTGTATGAATTTCTAGAATTAAGCAATAGTGTGGACTTAAAAAAATATTCTTGAGACATTAGTAATACTTTATTTGATTGAAACAAGTTCATCTACTTTGCCCTTTTTATCAATAATTTGCACTTATAACGACTAAATGTTTTGTGTAACAGATAAGAACAATTCACATATTATATTATTTATTTTGAAATACAAAATAAAATTAGAGATTAAGTGTACAGGTAGCGCTTAAGTTTTTAAGCATGTTCTATTTTTCATTTACGAAGATTGACACGTGCATACATGGTAAAAAAAAACATTTTGCTTAAAAGTATGTTTAACTCGAGCATATGACATGGTTGAAATAAGATAAAATTGATAAAAGCTAAAGAGATTAGGATAGTGTTTTTTAAGTCTTAAAATTTAAAAGAGTTTATTGTTTTTTCCGGTTTACCCTTATCGTTTATATAGATGGAAAAACCATGAAACACAAAGACCGAAAGCAATTTATACTTTTTCAGTTTACGGCTCCATTTGTTTCGTGAAATATGAATTATTTTAAAAATATTTTTTAAAAATGATGGCTTGTATCATCTGCAAAAACGAACTAATGAAAAATATTTTCATCATCCACAAAAATATTTAGAGATAAATTGTTATCAATAGTGAAAATATTTTTCATTAACTAATTATTTTAAATGACACAAGCAATCATTTTTAGAGAAATAATTTCCAAATCATTTATTTTTCCACAAAATAAACTCACTCTCTTCTTGACAAGAGCGGCATTTATTGGTAAAACAATTTGTCCATCCATTTAAGGTTGCGTCTCTTCATATAAAACGCATGACTATTCGTTATGTATTTTTCGGTTTCTTACATTTATGAATATATCAAAAATACCTATTAAACATGTTTCATGAGAAAATATTGGATTTTCAAAATAATGACTGTGTTCATCACAAGAACTAATGATGCATTGAAAACTATAAATATTTTGCCTATAAGAGCAGCAACCTTTAACGAAATTTTTCGACAAAAATATCATGTACCGACATAATACCGTGATCCTCCTCTTCTTTCTCACGAAAAAATTCAAATTATCCCACGCTGTTTTGCTTCCACCGTCATTGTCTTTATCCCCTTCCTTTTCTAAACAGAGTTGCAATCTTAGCAAGACTCTGAGAAATTTGGGCATTGAAAGAATGTCTTGGGAATGGCGATAATTTGTAGTATAGATTTAGATTTTACCTGAATGAATTGATGGCGATTCTAGAACTCTTTCTTAAAGATTTTGAAATACTTTAGTCACTGACCTAATATTGATGTAGAGAAGACTCTAGCAAGACCTCTCGAGACTTGTGAAGCCAGTGACACTTTTAAATAGAGTTTGGAACCCCAGGCATATTCATAATCATAAAAACTTTAGGGTAAGAACAGGATACACATGAAAATCCATCGACGAGATTTCAAGTGGAATGATCAATCCTCATTGATTGCTTCTATATGAGGGGTTCTTCAACTCTATGCAAGACACTACCTCGGTGTGAAATCGCAAAAAAGCACGAATGAAGTTGTGTCCAAAACAGCGTACGAATGAAGTTGTGTCCAAAACAGCATTTGATGGAGTAAAAGTTTTTTTTTTCTAAACCTTAAAGTAAAAGTTATGCTAATGACCAACCACAAAAATTTAAACTTATAAGTAGAGAAATATCGCATACATATTAAGAGCATTAAACCCCATGAATAAAATATGTAGGATTCTTTAACAATTATGAGTGTAAATTTGCCAAAATCACGATTGAAGTCATGTCCGAAACAATCTTATGAAGTACAAGTGTTTTTTTTTCCAAACGCTATAGCACAATGCATGCAAATGAGATTTAAAGTACACAAAAAGGTTAAAAACATGATAAGGTGATTTTTAGGGCAAAACTCCAAATGATCAAAAGGAGATGGCTCCCCCTTAAGAACTTGCTTTTCACAAGAGAAAGTGAAAGTAAACCGCGGTGGGTTTATGCTTTTAATTGGAAAGATGATAACAAAATAATAGGGCAAAGCTGTTGAAGAATGGTGGTTAGATGTGGGGTTGAATTTGTGATATTGAAAAAGCTTAATACAAAAAGTTCGATAGCAAAAAGGAACTAGAAAGGTGATAAACTTTTTTTATTTAAAACTTTTCCTTTTCCTTTTCCTTTTCTGCCAAAAGTCAAATAGGGCCTATTCGACATATCAATCATAATGATATCCTCTCACCGCCGAGGCAGAGAAAGAGAGAGAGGGGACAGATTTGCACCCAAGATTTATCATCATTGCCTTTGATATTTCAGCTTGAGTTGCCCTAGAAAAATGATGAGAAAATATTTTTATCAATCTTCACTTTTTCCCTTCTTTCTTTTGAAAGACGTGTGGGTGTTGGTGAATTGGAAAAAAGAAAACCTCACTTGCCCATCATACTCCTGTTCTATTATTGTGCACTCATCTGTTTGCCCTTTTCTCCTTGGCTCCGTCTAGCCACAGTGACTGCCCATTGCACACAAAAATTCCATCTTTTATGGTCACTTTTTTTTGGGTTGTTTGGCATGCTTACATTCAAATGGAGATGCGCCAAAAATAATACTATGCTCGGTACATTTGTTAGAATATTTATATATTGAGCAACACTTTCATCTAATAATTTAAACTTTTAGAGTAGCTGTTTGTAAACGAACATTTTAAAATTGTAAATGAGAATATTATAAATAATTCATTTATATGAGGATATCGATGAATCATCTAATACTATTATAAGTGGTCATTTAAATAAGTGAAATATATTTAGAACTTGATAAGACTAGACTGTCATGTCATTTAATCTAGCAACTATTGCAAATTAAGTTTAATATAAATAATATTATTCCAGTGAGAAAAAACCCAGCTGCAAACACTTGTCGTGTAATGTTGACACGTTTTGATAGGGAAACGTGAAAGTTTTCCCCATCTTTTCTGCAAAAGTGAAAGTTTTTGTCCTGAGTATGGAGTCCATCATACTTTCACGGATCGTTTCTAGGGTTTTTTAACGGCTGTGATGGGATTTGCTCTTTCTTTTGTGCCGAATGTGTTAGGATTTACTTTTTTAAATATGAAATAATTTTTTGATAAAAAATGAAATAATTTAAAATATTATATATATATATATATATGAAATAATTTAGAAACTATGCACTTTACTGAACTCTGCACAAGAGTACGCATGCTTCAAAGGTCAAAGGACCGGGTAACTTTAGAATAAATGCATCAATTTGAATATTTGTTCTTGGCATATTAGATTGGACTCCATTGGAAGCATTCGCAGTGTTCATTAATTCCTTTAAGGTACATCTTATTTATCCTCGACAACAATTTTGACCACTCTTAGGCACTTATAGAATTACAATAGTTATGAGATTAAAATTTCTAATGTCATAAAAAAAAAGGTCGAGCGTCCATTGCTATATATACACTCTCCTTTCCCGTTATATGAATATTCTCGACAAAAAGACATGATGATCCTTAAACTATCCTCAAGTTAGGATATATTATTCCATTATTCTATAAATTCAATGGACAATCTTTTTTTTATTTTCGTTTGCACTGCAATGAAATGAATACTCAAATGTAGTTTTCGATTTTCCTATTTCCTTTAGATGAAAATACATTTGCGATGTTGTTTTCACTTTTTTTACATTTCAAGTGTCTCTGACCAAATTCTATTATTCTCGCTCGTTAAGATCATAAAGATCGATATTTTTCCTATGAGAGCTACCTAATCTGCTTATATTTACGATTATCTTTGGTTCCTAAAATTGAATATAATAAGTGAAATAAAAACTTCTTTAGGTAATGTTTGGGGGGGAGCGGTTGTGAAGCCCTTTTAGTTCTAATCCAAGAAAGAATGATTCAAATTCAATCATTCCATGGCAATCGAGTGCATTGAGTTTAGATCAGCACGAGTAACCCCTTGTTGATTTGGCAAGAGAAGCTTACTAGAATCGTCTTCCTACATAAACTGATCTTAAGTTTTATAATATCGTTTTTTTATTTTTGTTCACATGCGATATTAAAATGATAACAATTGTTAGTTTCCAAATTTCCTAAAAACATGTTCACTAAGTGAAAACGAGTTTCATGTACAAATAAAATTAACAAATTGCCCGTGACTTTTTAGTTGTTAACGTACCTTTCTATGATAATATGTCCGATTTGCTTTTAAAATAACGCCAAACGCACTTTTAGAACTTTTCATATAAAAAGAAGGAGACAAAGAAGAAGATAAAAACAAATTAATTGACAACTTTTTATTGGGCCGACCATAACGTTTGCATTCTAAAGTTTGTTTTTGGCAATTTCACCTAGATCCTACTTAAATGACAAATTCAAAGGTTCTTCAATGTTGTTTCTCTGATTGAATTCTATAATATCTCGAAAAATGATTTTTTGAAGAATTCATAGTTGTCGAGACAAAAATAAATATGGATCTCTTACGTTTATTTCGGGGAAATTACCAAAATACTCCTAAACTTATTATATTTATCCAAATTCAATTCTAAACCTAAACTTATTACATTTGTGTAAATTCAGTTCTAAACTTTTCAACTTGGCATATTTAGTTGTAAACTTTTGACAATTTGCTAATTGAGTTATTCCAATCAATTTTGATTGGAAATCACCGATGTGAATGCTGGTCGTATTACCGGGCACAAAATTATTAAAGGGTTTAGAACTAAATTGGTATAAGTGCATTAGATTTAGGATTTTTTTGGCAATTTTCTCCACTAAATTGAAGCTTTTGAAGTCATTCTTTATTGCGCTACTTTATGTAAGAAATTTCGATTACATAATATTTATTTAATGACCATGCCAATAAACGCTCAAATCTCTGGAGAAGCCTCTGGTTTCTCTGACATACTAAATTGATATTGCACTCGGAAAGAGAAAGTACCCTCTTCATTCTCTTTAAGCCCGAATAAAATCTTCACAGCCAAAGAAAGAGAGAGAGAGCGAGAGACTTCTCTTGCTTCTTCTCTCCTCAAGATCCCCATAAAAGAAAAACCAAAAAGTTCATCTCCCTCAGATCTTCTCTTCACGCTTCACGAGAGAGAGAGAGAGAGAGAGAGAGAGAGAGAGATGTCAACTACTGCAACGTCCACGCAGGCCGTGCTCAACCAGGCAACAACCATGTTAGAAGACCAGAACTTGCCCTCGCAGCTGGGTTTCTACTCCATCTTCCCTTCGAGCATGAGCTCCCTCGCTTCGTGCTCATCGTCGCTTTGTTTCAACCAATCCCTCAAGTCCCTCCTCACCCTCCCTTCTTCGCTTGTTTCGCCCGATCCTCCCTCCTCCAACAGTAATAATAACAGCCTCACCCTCATCACTGAAACCCTACTTTCATCTACCACTCCTCACAAGCAAAGAGAGAATCTTCTGACTCCTTCTGAACAACTCTTGGGAGGTCCCCAACTTCTGTCGTTGCAAAGATCAACCCCAAATCTCTGGTAAAATCAGAAAAGAGAAGAAGCAAAGAATTTTGATATCTACTGATAAACTGGTCATTATTTATAGCACCCTTTTCTTGAAAATCTATTGTTTGCATGTTTTCTTAGGGCATGGGGTGAGTGGAGTGATCAGAGCGGCTTGGTCATGAGATCGTCATCCAGTGGTGGAGACCATGGCGATCATTATCATCATCACCACCAGCATCAAAGCTTGGGGGTTTCAGCTTTGAAGATGAAGAAGATAAAGGGGAGGAGGAAGGTGAGGGAGCCGAGGTTTTGCTTCAAGACCATGAGCGATGTGGATGTGTTGGACGATGGGTACAAATGGAGGAAGTACGGTCAGAAGGTGGTCAAGAACACACAACATCCCAGGTAAATATGTTCTTTAAATCTCATTATTATCGTTTTCTTCAGACACCCACAAATTAAATTAGCCGCAGATTTCTTCTTTCTTTTTCTGGGTCTTTTTTTAAGTTTATTGATAGCCTTTTGTGATTGATCTCACAACGACCAGTTCTTTAGCTTTATCCTTCATGTGCCCCATCTCTCTCTCTCTCTCTCTCTCTGAGGTAATATCATTATGTCTGAATCATCATTGAATTAATGGGATTTGCAGTGTATAAGGAGATTACCAATTATGTGGAATGAATGAACTTGGCTGATAATTAGGTGCTCATGAAATGGGTTTAACTCGGTAAAAATCAACTAATTATTAGCTTGAAAAGAGGAAAATCATGTCCAAAAGTATCGAGACATGCAACAATCGATGCATTATCACGTTCCATGCTGAACAAAGCACCATCAATCTGAAGAGAAATGGATAATAGTGACATTGAGGATATGCCGCGTTTTCGTTTGGGATTTTCACACCATAATATTTATGGATGATCAAAAGAAAGAGCATAGTCTAAGTTGATTATCACTATTGACTTAATGGATTTCACTAGTCAACAGGCATGATTTAGTCGTCACTCATTATTTTGACATTTAGGAGAATGTGATTATTAGGAGACTTCTCAGTTTTACACACACATCTACTTCATTCAAGAGAGGAAGACATTGTTATGCTTTCATTGTAGTTTCTTTTTTTTTTCTTCTTTGGCCGAAATTCTCTTCTATAGTTGGATAACAAAAATGGGTTCGATTCCGACAAAAGCAGGAACAGTGCTCTCACATGCCGGAAATGATTTCACTGCTGTACTAAATGAATATTCTGGTCCACGAGTATCTTGACTCCATCTTCACCTGTCTTAGATATATTACCGCAAAAAGAGAAAAAAATTAGTTACATTGGGAAATCTTTGGATATTCTCATTAATGGACAGTACCTGTGATATATGTGTATACATATTGTTTGGTGATTGCATAGTCATAGGTCCTTTAGTTTTACAAGTTATCCTTGAAAATGAGTCTGTTTGGTAAGATTAGTGAAACTTTGAAAATCAAGATTGATGTGGCAACCATGTAAAATTTGCTTGACTTATATTAATTTTTACATTCTTCATGTACATTGGTCTGAAAATTGGAAGAAAAATTGTTTTTGACTTTGGTAAACATTATTAGTATCATGCTTTCAGATTACCTTTGGCTAAATAGGAACCTATTCTTCAAAAGAGAGTCTAGAATGGATGAGCCTAGGGATAAGTGTCGAAAAGCTATTGTAAGATTTATAAATCATATAGATCATTCTCGTCTCAATCATTAATTATGTGGTGGATTCACATGATCAACGATTGAGATTGACTTGGTTTACACAGTCTATATATAAACTTACAGACTTTCACGATTCTTTTTTCATGCCTAGCTCTTTACGAAAGATTGTCTTTTGCTCTTGAGCACGTGTTTCTTCCTATGTCCTTTTATTCAAAATATCATTCCTGTGTGCCTAATGGCTATAGTTGCGTTTACTTTATTTGTTAATGGAGATTCTTTGTCTCTTATGATAGTATTATTGGTGTCTCTATCGATTCTCAACCGTTGATGTATGAAAAATGAAGTTCGCATCAACGGTTGAGATAGATCGAGATGCTCACACATGGTCTATGTCAAATAAAGGGTTCATGTCCCTCGTTTTTCCATATGCCATCACCAAAAGCAAAAAGACATATAAAATAGCGTATATTCGGATGCTTCCTTGTTCATGTTCAATTTTGATGCCTAGCAAGAGAAGGGTGCATGCGAGAAAAATGACGATGATCGAAGTTGTATCTTGTAGCAGATGATCTTGCCTGATGATGAAGTAAATTGGGCATGACCACGGTCCATGTACCAGTGAAGGGCGGGGCAATGATATTTATGATGGGTCGCAATGCTCGAGTCAACGATTTGTGATTTTAGAAATTGATTAGGTCGCTTAAACCGCACCGACATCGGTCGAATCACCTCCTATTCTTCGAGTCCAAAGCGTCTTCACCTATGTTGGACTGGCTGACAGCAAGTTGCCATCTTGGTTGCAGGAGCTACTATCGCTGCACGCAGGACAATTGCCGGGTGAAGAAGCGGGTGGAGCGGCTGGCCGAGGACCCGAGGATGGTGATAACGACGTACGAAGGCAGGCACGTGCACTCCCCGTCGCAGGACGTTGAGGACTCGCAGGCGTCCTCGCAGTTGAATGACTTCTTCTGGTAGTAACTAATCATACATATATATATGTGATCATCACTAATAAAGCATAGATGGAGGGTTCTGTGGCAGGCTTATGAGGGTTCGTATATTGCCAGGGTCGAGCAATAACCAGTATTAACTGCATCTTCCTTCCTTCCTTCCTTCTTTCTTTCTTGATTATTTGGTTTCTTTTGGTCTTTTTGGCGGTGAACTCCGAGTCAACTAGTGGTCAAAGATCACTCCGGTGACTTTCCTTCGCTTCTGAAGTTGAGGGATGCTTTGAATTTACTGATGTTGGTTGGGGAAAAGAACTGTTGCTGCCCGCATTCAAATTTGGGCCTCAGTATATGGTGATGATAGTGTCTGTGTTTATATAATATAGTTTTCTTGTTTTGTTGCCTGAATTTACTTGGTTCCACCATCAAGTTTGGGGCATGGCTTTGTCTCTAATCTTTACTTTCACAATGTATGAAAGCTCGATATGCCGAAAAATCTCTTGATCGAAAAGTCCGCCCTTTATTTCCCGGGAAAATTGTGATGAGAGGACTATTAACGTTGCACGGGTTCAGTTGTTCCGAAAGATGCCCCTTTTGAATCGTACCCATCTGTTATATTCATCAAAGCAATAATCTCGAGAATCATTTTCTCTTTTCACATTCTAATATCAATTTGCATCTTCAGTTTTGAAAATCTACAATTTGCATCTCCAGATAGAGTCTACAGATCCAAAAAGATCAATCTGTCATCAAATTTATCTAAATTTTAAAACATCCCCCCCCCCCCTCTCTCAGCTCCCCGTTTCTCCCTCTTCTTGGCCATGCCCAACATCAAGCTCGAGTGGAGCGTGACGAATCTGGGTCAAGCTTGATACTAGCGGAGGTCGACAAATTCGAGCTGAGCTCGACACTGGCAAAGCTCGACACATTTGTATAGTCAAGCTCTACGCTGGCTGAGCTCAACAGTTCACGGCTCAACTGGGGCGGCGAGTGGCGACGGCATGGCGATTTCGACATATTATGTATTAAAAGTGTTAGAATGATCTCGTGATTCTGCCAAAAACACAAGTGTCACAAAAATTCCTTTTGATTACTCAATAACTTTTCACTCATGCTTATCAAGTACTGAGTATTTTATTGACAAATTTCATGATATAATTATTCCTTTTTTTTTTGCCAGATACGCACTCTCATAATTTAGAAAACTTGAAACAGGGTGGTTTGGGGGCCTTAACACACTTGTCCTGGCAAAATTAAGGACCCAAAACGAACGAGATCCGGCCCATTAAGTTTGGCTGTTGGGCTTGATGGTGGGCCGGGCTAACTCTTACTGACCGGTTTTTTGTAGAAACTCCTCCTTCATCTCTCTCTCTCTCTCTCTCTCTCTCTCTCTATATATATATATATATATATATATATATATATATATCAAGAGCTAATACTATTAAAAATCCAAATTGCTATCCGGCGGCACATTTATCCCACATTAATTTTTGACTCAAAAATATCTCAAAGTGGTACCCCATGATGCACTTATCATAAACTAATTTCTTTTTAGACTAAGTCTTGAACTAGCATTCCCATGACACTTTTATCCCATATCTATGCGACGTTAACAGTTCGGAATTAAGGAATAATACTATCAAAAATCTGAAATTAGCACTCATAAAGCCCAAACTCGAAACCCATAATACATTTACCTTGAATTAATTTTTGTCTCACGAAAAATCTCGAAACAGTACTCTCACAACACATCTAACCCAAATCTATCCTCCGGTAACAGTTCGGGATGTAACATAGACGGTAGATTTGGTTTTGGGTACCGGTTCGAGAACTTTCATAAGATAAAAAATTATTCGAAATAAACGAGTTATGTGGTACCGGTTCGATATCTTCAATGATATTAGCTTTCGAATAAACCATATCAGTTTAAATAGAGAGTGCACTACCACGTCACGACAAAAGCGTCGCATACATTTACGACCACATGAATTCGCTAATGTGCAACTTTTCGACGGCAAAGAACCATCTCGAATCTGAGCTTATGCACTCGCACAATACCACCAAGGTGAACCCTAAACCCCACATGAAACGCAAGGTCCTCATCAAATCAAAGTACAGTAAAACTAGCAGTGGAAGATATTTCATGAACAAGCAAAGCATCAGTTCCACAGAGCCAACTGCCGTATTTCCTGCATCTTCCCAAGTCGCTGTACTGCTGCAAAGGAAAAATTGATATAAAATTGTCTTTGAGCCAGACAGAGGTTGTCAAATGTTAACGTCTGACCAGACAAGCCATGAACAGGAAGCACGCATCCGAGGCTGGCACTTTGCTGGCCTTGCCACCCACGAAATCAACACTTTCCTTTGGCTCAATCCAGGTCCACGTAGTGGCATCGTGCATGATGCATGGTTGGTGGTACATCTTCACGTATTCAGCCGTGCATCCTTGACCTCAGTACTTAGTTAGGTGTGAATAATCATAATTATATTTTATCTAATCTCGTTTATAATAGTTTCTACACAGCATGTGGTTTTTATTTTTTATTTTTATTTTTTAAGATTTTGATAGGTGAGGAAGGGACCATGAATCTTTACTTTGTGTCATGTGAATAAGAGATTCTTCTTTTTCCTTGCTCATTTGGCATCGTCGATTTAAATTCTATTTAAGTGATTAAATTTGCCGAAATTGGAATTTCGATAGTGTTTAGATTGATGTGTACTACATTTCAAGCGCATTTGCTGTTACTTTTAATGTTTCAAATCTATAATTGTTGTAAATTAAATCGTGACGGAATGAGCTTTCTTTGTAGTTTCCATAAGTATTTATCTTTGAAGTGGATGAAGTAAGTAGTTCTAAATTGCGAGTGATTATAATTGTGCTCTCTTTCTCCAATTACTGTTTGATAGGGGGGTGTTAGAGAAGGCTTAATGAGAATCCTTGTACTCTCATGAAGAATACAGTATCCTTGGCTCATTTAGAAACGTGCTGTCAACATATCTTTTAACATTATCAACTTTGGGTTTCATTTCAAGTTGGAATTTAATTGGAGATAGACTTTGGCCAAACGAAAAGTTTGGAGAGGAATGCAACTGCGCCAGTTAAGCAGTGCCTAGGTAGAACCTACTTAGTATCTAATAATTTTCTTCCTGGCAGAGGGTGGAATATTTTTGGCCTTTTAAACTTTTTTAGAACCTAAATTGAAAAGTGGCCATCAGCTTATAAATTAGCAGTGTTGGACAAAGTTAGATTTAGAAGGAGATAATACGATTTTGCCAAATTTAGCTTAAAAAGGGAATGGAATAAGGATATTTTGCACAAATCTTCACAGATTATCAAATAAGATTACTAATAGTTGCATCGACCATATAACTGCAAGGGCATCCAGTACGATAAAGGAAGACACACGGATCGAAATTGAATGCATAGCCCAAGCTAGAATTAATCAATTTTGCTAGTCCAAAGGTCCAGCCTAACTTGTCATTTAAGGCCATAAGATATGCATCTAAATGCTTGGATTGTACGCATTAACGTTATCCCGCAATGTATTTTCTCATGGTAAACACCGTCAATTCTCTAAGAACTTTAACAAAACAATGTGAGTATGATTAATAAGCGTCTCGAAGACACCCTTTACTGGACGACTCATCACCCTTCCCCTCATCATAACATAATTTAGGAAAATTCAACTTAAAATGAGGGTCATCCGACCAAAAGGGAAAGGAAAATATTAAGAATGAGGGTCCACTTTGGGAGAAGTAGCTAAGGGTGGAAGATCAAGATAAGAGGTTGGGCTTTCAATGCAAGAGAGGAGTGAGCTCGACCATGTGGTCCCTCGTGACCCGCACGTTCAAAGCCCCGATTTCAAGGACGACCAGATTTAAAGTCATTGACATCTCTTTCCAAATCTCATTAATTAGAGACTCCTAGTCTTTTTTTAATAATTAAAACAACAACACCCCAAAAGAAATAAATAATCATTTGGTTGTGTACTCTTCACGTTTGATTCTTCCAAGTTGGGAATCTTTCCCTAAATTAAAAATTTAGCCTAAACTAACTTGTATCAATACGACACATTGATACTGTATCGATGTTCCACAAAAAATCACATCTGCATGGACAATGGAAGACAAACAGTTCTGTCATGCCGTCCATGTAACTTAAGTGTAATAAGAACAACATTGTTTTGGCTGAAAAATCATCTTACAAAATCTTGATGGAGGGTAGATGTGTCACACGAATATAAGTTTGGGATTTTGGTGTCGTAAAAGAAAGTTGGGATAAATATGTCATACTAGGACATAGTTTAGGGTTTTTGATGTCAAAAAATAAAAATTCAGGGTAAATGTGTTACAGTAGGTATAATTTGAGATTTTTGGTGACTTTTCCCCTTAAAACTATTAAAACCTTTTCGAGGAAAGTTGTTGTGATTAAAAAATTATGGATTGAATTCGATGAAGTCCTTCTTTTATCTTCGTTAATTACACACCAAGATGGAAATATGATGTGGCGCATCAAACCCAGAATGAAGTCGCCCTTTTAAAAGATTTGCGGCGTTTCGATTACAAACAGAACATAATTTTGCATTTGATTCGTTTATTTCGGGGAGAATGAATGATTTGGGATGAAAACAACTTCCTAAAATGATCATTTGTTTCGTTTACAAAAATGAATGAACGAAAAATATTTTTATCCTCCACAAAAATGTTTAGAAATAAATTGTTGTCATTAATGAAAACATTTTCCATTGACTGATTATGTTAAGCAATATAAGCAATTATTTTTAGGAATATATTTTCCTAATCATTTATTTTTCGCGAGACAAATGGAGCCTTAATCAAATTTGACGATCGGGTTAAGTCTTTTTAGGTTTGAATATTATTGAGTTCATAAAAAAAATATTTCGAAAATTTATTGCGAATAGTTCAACTTCCATAAATGACTAGTTACAAAGCCATCGGTTCACGCTGGCATATTTGGATTATATGTGTTTTATCGGCATATACTTTTATTTTTACACGAGTGTTCGTGCATAGTTGTTGTCACTTAAGATCTCGAGAATGTGATCACTTCTATTTTTGTTATGAATGTGTTGGACCTATATCGATACATAAATTCTAAAAAAGATATTAATTTGTAAAGTCAAACGTAAGTAAAAAGAAAAAAAAAACACTCAAAGTTAAATTTAGAAAAGGCAGATTAAAGATTTTAAGACTGAAATCTAGCTAAAATGAATGTATGGTAAAACAAAAGTAGATAAAAAGAGTTTGAAAACTATCAGCTTATTTGCAAGATTTCAGTTTACTCTTATTTGAGGATACGAATATCCTTCTCATATATAATAAATGAGCCGTAATTGATCTACACGTGAAATTGAAGGTTGTTAGTTTCATTTTTGTATCTGATGTTGATAACATGTATTTACTTGCTATAAGAGAAAAAATTACTACGCCATCAAATTTTTCATTGCATTTTGCGGATGGCAGAACCTGCTTGTGCCGTACCATATGATCGCAAAAGTCTAGAAAACTCAACTAGCAAAATGTATGCATACAAGATTTGAGACCAAATTCCTTAAAAAAAAAACACCAAAACTTTAGATCCAATCCCAGTCCGTCGTGATTTTATCTCAGAAAAAATCCCCAACTTTCATTTTAATCCAAAATCTATCAATGCATGCAAAAAATCGTCCGTAGTTTCTTGAAAATTATCGACATCAGGTCCAGTTTGAGGTTCATTATCAACACTCTCGCCTTCGCATGGAACAATAGTAGCCCCGGATAATCTTGAAGAAGCCAGCGGCGTTTTTGGAAGCGCGGGGCAGATTTGAGACTAGAGTAAGTTGGGGATTTAAATAAGATTAGGCACGAAATTTGAGATTGTTTTTTTAGGAAATTAGCCTCAAATATATTATAGTAATCTACATTAAAATATACCGGTCACTTTAACACAAGGGAATCTCAGAAAATCCACACGCTACGGATTTAAAAAAAAAAAAAAAAAGCCAAGGCCTCGTGACTCATGAGGTAGCTCGACGCGGAATTGAATAAAAAAAATTTCACTTGTATAAGGTGGAACATTGTGAGCATGGCTTTGCTTGGAACCTGTCAATTTTGACCAACCCTAATCAATAAGGACAACTAATTATAATTATTAAAAAAAATATTATTTCGATTAAGTTCGAGTGGATCTCGAAATTTTAGGAATATTAATAATTGAAAAAAGGGGGAAGGGGGGGGCCGATTTTTTAAAAACAAATGGAGGTGCAGAAACCGAGGGCCGTCGCCATTGGTTGGCTCGGTCGTTGCGTCGTCGTTTTGCGGGGGGGGGACAAGGCGGGTGGGCCCCCCCCCACGGGGCCGATGAACTGGCGGACGCACGTGGGGCAGGATCCCAGCTGGCGCGAGAGAGGCTTACGGGTCCGGCTGCCCGGGTGGCGCTGCCCGCCCGCTGTCTGCTGCCCGGGGGCCTTATCCGGTCAGGTCCGCACGTGTGTGGAGGTCGAGCTGCGGTTGACGGTTGGCACGCGTAGCCCCGTCACGTCGTATGGTGCCTTACCGTGTATAGTATGGGTTCTCCAACAAAGGGTGTTTTTTTTTTCCTGGGACAAAGCGAATTAAAAGTATTAAAATTTGTCACCGACTTAATTATACAAATTCCAGGACTTGTTTGTATATTTTAAAAAGTTTTAAAATTAAATTACACTTTCGATAAGTTTTAAGATTTGATTATAAAGCTCCACTCACAAGGATAGTAGAATATTTGATAAGAAATGAACCCGAAATTGCACATATGAAAATAATAAGAATCTCTCATAATTCACTATTACAAGAAATCACAAATGTACAAACAGAGACAATCTTGGTTAATCAATCCATGATCATTACACGACCTAAACCTTAAATGGCAAAGGAGCTCACTGACCCTCGTTCGTCAAGAATTAGACATAATTTTTTAAGTTTTATAAATTTGTTCATTAATCTGGGTTTTTCTAGTTCATTATTCGGAAAAAATAGCTTTCACACCATGGACATAGGAAATCTCATTCGGGCTATTCACCTTTATCTTACTCTCCACGCGTGATATTTTCATGTGGGCTGTATCCCTCTTATGCTCGGCACTATACTTTCTTGAACAGGAACCAAACATGGGATAAAACGACTATTACCCGGTCTACCGAATGCAGCCAAAAGGGACTCGATGGGCACACATCACGAGATTCGGTACATCGAAGGAAGCTAGTGGTGACCCGCCTCCCTTGCCTTTGAATTCCCCATCCCTCATTGCACAAAGACGACGCAAGCTGGAGTTGGGCAACCTGTCCACGAAAACGCAACCCTCAAGTCGTCGAGGCACCTTCCTGAAGCGTGCAAGGCTCTCTTTGAAGTACCCAAGGACCCACCTCTCCATTGCCCGATCGATATCAATTCTGCCTAACAAACGTGTAAATACTGGCCATTCATGAGGTGCCACGATACCGCGGAGCGGTAATCATTCAGAAGATATCTATCTTCCCAAAGCCGGATATCCGTCCGTATCGCTCACGAAAATGGACATGGCGAAAGATTTTTTTTACCACGGGGCGAAAACGTTCAGTCATATACCGTTGATGATAATGACGAATCTTTCCGTCGGCTAATTACTTTAAGGGACGCGAATAACCCTGTGCACTTTCAGCGATGGGAGCAGAGACGGAGGTGGACGGATCCAAGGACTGTAGCCCTCGGATCACTCCACGCCGGCGACCGAGCAAAAACGGGCTCGGAGTGCCGGCGACGGCAATGCACGGCGGAATAATAATCTGCGAATGCTTTCTTTAAAAAGAAGATGAAGGGAAAGTCGTCGTCCGTTTCGTGCGCTCCGAACCGATTGGTTCCTTTCCCTCCTCCTTTTTTTTTCACACGCCGAGGAACAAAGCGGAACGACGGGGATCAAAAGTCGTCGTCTTGTTACGCCGTTTCGCGTTCGGTAAAGCTGACGCTGACACGTGCCGAACGCCCCTTCCCATTTCAACGGCGGGGCCCGCCTCGGCAGTGTTGCGATAGAGAATCTTTCGCGTTAAATTCGTTCCCGGACGACCGGGCCCCCCCCCCCCCCCCCCGGCCACGTCGCCGTCGCCGTGTGATCGGTCGCGCGGCCGCCGCGGCCCACGTGGCGCCTCGCTAGGTGGGGGGGGGGGGGGGGCTGCCCTCGGGTCCCCCGCGCGCGCGTGCGGATGGCTCGAGTCGCAGCTTCAATGATTCGAGCTAGATGGGTGCCCTAGATACTACAATGGGGGATTATAGTCTACTGATGATACCGATGGAGATCTCCCAAGCTAAAATTTCTCTTTCGCTGCTGTCGTTGTTTTCGATGTAATCGATCGTCTCCTGTGCCATGCACGACCGGGAATCCAGCTCTCGTGCCCTCGGCCGGTGACGCCGGATGAAACCGCGGCCTTCGGACGTGAAGCCGCGCCGGTCGGATCAGAAGTCTTGGATCGGTAGAGCCGCTCTGGGGAGCCAAAACCTAACCCGGTCTCGCCCATCTCTCTCTCTGTACCGATGTATTACGTTTAAGAGTATCTCTTTCTGTCTCTCTCTCTCTCAACGACGGGCGCGATAGGTTCAATTCGGGGATTAGTAGGAACCATCGCATTGATGTCGTATTAGAAGATGAGCACTAATGAAACCTATGATGTTCCGGGACCTTCCTTGGAACCTTGCCGGTGGGGAGGGTTCGCGCGCGCATGCACACCATCGTCGATTGGACTCGTTTACTTACAATAAGTAAGCTAGAGGATTAAACAGTATAAAGAAGCAAAGTGGACTTGATTGTATAGGGATATTTTTGGGATGCAATTGCACATTTGGCAAGGATTGAGGGAACTCAACCCCCATCTTCAGGGAATTCCGAATTTTGCAGCATACAGTTGGCACGTTTAATTATGACGTGGCAAGTTCTAAATTTATTGCACGGAATTCATTCGTATTCTGAACTTTTTAATTTTCATAATTGAGTCTCGGATCTTTTCTTTTTTAGCAAAAAACTAAAAGATATATTTTGCCCTTTCAATCAACTATTTCTCGATTGAACTATATTTCCTCCATATTAGATTAAGGAAATTTTCTTCAATTATGCTTATGACTGGTGAGTTACAAGTTATGGACACTACTGATATACAAACTTTACTAAAATGAAAAGAAGGTGATGTTTGCGTTTGTAAACCACCAATCGAAGGCAACTAAGGATAGAAGAAAACATGACTCTTCCTGATTTTTCCTAAGCCGGAGCCTTGAAAGTAAATTGTAATTATAATTAATAATCAAACATTGGTCGAATGAGTTGAGATCGTAATACAGAGTGATCTAACTTTGGTTGTAATCGAGATTACTACGAGTAAGCATGATTTCAAGGTAGAACCGAGAATCAGACCGATGGGAACCGCCCGATTTCAAGGTATCCAGGGTAGATTCCAGGTTTCAAAAATTGGAGAATCGATTCCGACGAGCAAATTCTAGGTCTTGAAACCCGAAATAAGTCTATGTATTTTTTTTTATATATCTTCGTGCAATCCTGCAGTATTTTATGACATCTGAGAATGGGTATGTAATATTGTATATTGAAACCACTAGTCTGAGCTTTCATTTCCGGCGATATTCATGATTGAGACTTATAATTTATTAATATTTCATATTTTTTGTGTGTCTAAATATGAACTATGATAAATAGATTGTAATAACAAATGGTGGTCATCAGAGGTGATGATTCACCGCAATCATTTAATTCAAAATACATATAGAACTCGGGTAGACCTTGAAACTAACTTCGAAACCTGTGATTGGTTTCGGGTTTTAAAAATTTGGAAACCAGTTTCGATAAGTTGAAACCTGAAACCTACCCGTAAATACAGTAAAAGGCAATCAGCTTGTGATGGACCCGTAACGCAATAGTCCTTATTTCAATTGGACGAGTTGTAAGTGCCATGATATGAGCTGATCGAGCTTGAAGGGAGGGAGGAGTGGATTTGGGGGGTTTCTCAATAAACCAATTAAATCCATATTCATTTTTTGATCTGCTAAGTTTTGAATTGTCAAAACGACAGTTGTTTTCATTATTTTCATAATACAAATTTCTATTCAATCTTATGCTATGGAAAGAAGTGAAATCATTTGTTATTAAACAGCATGCCAAAGTTGGTGCCTGCAAATTTGCAGCTTGTCAGATTTATGACTTTGACTATTTGATCTGAATTGGCTAAGCTGGAGCCTAGAGGGCATAACCAAATAAAATATATATAAAAAAAAACAAGAGAAAAAAAAAGGAATTATTTTTGGTGTTGCTGTTGTGCCCAAGTTGAAAAATGTAGAAAATTTACAAGCCAGTTAGCACAAAGTCGAATGGTTGATAATTCTATAAATTTCAATCGAGCACATTGGACAAATATATCGCGGTTCCGAATTGAGAATGAACGTTTTCCGAAAAGTACACTTTTCAGTTGGTCGACATCACTGAGAGAAGGGAACCCATCACAGAAGAGGAAGATATTCAACTGCTTTCGAATCACACGCGATCTTTGAAACCAGAATATGCTCCAAAGGGAGGAATCCAAAAGAGAGAGACCGATGACAGAGAAAAAAAGGCAAGAACACGTTTCAGCTAAAGGCCAAATATATACACATCTTGTGGCAAAAGTTCAAAGGAAAACCAGCCCCCTATACGTATGAAGAACAGAGTCTTTTTTCGTGAACTACATGGATGATACATACATCGAATTCGCAGAGATACAGAGGAGGAGGAGGAGGAGGAGGAGGAGGACGACGACTAACCGGAACCATACTAAAGAAGATTGTTGGAAAAATTGGATCTCGAGCTGACTAGAAACCGTTAACAGCCTTTTCGCAGTTTTGCGCATTGGTCGGGAAAATTTTCCCCTTCGAAAAATGATGGGGGTTTCGACTCGATTAGGCTACTGGTTGCCGAACTCCGGGCCTTCTTTTATGCTCAGGTCCGACATTTCCACCGAGCTGAAACCCCCGTCGTCCGTGGCGATGGTGGATATGGAGTCGAAGCCCGACCCTGCCTGTATCTCCTTGAACAACGCTAGGACTTGAATCATCGTGGGGCGCCGCCACGGGCGGTCTTCTAGGCACGAGCAGGCAACCTTCAGGTGCTGCAACAGCTCGATCTCAAGGTTGGGGTCCTCTTTTATCAGCGCCTGGTCGAAGACGTCGCTTATTCTCGCCTTGGCGTGCAGTTTCACCCACCCGACGAGATTGTTGTCCCCGAAATCGGCCGAATCCGTCGGCCGCTTCCCAGTCAACAGCTCGAGCAGGACCACGCCGTAACTGTACACATCGCCCTTGGTGGAACACCGGAAGCTCTGGTAATATTCCGGAGGGACGTAGCCGGGAGTGCCGGCTAGCGTGCTGACACTCAAATGGGTGTCCATAACGCTCATGAGCCTCGCCATCCCGAAATCGGAGACCCTAGCCTCGAGGTTTTCGTCGAGCAACACGTTGCTCGATTTCATGTCTCGGTGAATGATGTGCGGGATGCAACTGTGATGGAGAAAAGCCAGTCCCCTTGCGGCGCCAACCGCAATCTTCCTCCTCACGGCCCAGTTGAGCTTGATCCCGTTCTTCTTCTGATCGTGCAGGACATCCTCGAGGCTTCCGTACTTCATGTATTCGTAGACCAAGAGCCGTTCTTCCTTCACCTTGCAGTACCCAAGGAGCGACACCAAGTTGCGGTGCTTGATCTTCCCGATGGTCTCCATCTCGGCGGTGAATTCGCGGTCGCCCTGTCCGCTTACGTGGATCAACTTCTTGATGGCGACCACGGTCCCATCCTTCAACTGAGCCTTGTACACATCACCGAACCCGCCCGAGCCGATGAGGCTATCATTGTGGAAGCCATTGGTGGCCTCGAGTAGGTCAGCGAAGGTCAGCTTCCGGAGGGGCTTCTCGAATGTGGCGAAGTTTATGCTGAGCGCCTCTTGCACACTCGTGAGCTTCCAGCTAGCATTCGCGGGCCCCGACTGGGAACGGCTGTCGATGTAGACATCGCGCTCGGCGTCCTTCTTCTTCCTCCTCCTCTTCCTCGACTCCATCGCCACAAACATCAGCCCGAAAATGCAGAACAGCGAGAACAGCAAACCCATTGCCACGCTTCCCGCGAGAGACGCTTGCCTCCGGTGTGACTTCTGGTGCTCGGAATTGGCGCTTGAGGCTGAGCCAGAACTGCATGAAGATAGCGGGTTCCCACACAGTCCGGTATTGTTTGTGAAGCTCGATGGCGGGAAAGTACCCAACTGCCCAGTCTGCGGGATGGGCCCTGTGAGTCGGTTATTCGATAAATTGATCTCAGTAAGCTGAGATAACTTGCTCAATGTCTCCGGGATGACTCCTTCCAGTTCATTGTTCGACAGGTCGAGGATGTTAACAGTGTGCAAATCCCCGATCTCGGGCGGAATAGGGCCAGAGATATCGTTATGGCCCAAGTTCAGAATATACAGATAGAACATAGACCCAATTTCCTTCGGAATGCTGCCCGACAGCATATTGTGCGAGATATCAAGGAAAATCATCGACCCATTATTTTTGAAATTAGGTTGGGTCACACCGCTGTACACTCTGGGGAAGTTGCAGGGGTTCCTGGTGGAAATCCTGTTCATGTTCTCGGGCCTAATCCCGGCGAACTCGAGCAAATTCCCAGCTCCGTGACACCCTTTGCTGCCATCATTCTTAATATACGCGTACCTCTTGTCGTTTTTGAGCTTAACCTCGATGCTGCCCGATTCTTTGAACAGCTCCGGTGGGATGCTCCCGCTGAGGCGATTGCTGTTGAGATCCAGCCAGATCAAGCTGCGAGAGTCGCCGAGCTCGGGTGGTATCCTGCCAGAGAACGTGTTGTTGCTGAGCTTCAGGATTGCGAGATTCGAGAGCTGCCCTATCCAACCTGGGATCTCCCCATTCAGATGATTGTTAGAGAGCGAGATCCAATTCAAGTTAGTGCAGTTGCGCAGGCCAGACGGGATAGCGCCCGTCAACTCATTGAAGTCCAGAATCAAGTTCTCCAGCGTCTGAATATACATGAGTTCCCGAGGGATCTCTCCATCGAGTTCATTCAAGAGAACGATCAAATCCTGGAGCTTAGACAGAGAACCCAGACTCGACGGAATCTGGCCCTTCAAGTAATTGAAGCTTAAATCGAGCGAGACCAGCTGAGAACAGTTGCTCAGGGCCGGCGGGATTGAACCCATGAACTGATTATTCTGAAGATGAAGCTCCTTCAAGCTGTTCATAGGATCTTGACACAAGCCACTAGGAATCATCCCATCGAGATCATTTGAGCTCAGATCCAATATCTCCAACGAAGTCAAATTCGACAAAGAGACCGGCAGACTGCCCGCAAAATGATTGAATGACAAAGCCAACTTCCTCACCTTGCTCATTTTCATGAACAAATTCATGGGCAGCTCACCAGAGAAGTTATTGTTAGACAAGTCGATAGATTGCAGTGCATAGCAAGAACTGAAACTAGCAGGAATCACACCAGACAAGTTATTCTGAGAAAGATCGAGCTCGACAAGACCTGGACAAACCTCGGCAAGGCTAGGAGGGATCTCCCCCTGAAACTCGTTCCTAGACAAGTAAAGAAACTGCAACTTCTCGGTCGGGAGCGAAGGGATTAGACCTGAGAAGTGGTTGTTGGAGAGGTTCAAGAAGCTGAGCTGAGAGCAAGCGGAGACCGCGCGCCCAATATCGCCATAGAACCTGTTGGAGGACACATCCAGATACTCCAAGGCCGAGCAATCTCCGAGCGAAGGCACGCTCACTGAGATGTTGTTCTGGGATATGTCCAAGTACTGCAACTTCTTGCAGCTCGAGACATCCACATCCCCAGTCAACTTGTTCCATCTCAGGGACAAGTGAGTCATCGCGTCGCATCCACCGGACAAAACCCAAGAAACATTGACGTTAGACCCAGAAATCTTGTTGAAGGAAAGGTCAAGAACCTGCAAATTCTCGAGCCCCTTGAGGCCGGTGGACGCGGCGACGGCGGCGGCGGCGACACTTTCTTGCACGGAGTTCGTGAGGCTGTTGCCGGAAAAGTTCAGGACTTTGAGGTTCTGGCATACACCCAAGTTGGCGATATCCGAGATTGGACCGGACAAGGCGTTCCCAGATAGATCTAAGCTGCTCAAGACCGCACTGCATTTGGATCCGTACGGGAAGGCCAAAGCGCCGCTGATGTTGGCGGAGGTCAGAGACAGAGACTCCAAGAACTCCAGGGTCAAGAGATGGGAGGAAACAGAGTGGAAGTCCGTGCTCAAGCCGAGGGAGGCGAGCTCAATGGAGGCCACGCGAGAGGACTTGCACGAGACGCCAGTGTAGGCACAGGGGCTCTGGTCGGGAAGCCAGCCGGGGAGGACCGTAGGGTCTTTGAGAGCGTTCTTGAAGTCGATGAGCTGCTGAGAATCAGCGTTCGCCGCGGAGGACGACGGCGACGACGGCGAAGCAGCAGCAGCAGCAGCAGCAGCAGAAGCAGCCTGGTGGAGAGTGAGGAAGACGAGAGGGAACAGCAGCAAGAGCGAGAGGTGGGCCATTTTTTCTCTTTCCTTCCTCCTCCTCCTCCTCGAGGTTTGTCAGAGAACGAGCTGCTCAGGGGCCGAGCTCCACCATTAGAGAGAGCTCAGACTCAGGCAGGCGACTGCTGCGCAGAGGGAGGAGACAGAGAGAGAGAGAGAGAGAGAGAGAGAGAAAGCGGCCTTCTTGATGCTCAGAAAGAGAGACAGACAGAGAGAGAGAGAGAGTAAAAAAGAAAAACTGGAGCAGAGTAAGGTCAGGGAGGGTATATATCAAGCAAGAGAAACAGAGGGAGAGAGAGAGAGAGAGAGAGAGGAGGGGAGTGGACACAGCTGGTGCTCACATGCCATGTGACCCCCTGAACCCAGCTTCTCCTCCCTCCATAAAATCGAAAGAACAGCAGGTAAATTTCATTTCTTTATACATCATGTCCCTGCGTCCCTCTCTTCTGTGAGCGTGGAACTCCCCTTATCTTCTCCTCCTCCTTTTAGCTGCTATCTGCACTTATGAGGGGTTTTTGTCTGTTTCTCTCTCTCCCTCCTCCCGAACGTGTGTGATTAAGGAGTGGGGGGCGCTCCTAAATCAATTCCCTAATCTCTCTCTCTCTCTCTCTCTCTTCTCTCTTCTCTCTTCTCTCTTCCTTTTTGCTTCTGTTTTGGGTGGTGATGACCACCGAAATTTTTGCTCCTCTTCTTCTCCTTCTTGCTGTTGCCTGCCGGTTACTATATAATGATTAAGCCGTGCCCTTCTCTTTCCGGGGTTTCCCTCTCTAGAATTGTGTCTTTGTCTCTCTAGCTTTTCCGCGTACGTGCGATTTAAGGATGGATCCGTCGCTGTCAATTAGTGGGAGAGATTCCTCCCCGCCCCCCCTTTAATTAATTAGCCCCCCCCCCTTCCTTTTGTCACGAGCCCTAATTGCATGATTATGTTGAGATTTTATGGTCCCCAGATAGGCCGTCATACTATACTTACGTTAATTTTGTTTCGTAAAAAATAAATAATTTTAAATATATTTTATTAAAAATAATCTTTTGCGCAAAACGAACGGACGAAAAATGTTTCCTTCGTCGGCAAACAGTTTTGGACACGAATTGTTGTGGGCATTGAAAATATTTTTCATCGATCGATTATTTCGAGCTGTACGAATGATTATTTTTAGAAAGGTGATTTCCTAATCATTCATTTCTCTTGAAACTAATGGAGCCTTGGTAAAGAAATGTTTTTCATTTCTCAATGTATTGAACATACTTTATTGGGGGATAATTATCGAACCGGTCTAAAAACTATCGTGCGGATGTTAATTCAATATTAAGTTTTTCAATTTTACCAACATAGTTTTAAATTTTTCCGCGAACTGCCAATGTAGCCCAATTACAGCCGGAAATTGCTTGTCAAGTCATTGGCGGCCATCATATGTGGATATAGACAACTTTACTCCTCGAAACACATCATATGCGGATCGCCCGGTCAGCAATTTTCCAATGGCAATTGTTTGGATGAATACATTGAAATTTTGCACAAAGGCTTAGAACTACATCGGGGAAATTAAAAAAGTACAGACAGAATTGACATCCGTATAATAAGTTTAATTCTGAATTAATTATTTTATTATTGTTTGGAAGCCCAGCAAAATCCCAACAAATCATCTTAGGGTATCAAAAGAGAGCTCAAGTACGAACCAACTATCACATCAAGTTGGGTTATAAATCAATCAAAATATATATTAACTGCTCCCCGCCACCTAAATCCTCGATACGAGATTGCTTCGCTACCGCTGTCCCAAGGCGCATATCAACAATCTCCTCCTCACGTGTGAGACTTCCATATGTGACCCGCTCCCTATCAATCCAAATATCATTTTGCACCAACATATTTCAACTTGAACTTTCTCGCCATGCATAGGAAGATCGAGGAGGCGATACACGCCAACAGCCATCGCTATCAATTCAAGACTCCTTGTCGTAGCTCTACGTCCCTTAACCCACCGTCTCTCCTCTCACCTCACCAATCATGATGGTAGTTTTGACCTTAAAGTCAAGTTCAAGAGATCTCAATATCTCTTGAAACCACCTTTGATTAAGAAATTAGCCAAGAAATTGACTAAGAAGCTGAAAATTTTTGACTTTCCCCTTGGAAAGTGAAGAGGCCTTGAACCATGGAGAAGACTTTCTCGAGAAGAAAAAAATGGTTTGAAGTTTGGTGATGGCAAAGAAATAATCTTGAAGGAAAATGTCGACTGGGGTTTGATGTAGAACCAGAATCGAATGAGGTTCCTAATGGAAAAGAAGAGAATGTACATTGTACAGTAGATATTATTTGTAATTTCGAAAGATTTCTACGGTCCAATTAAAATTTTTCATTTGGGGATTTTCTCGAGGAAAAGAAATACGAGTTATCTTGAAGTTCAAATCACGCGGGTTTTTTCGAGAGGATGCAATTGAAGATCGAGCATTTTAAAGTTTGTGACGAAAGATGATGAAGCTTGGGAGAAAATGGCGCGGGATGTGACAATCTTCGAAATTTATTCTCCTTGTCTAAAGGGTTTTTCAGAATGTGAAAATATAGCTTGATTTCTTAGGTTTTTTCTATTTAATTTTGGTAGCTATTCAATTCATTAGGTTAGAGTTTATCCTTTTTTATATTTTTAATATCCTTAGATTTGTTAGGGTTTGTGGTCAATATACTGGCAATGTTTTCTTTGCAAAAAAACAGCTTTACCCCCTTGAATCAATGAATGAATCATGAGAGATTATGCTTTTGATCTGCGCTCGTGAACATGTTTTGTATTGATTTATCAATTGTATTCTCCTGCGTAGATCCACTTTTGGGCACTCATCGATCAATCATTGCTTCGACATTCTTCTTTCGGATGCACGATAAAAGCTTGATATCTCATCTTGCGGAGAACGCTAAGAGGAAACCCAAAGCTAAGACCGTTCATTTCTTTAGCGGGTCCTTCTTCACTTAAATTTTTAAACTGATGAGTTACGATGGGCTGATTAGAATACATTACCACTCGCCAACACATTAGATCTTCGACGATGGATTTCTCTATCACCCCATCACATGTTCACCGTAACAGAATTAGCGAAAATAATAAATTCCTTACTTTATAAGGGTCGCTCAAACCCGATCGATTAGTTAAGACCCGCCTATCGCGATCAACGTGAGGTCCGAGAAAAAGACAAGGATTCTCTTCCGTAGCGAGATCCCGGGTCTCCGGAGATTCCCTTATTGTGCTTTTACGAACATTTTTCGAGTAATATATTTTTTCATGCTTTTTACTGTATTCCGAGCTACAATTATCATGTGATCCCGATACCTATTTGTGCACGTGCTCGTCACGCGCTTGCCATCGCGGGTGGCCGCGTCGGGGGATTCGGCAGCGCAAGGACGAGGATGACGATTCTCCCGAGATCTACTGCTGTTGGATCGGATGGACGGTCAAGATCTCCTGTAAAAAAATCTAGG
Organism: Syzygium aqueum; assembly: GCA_031216185.1. Taxonomy (NCBI): domain Eukaryota; kingdom Viridiplantae; phylum Streptophyta; class Magnoliopsida; order Myrtales; family Myrtaceae; genus Syzygium; species Syzygium aqueum. The sequence goes on from CM062239.1 coordinate 6,306,191, forward strand.
CACCCTGCCGTGAAATCTAGCACTTCCTGCTGGAGCTTATTTACTGTTTTGCCATCGTTCGAGCGCGGGAGGGGGGTGGAGTACGGGAGGGCAGTATCGTAATATCACCCTCGGGCGGCACGTATCTGACGTGGCAATAAAGCCTTGGGCCCCAGCTAAACATATTTTTTTTCGCTTTTCGTTTTATGTTTTTTTTACCAGCAGTTGGTACATGCTCCGTCGTCATTATTTGGTTATTTTGTCGAATTTGATCCGGAAAATGTGGAAAAAATGGGACCGCAGTTAGTCATTTTGCTACGGAAATATTTTCTGAAAATAAAAAAAAAATAAAGATAGAGTGGGCTTCCCAAAAAACACCCAAAAAATTAAGGTCGTGTATATAATTAGAAAAATTCCCTTTCTCATGAAAAATCAAGGAATTTTGTTTTTTTTTTGGCATAAGCTAATTGTATCTTGTTCTTGCGTGTCACGATGATTTTAGTCATTGATGGGGCCAGGGCACTATGCTTGCTAAGGAAATGCTTATCAATTCAAATAGAACAAGTTAAAAGAAATCAAGGGTAAAGCTATTTGATTCAAAAATGTACATTTTGTTTATATTTGCTTAGTATTTTTTGTCGTCATGAACTGATTGAGTTTCTCGTTTCTGATCACTGATTGGCCTAGAAATTCAATTTATATCTGGCCTTTCCGGGAATCTAATGCGATGTACCGTCGCTTGTACCTTTAATGCGTCTGTTCTTTCACGGAATCGTCTATCCATTCGCTAGAGATCTATCCATTGGGAATATAATTTGGAGGATTGTCTTTGCCGCCTTCAATACAGAATCTTTTCAAAGAATCGTTTATTTGTATTTAAGATTAACGAAAATTGTTGTCCGGTTCAAAAATTTAATGGGGCTTTTGGTCTTTTGTACCTTTAATGCATTTATTCTTTCATCGAATCATCTATTTATTTGCTAGAGATCTCTCCTTTAGAAGTTTAATTTGAAGTATTGTCCGTGCTGTCTTAAATGCAAAATCGCCTTATATGCAAAATATTTTCTACGAAGCATTTATTTGTATTTAAGAGTAACAGAAAACGCCGTTTAGTTTGTTAAGTTAAAAACGCATTGCTACGATAAAAAAATGATGGGAAACATTATCATGATCGGTTCTTCGGCTTTAATTTTTCTTAATATTTTCCGAAATAGAATGAGTATTACAATCCTCATCATGTAAAATGTATGTGTAATCTACGGGTAAATTTATTGTCCACATTTAGGGATAATATATTATACTTTGCATGCTAGTGACCAACCAATCAAAAGTTTAGCCGGAGAAAGTCGAAGATAGAGAAAAATATAGCTCTTAAAAGTACACTCGATAATATAAAAAAAAATTTCGAATTATGTCGTGCGCTAAATTCACATACACAACTCGGTCCCTTAATCACTGCTATAACCACTTAGACGGTTTTAAGTGATTCAAATTTTCTAAAGCTAAAAAGTTCACTTGCATGCATCCTTGCAGAAGTACAGTCAACTCTATGTGATATTTTAGATGATTTAGTGCCACAACCTAACCCTAGTCCAAGTACATTTAACTAAATAAAGTTGTGCCTTTCTTTTCGTTCTTTTCCTTTCTTTTCTTTTTTCCTCTTTTTTTTTCCTCCTCCTCGTCCTCCTCTCGAATCAAGCATCGTATGTATAGAAGTCCCCACCGGGCCATCGCAACTTGATAAACGTCTTTAAACCATCGTTTCCCAAGCCGATGCGAGTCATGCAATGTTCAAAGCAATTGAGTACTAATTTTCGAATTAAGGGAATGTCCACTATTCGAGCCGATTGTGGCAGCGATGATGATATGTGAACCAAGGACTCTTCTTCAGTGCCACAAGACTTTACACACCGCAATTACCGTTGCCCATCCAATAGCTAATAATGAGTATTTATAACCTGACGAATCTCTTCGATCTGATGGTCCAAAATCTCGCGTGATTGCATTTTTGTGAAAAGTGGGCGCGACATTATAGACGGTCCCGGAAAATATGCTCCAATTCATGGTTAGGTGAAATCGAATGCATGCATTTGGATTATTGGAGTTGAATTTAAGCCAAGGCTATGCAATCGGACCGGTTGTACTCGGGAATTAGACCGGACCGTCCCAAAAACTGGACCAATTCCAAGTTCCCGTTGGAACCAATTTGATTTCAAGTTTCGAGCGAAGAGCTAACCGGGAACCGGATCGAATTTAGAACCAATTTCATAAAATCGTAAAAGCCCCAATTTTTCTCTTGACATATTTTTTTCTCTATCTCTCTCTTTTTCTCTGTTTTCTCCAACCGACTCTCACTCTCTCGCTCGCGACTCACCCTCCTCGCTCGTTCTTGACCTGTCTTTGCTCGCTTGCCCTCCTTGGTATTTTATTTTGAACCGTTTCGTCACTCATATTACTTTGCTGTAAAAAACGAAATAAAAAAAAAGAAACAAAAGAAAAACAAGTTCTCTTGTAGACTCTGAAATCGGATCGGAAAAACATAAAAGGTTTCAGGGCAAACGGGTCAGGTTTCGGGCTCCAAAAACTGAGAATTACCTCTAACAGTACGTATTTCGGGTTTTAAATTTGAAACTTATCCGTCCCGAAATCGGCCGCTCTTTAATTTAAGCTGCCCCCGGATAACTTCACCTCCAATTTTTTCACTGCTTTATAAAGATCATATTATCGAAATCAGCAAAGCACACACCACCCAAGAAAAAAAAGACCACCTACGGCACGGCAAGAGGCCAAACGAAAACCATCATTTCCCACGGGCCCCCGCCCCCCCTCCCTCCCTCGCGATCTTTCTCATCCAAAGCTTCGACCAAATTCCGGGGCACTGAAACAAATACAAGAGACTTGTTCATGGAGAGACCAAAGGAAGATCGACGATCACGATTCGCACGATTCGTGATGATGATGGGGGCGTGGGGGGCCCAGCACGGGAGGCTGCTATCAACACGTGCTCGTGTCCGAGCGCTGCCGACGTGGACCCAACGGGGGCACGTAGGCCGCATGTACCGTCAGCAGTCGCTTTGACCGCCCGGTCACCGACAGCTCGGCCCCCTCCCCTCTCGCTACTGTTGTTTCCCCCGGCCGTAACATTTGTTTCGTTGCGACGACGTGCCGTCTTTAAAATCCACGTACGACGCCACGACGACGACGCATCGCATCGCCGTAATCGTAAGTGGAAGATACGTATAGATTGTCTCGTTCGTTTCGTATGCATCGCGTAAGATCGGGGGTGATCGGTTTCCGGTTCCCAAAATTGGGGATCGGGAACCGGACTGGTCCAATGGAACTGGTCACCATTTTTTTTTTCCCACTGCTTGATACTGTATATTTTGAAGCTGGAATTGTGTTCTCCATACGACTGTACGTATTTACAAAAAATAAGCGTGCAATTCAAGTCAATGCGACGACGAATTGTGTTTCTTATGCCGACTGCACATATATTCTAAAATTGGAATTGTTTTCCTCATGCCGCTTGCACGTGAACACAAAAAAAAATTTATATATGGTAGTCGGTCCGGTTCCTGATTCCGCTTGGAACCAAGAATCAGATTGCATGGACATTGGATTCACTTTTATAAACCGATAACCAGACCAAATCGTCTGATCCAGTCAGATATGGGCGGTTCCCGGTTTGGGTGGTCCGTTTTGCACACCTCTACGTAAGATCTCTTGCAATTGCTCGATAAACATATTGCCAATGTCACTATGATGACAAACGATGTTTGGTCACAAGAATTCGGGAGATCCGCAACAGTTGGACCGAGAACTTATCTTCCGTTACTCGACCCTTTCGGCTTTTGTACACTATAATACGATTCAGAACTCACGGGAGGGATAAGAAAACTACCGCGGTTGCCTATGTCTCATGCCGCGCGTGCATCTGGCCGCCTCACAACACGGCTTCGCTCTTCCATCCGATCACCCATCTCTTTCGACCCGTGCGCGAAAATGGCCGTGAAGGGAAAATCGAACGGCCCTACAACCTCGGCGTGATACGCACGGCAGAGGGTTCATATTAGGGACGGCGGACGCAGAAACTTAGGCCGGAAAGGGTATGTTAGTTGATCCAGCGGGATCCCATGTTTTTAGGAAAGGCGCAATCAACAAAAGGGTTTACACGAATTTTTCATGTACCGACCACTAGCCCGTGTAATCGATTAGGATAAGCCTCATCGACCGTGTCTAGGGTCCGGGCCTCCGGACACGGAAGTAAGCCGATGCTAGTTTTTTGTTCGGAGATCATACCGAGTAAGGATCGAATCCAACGCGCGCGTCCCTATATACGTATATATATACGCGTGCGCACGTACGTATGCATGGATTGTTATTATTGAAGGGGGTCTTAGCCACATGAACGGTTAGGACAAAAAACGGCTATCGATCCGTCCCTTTAACCGTTCACAATGCTAAAACATGCGCGCGTGGAGATGTGCATTGAAATCGTATGCGCCGTCCAAGTGTGAATGTCGGGGGAGGGGGGAAGGGGTCGCGCTCCGCTGCGGAACACCACACGTGCGCCAACACGCGCGCGCAATTATTGGCGGGAGCGGCGTGGGGGCCCACTTGAATGTGGGGGGGGGGGGAAGGGAGGGCCCGCGCCTCTTCCGAGTCAGTCAGGATTTCTTTTTTCTCTTTTTTTTTTTTTTGTTTTTTTGTTTTCGGGTCGGGCGAGTAGCTGGAATCGAACTTGCACTGATATGGGCAAATCCCAAAAAGTGGAAAAAAAAAGGTGGGGACTAATGTCGCAAAAATAGGAAAAAATGAAAATATAAAATAATAAGAAAAATCGGGCGGCGTGCGGAGCATAAGGCGGGGGAGGTGCGCAGGGTAAGGCGCGGGAGGTTGGGGTGATTGATTCCCGATCCGGTTTCGGTGCAATGGAACCGGTCGCTTATTTATTTATTTACTTATTTTCCACCGTAACGAGAGAGAGTGATAAATTTTAGCATATTGACGGAAGCGACGATGAGTGAAGAGTCGTTCCAGAGCGACGATAAGGAGAAAGCGTTGTACGGGGGTTTAATTCACATTTTACTAACTTTTTTAAAGGAATAAAAAACAAAAAAAATATATGTAGTCGGTCCGGTTCTTCCTTGGAACTGGGAAGCGGACCAGACGGACAGGGCCCGTTTTTTATTCGGGCGGTCGTTTTGCACGCTCCCGGGGGAGAGGACTGTTTAGGGTTCCTAATGCTCCAAGAGGGGGAGTTTAAAAATATGAAAAATGTATATTTTAAATAATAATAGTAATACTAATGATGCGGTGATAATTAAGTTCGTGGGTTATGTTGGTGGGAGAGAGAAGGTGTGGGTCAAGCATCCCTTTTTTGGTCTCGAAAAGCTTCGTATTATTTTGGTGGAAGTACGAGAGAGAGAGAGAGAGAGAGAGAGAGAGAAAAGATGAGGATGAAAAACATATGGCCACACGAGAGGAGATGGCGACTTCTAGAGAGAGAAAGGAGAGGGAGAGACCCCACCTCCAAAAATAATTTGGGTATGAGCGCAATTTCTTGTGGGGGGTTCTAGAGAGAGAGAGAGAGAGAGAGAGGGGGGGGTGTTTTTAGAGAGAGAGTGTGGCAATCTTGGTGTTTTGAAACTAGGGTTTGGGCCTTGAGGAAAGCCCATTGAAGGCAGGAGAGTCCATCCCCATGATGGTCAATGCATATTTTGGCCCTCGCCCGAGGCTTTCGAGGGTGGCCTTGCCCAGGGCAAGGATCGCCTCGCTATCTCTCGCCCGTAGCTGGCGAGGCGATCCTTGGCCAAATCTGGCAAGGGCCACCCTTGTCCAGCCCTTCTCGGGCTTCGCCGGTGGCCGGCCGACCATCGAAACCGGCCACAGGCAAAGAACAAAGAAAAAACCAGAAAAAGATAGAAAGGAAAAAAAAATTCAAGATAGTTAAAAGACGAAAATACCATTACCATTTGAAAAGTCAAATCCTTCTTGCAAACACACATAGTCACTTCAGGCCTTTATTTGATAAAATGAGGGCACTTCATGTCCTTATTTGAAATTTTCCATACTTATAATTGATGTTCATCGCTCATGTTGTTGCTGAAATATCCCACATTACTTTATAACGTGTCTTATATGCTCTTTATATGTATATATATAATCTCTCTCTACCTAATAGTTTAAACTTTTTGAATAGTGCGTGTGTCCACCCCAGTAACAAATTCCATAAGGGGATATCTGCTTGATGATGGATTTTTATAAGCTTTTAGAACGGCCAAAACGGTTTCACGAAATCTCACGGAGCAGGAGATGCAAATTTTTCCATGCCCTTATTTCTCTCCTTAGTTACAAGCTCGTACCGTCTTGAAAGATGAGCGCGGACATCGAGCTACCTGGGTGTTAACTCGATGCTCATGCATCCCCCGCTCATATGCTCATTCATCATCATCATCACCATCATTTCCCAATCTTTCTCACTGCACATAAAATCAAATTTGTCTCCACTCTCCATTGATTCAAGATCCAAAGCGTCTCTCCAAAAACAGGAGAGGTCATGGCAAAAAGAGCAGTAAATTTTCCTCAATGATTCATGCAACCCTACACGCATGTGGAAATGCAGGCAGTGGGAAACGCACGTGAGTACGAAGATGTCGGGACCCCCCCTTTGAAGCAACCGCATCTGTCTGTTCCTGAATTCTGCTGAACCGAACGTTTTGGCATTTTTCTCGAGCAGCAAGTAAATGTGAGCGGACAAATTTCTCCAACCATCTTCTCCATTTTCGAGGATTGTAGGTTTGCAAGCATTTCAACCATGTCTCTTCGAAGTAAATGTGGGGTCACCTCGTTTTCCTCAGCATCTTATGTAGTTTTACCTCAGCAGTTCTCAGTCGGTTGTTACCACTACATGGCTCCGCAGATGGCGAGTTTGGTGGTTGTGATGAAGACCATGCCCTAACTTAACTCTACTGTTTATTGCATCGCATAGTATATCTTGATAAGAATAGTTCGCCAGGTATCGAGGTGGATTAGTGCCATGGTCGACAAATTCTCGTTGTTCTACATCCGTCATTGCGACGAAGGTGCCTTACGTTTGAGCTGTAACCCTTGTTTAGAAGTATCTGTTACGAGTAGGAACAAAAGTCCTGCTCTTACTTTGGCTTCGTTTTGTTGCCGACCTTCTCGGTACCAGCTGATTGCGTTTGTTGAGAGATGTAGTTTGCACTTTCACTTAGAGAGTTTTCCACTTGGATTACCTTTCTGTATTTCACACATTGAACAATGTAGATTCTTTCAAAAAGCAAGAAAATTCACGTAACAATCTGAGCAACCACATGTCGGTAGTTGACATTTGACTTTACGGTATCTCTTCTCCCATAACGGTAGAGATCAAGGGTTGCAACCTTGGACTTCATGATAGCACGGAGAAAAGGCGACATTTTAAAACAATACCGGAATCATCGTCTTGTCGAAAAAATTGGTTCCCGCACGCACACGTATCAACATATGTGCATTTCATTAGACAATCAAGTTATGTCCATAAAATTGCCTGTATAACTTTACATTTTATGCACGATAATTACGTTTATGAGCGTATAATATATCTTAATAAAAATAAATCGCTGTGTATAAGCCGTATTAGTACGACGGTTGACAAATTTTGATCTTTCTGCGTTTGTCACCGCAAGGAATTGAAGGTGTCTTACGAAAAGCGGTAGGCTTTATCTTAAAGTGCATTAATGTCCTCTTGCAAGTCGGAACAAAAGTCCTGCCCTTCGGCTTCGTTTTGTAGCTGACCTTTTCGATACAACCAATCAAATCTATATTGGGAGCTGTAGTTTGCTCTTTCACTTAGATGGTTTTCCGCTCTGGTTCCCTTCCTATATTTCGCACATGCAATAACATAGATTCTTTCGCAATGCAAGAAGATTCATGCACAAATTTCAGCAGCAATACGTCAAGAGACGAGGGTCGACTCACTACAAAAAAAGTTGATTTTAGCCACGAAAAATTTGGCAAAATTCGTAACTAAACGAATTTGCCACGAAATTAGCGATGGAAAAAAATTCGTCGCTAATAAGTCATCGCAAAATTTTGCGACGGAAAATTTCAATTTTCGTGGCTAATTTAAGACGAAAAAAAATTAGACGCTAATTATTCGTGGCTAATTTGCCACGAAAAAAAATTCGTCGCTAATTTGCCACGAACTTATTCGTGGCAAAATTCGTCCCTAATTATTCGTGGCAAAAATCATGGCTAATTTGCCACAAAAAAAATTTGTCGCTAATTTGCCATGAACTTATTCGTGGCAAAATCCGTTGCTAAATATTCGTGGCAAAATTCGTCGCTAAATTGCCACGAACTTATTCATGGTAAAATTCGTCGCTAATTATTCATGGCTAATTTTCCATTAAAAAAATTCGTCGCTAATTTGCGACGAACTTATTAGTGGAAAAATTCGTGAATAATTTGCGACGAACAAATTTCGTGGCTAATTTGCGATAAATTTTTTTTTGTTAGTTTTTTGCAATGAACTTATTCGTGGAAAAATTCGTGGCTAATTTGCCACGAACACGTTTTGTGGTAAAATTCATGGCTAATTTGATGAGAATTTTTTTGTCAGTATTTTGCGAAAAAGATTTTCGTGGCTAATTTGCCACAAAATTTTTTTTTGTCAGTATTTTGCGACGAATTTATTTGTGGAAAAATTCATCACTAATTTGTCATGAAAAATTATGACTTTTGACATGAACATTGTTCCGAAAGAATTTGGAGACGAATTGTAATGAATAATTTAGCGACGAAGTCAGCGAATTAGGGATGATTTCGATTTGAAATCTAATTAACAGCAGTTATAAAGTTTATATTTAATTAACAGCAATTATAAAGTTTATATTTAACATTGATAGAATCACAATCAAGACAAGAATAAATACAAAAAAGAGAAAGAAATGGAACAAAGCACTAAGAAGTTCGGTCTCTTATTGCAAAATGTTGATCTTGCCAAGAAGTTCATTCGCGTAGTCACGTAGTCTATAGTGGCTCCATGAATCGAAGTTCTGTCCATTTGCAGCTCAAACATCACAATATCAAACTCCTAACCCCTCTTAATTTTTTTCACAATATCAACAGCAAAGAGAGATAGCCGAGCATAAGCTTGATTAGCCCATTGTCTCCCATGTACATATGCAAAAAGCAGTTGCAGAACTTATAATAGTTGTTGAACTTTTAACAGAATCGATACATGTGCATTGAACAAATGCAACAACTAATAACTTGTCCTATAAATAAATAGATAATGCTGAAGTAAGTTTACCCTCGAGTTTGGAAATTTTAACTAGCAAGGATCATCATCATCAGCATCATCGTCAGCAACGTCATTATCATTGTACCCATCACCGGGAGGCACCGGAAGAACGTCATTATGATTGAGGTTGAGGTGTCGCATGATAAATTGCAAATGTTGTTTCACTCCACGAATTTCTTCGTCCTTTTGTACAAGTAAATGCTTCATTTGGTTCAATTCTTGGGTAATTTGCTCCTCACGTTGTGTCCTCCTTAAAAAAGCCGCATTGGAGGATGAAGTTCCAGCAGCCGGCATTGTGTACATCCTTGACAAGGATCCCATCCCACATATTTGACCTTTTCTCATTCCACCTGATACCTCCATCCATAATGCCATACTGTCAACCGATGGCTTGGATGCAGCAACACCATCATCATCACCATCACCACTAGCAGCAATGCTCATTACAAGTTCATCATATTTGTCCTACATTAACAATATAGATGAAAATAAAAAAACTTCATATATATAAATATAAAATATAATCTAACATACCTTAATAGCTTTAGCTCGGTTGTCAATCCATGTCTTATTTTTTCTGAAATGTGCATTCAAATGTAGCTATAAAGCTCGGTTCTGTCCCCAATTCATCTGTCTACAAAATATAAATATAAATGAGTAATCATGGAATTAACTTACAACATATTTAACAGACTTACCAATCTTTTTCTATGCTTCCCAATGTTGATAGAGCCCCCGGCATATGTGGCAGACCCTTTACTAGAACTAGAAGCTCGATTCTTCTTATTTAATTCACTGATTTGCTTATGCTTTTCGGTGTCCCAAGTTCTCTTAATTTTCGCTCAATTGTCAGCTGTAATAAAATCAGGCTTTTCTTGACTTCTCTTTGCTCTATTCATCACATTTCGCATGTGATCACTGGCTCTCTTCTTAAAAATTCTTCTAACTTCTTTCTCTTCCGTTTCATCCCACCTAAACATCCGCTACAAGCAATCAATAGAAAAACAATTATACACTCAGTATGCCAAACCGAACTTAGTTTATGAGAAAATAGAAGGTCAAAACTTACCTTGAACTAACACAATTCATTTACTTCTTTTGGAGCAGTGGTCCAACTACTATACTGTCCCATCCAACAGTTATTGATTATTTTATTAAGTTTCGTCACAACATACATAGCATCAGTGAATCTGCAAATGGGTTATAACTTGATTAGTCAATATACGTAGTATCCGTGAAGCATACGGACAATTCAGTTGGCATCCATAATAATTTACATATCTTAAGAAAATGAAGTACTTACGAATCTCCAAATGGGGATATGATGCATCGACTATCTTCTTCATCATTAGAGTGCTGCATTGAAGGTGGAACCGAAGGTGATGGAACTAAAATAGATTCAGTTCGCATTTGAGGGTTGGAGGAAGGGCCAATGTGTCCATCATCATGTACTGGTTAAGGTTGAGGGTTAGATGAAAGGGCAAGGGAAGAAGAGAGGGACGGGGACGAGGATGAGGAAGGGGAAGGGCCCGGTCTTCTTTGTGAACTACGATGCATGTGACCTGCACGTTTATACTAAAAAGTTTGAAGGTTAGACAAAAATGTTAAAAAAAATATGAATATGTATTTGGGACACATAATGTTAAAAAAATTGGAAGCTTACCATTTTGTTTTTTGCGAGCAAGAGAGAAACTTGCCCCCTGATAAAAAGCAAGCTGTCCGGAAATATCTACGAGCTTAGTTTCTGGTCTTGCAACAGTAAAATAGGGAGAGCAACAATACTAACAAGCAGTATTCTGGAAAATTAGCAATGAAGCTGACAGCCAAAATAGGCAACTTAACAAATAGGAAAGGAAAGCTTATATGCTATTCTAGTTTTCTTTTATGATATTTACAAATTTTCTCACTAAAATGAAGAAATCAATTTACACCAACTTGCACACACTTAAAGCGCACCGAAAGAAACATGAATAGAACAAAGTCCCAAGCCAGACACACCATTCCATGTTTATAATCACAATTTGTAAACAAACATCATAACATAGACTTGCATTATATAGTTTGCCAGAAATCAAAGGAGAATAATAAATATTTCATTAAAACATTATAGCCTATTTTTTATTGGTTTCAATATTCAAACCTAGATATAAATAAAATAATAATGAAACAACTCCGAAACTTCAAAAAAACTGAAAATCGTGCAGAAAACACTATTCACCAGAATAGTTTTTTTGCTAAAAAACCCATCTAAATGACTCCGAAATGCCGAAAAATGACTTGCATCACGGCTATAGGCCGTGTTTTTGGATCAACGGGCCATTTCCACTTGACCGACCAAATTTTAGCTCGTTCCAACCACATTTCACCTCATTCCGATCGAATTTCAAACGAATTTCAACCGAATTTCAGCCAAAATCCAACCAAATTTCAGCTCATTTGGATCAAATTTCAACGTAAATCCGACCAAATTTCAGGTCGACAAAATTTCAATTGGCCACTTCCACTTGGGTCTGCTTGCTGGTCGGGCTGTTCGTGGGCGAAACAGAACGTTTCTATTTCGCCCACGAAGAGCCCGAACAGAATCGAAATCGTGGGCGAAACAGAACCGTTCTGTTTCGCCCACGAACAGCCCGAATAGAACCGAATTCGTGGGCGAAACAGAACCGTTCTATTTCGCCCACGAACAGCTCGACTAGCAAGCAGACTCAATACAGAACAAAAAACTCTAAATTCGCCCACAAAACCAACAAAATCAGAAAACCCTAAATTCAGACACAAAACCAGCAAGTAGAAGCAAATTCGTCCAACACAAACCCCCTAATTCGTCCAACGCAAACCAGCAGAAGCAAGCATAAGCAAAACCAGCAAGCAGAAGTAGAAGCAAAGCCAACAAGCAGAAGCAGAAGCAGAAGCAAAGCCAGCGAGCAGAAGCAGAAGCAGAAGCAGACCCAAGCTAATTCGTCGAGCACAAACAACAAACAACAAAAGCAGAAGCAAACGTCCACAAAAAATTTAGAGAACGTACCTCTACAAATCTCGGCCGACAATCCTCACGCTCGGTGTCCTCGCGCTTCCCAGCGTCCGCCGCCGAACAAAGCCGACAATCGCCCCGAACAACGCCAAAGAACGCCCAGAGATTCGGCAAAATCGACAGAGAGTCAGAGCTAGAGACAGAGAAGAGGGACAAGAGGAAACAGAAGAAAACCCTAAAATGTTCAATCGAGACAGAAAAGAAATGAAGACGACGGCTTTTTTTTAATTTATGCAGAAATTAGCCATGGATTAAAATATGTGGCTAATATCCGTGGCAAATTTGCCACGGATACAAATTCGTGGCTAATTCCGTGCAAATTAGCCACGGATTCGGATTCGTGGCAAATTTGCCACGGATTTAGCAACGAATTTTTAAAAAAAGCTCCAAATGTAAATTTAAATAAAATTCGTGACTAAATCCTTGAGTAATTTGCCACGATATTAGCCACGAATTTCAATTAAAATGACATAGGAGTGTTTTGAATTTTTTTTAAAAAATTCGTAGCTAATTCCGTGGTAAATTTGCCACGAATCGTAATTCGTGGCTAACTTGCCACGGAATTCCCCGTGAATTTGTATCCGTGGCTAATTTGCCACGGATATTCGCCACGGATTTTAAATTTGTTGCAGTAAATTCGAATCAAAATATAAAATTGTCGCGGTAAAAGGTAATATTGTTTCCGTGGCAAATTTGCCACGGATTTTAAAAGAATGCCCAAAACATGCCCATTTTCATTTTAAAGCAAATCCGTGGCAAATTTGCTATGAATTTTTTTAGAAAAATTCCAAAACATTTCGATTTTGATTTTAAAGCAAATCCGTGGCAAATTTACCATGGATTTAGCCACGGATTTTAAAAGAATGCCCAAAACATGCCCATTTTCATTTTAAAGCAAATCTGCGACTAAATCCGTGACAAATTTGCCACGGATTTAGCCACGAATTTTTAAGAAAAATTCCAAAACATTTCGGTTTTGTTTTTTAAGCAAATTTGTGGCAAATTTACCACGAATTTAGCCACGGATTTTAAAAGAATGCCCAAAACATGCAAATATTCAGTTTAAAGCAAATCCGTGGCACCACGGATTTAGCCACGAATTATTAAGAAAAATTCCAAAAAGGCCCACACACCCCTATTTCATTTTTTTTCCTGACAATACCGTTTTAGTAACAATAATAGCAATAAAAATAATCAACAACAACAACAACAATAGTAATAACTACAACAATACTAATAATTACGACAACAACAATAATAATAAATACGACAATGACAATAAACTCTTGTCATAATAATAATAATAATAATTAGGACCTAATTACTAAAAAGTCTCAAAAATCTAAATCTTCATCTTCACCTTCGTCTTCATTTTGATCTTCATCTTCTTTATGAGCATCATTGTTATCGTCGTCGTCATCATCATCATCTGTCTCAAAATCATATTCTGCAATACCTTCTAAATTTGATTCGCAAATTTCAGTTAGATCAACATCTATCATTGCTCCACATGGATCTCGTAAAGTTGGAATGTTATATTCTTCAGTTTAAACTGTGTTAGAAACTTCCTCTTGTTGATATGATGTATTCTTCCAGTGTTCCTCGATTTTTCTTCGTGCTTTGATTTTACATATAACCTACCAATAAGTTTTGTTACGTTTCAAACTAGGATATGATGTATAATATACTTGAATTGCTTGTTGTGCGAACACAAATGGTTCATATTTCATATACCTTTTCTTGTGATTTATTTCAACCAAATTAAATTTCGTATGCACCTTCATTTCTTTGACTGGGTCGAATCACATGCACTTAAATAACACAATCCGCATTAATGGTCCGGGCCATGCTATCTCCATGATTTCATCCAACAAGCCATAAAAGTCATCTTTTGAACTGCCACCATTGGATGACCGAACACACACACCACTATTCATTGTGGTTTTTCCCATTCCATATTCTTGAGTATGAAAATTATACCTGTTTATGAAATATGTTGGCCAAGTTCATACTCTTACCTTTGGACCCCATGACGGATGATATAACAATCCTTGCTCTTCAACTTGATCATGATTACTGTGAATCTAAGGTCACAAACGCAAAGTCAATAATATATATTTAAATGATGTATAAAATATTAATAACTTGGTTTTATGAAATAGGCAACTTATATATGTTTGGAACCATGCTGCAAATTGTTCATCGCACAAACGGTCAAACTCATTTGGTGGTAGTCCATATATTGACGTTTGAAAAATCCTATTAACAATTTTCATTTATATATTAGTAAATATTTGACACGCAATATATATATATTTTCAAATATACACTTACTCGGAATATGGCTCCACTTCTGAACAATTCAGTAAAATATATGTATGGGCTGCCTGTCGCTCTTCGCCTGTTAAGCAACGAAACTTACATCCGCCGCTTGGGCGATCGAGATAATTGAAAATAGAGAATGATTTGCAATTGGGATCAATGGGACCCTCATCATTTCTTCATACTCTTTTCCTCTTGCATTGCACGTGCGATTCAAAATAGTATGATGCAAATGTTGTCACTTCTTCCACAATATATGCATTACAAATTAAAGCTTCAACACATGCTTTATTCTTCACTTTTTTCTTCAAATGATATAAGAACCTAGTTGCAATAAATAGAAGTTTATCAGAACATAATATATAATAAAGTATTTTGAAATTTATTTTAAAAAAATTTTACCTCTCAAATGGATACATTCATCGAAATTGGACCGGACCTGCAACTTTAGCCTTATAAGGCAAGTGAACTAATAGATGCTCTATTGAATAAAAAAATGATAGGAAATATCCTTTCTAAGTTGCAAAGAATAATTGGAATGTCTCTATCTAGTTTCACCATGTGTGATGTGTTTAACACTGTTGAGCAAATATCATGAAGGAAATTACTTAACTATGTAATGGCGCCCCATACAAAGTTTGGTAGAAGTTCTTTGAAAACTATTGGAATTAGTCTTTCCATAAATATGTGGCAATCATGACTCTTTAATTCTGTCAACTTGCATTCGTTCAAATCAACACATCTCCCAATGTTCGAAGCATATCCATCAGGAAACCGCACGGATTTCAACCATTGACAAACGACTCGTCTCTGCTCCTTATCCAATGTATAAATTGCTTTTGGTTTGGGTCCCCTGCTGCTTGCATCCACATCTAGTGTTGGCCGATGACAAATATCTCTCATATTTTTTCTTGCATTCAAGTTGCCTTTTATTTTTTCTTGCATTCAAGTTGCCTTTTATTTTTTCAGTGACATCCATCACAGTATTTATGACATTGTCGAAAATATTCTTTTCAAAGTGCATGACGTCAAGATTATGATGAATAAGATGGGCATTCCAATATGGTGGATCTCAAAATATACTGCGTTTAGTCCACTTATATGTACTTCCGTACTCAATAGTTATGCCATGAAGGTTTTCAACAACAGTTGGAAAGTCCTGGACTCGCTCCCAAATTTGATAACCGGTCAACCTCAATGGTGGAGGTGTTCTTTCAATCCTATTCTTGATGAACTCTTTTTTGTTCCTTCTAAATGTATGATTCGGCGGCAAAAATTGTCTATGATAGTCAAAATAACTAGGTTTCTTATCATGTCTTAATCTGAATGACTTTGATCTCTCAAGACATATCGGATATCCTAAGATCCCAGCAGTACTCCATCCGGATAACATTCCATAAGCTGGAAAGTCATTTATCAACCAAAGAAGAGCAGCTTTCATTATAAATATTTGATCAGTAGAAACATCATACGTATCGACACTTATATTCCACATCCGTTGTAACTCTTCAATCAATGATTGTACATAAACATCTATCAACCTTTTCGGATTTTGTGGGCCAGGCACGATCAATGTCAAAAACATATATGGTGTTTTCATGCACATACTGGGTAGAAGATTGTACGGAGTTAAGATAACTTGCCAACATAAATAACTTTTTCCTGATTTCCCAAATAGGGCAAATTCATCAGCACAGAGACGTAACCTGATGTTTCGAGGTTCTATCGCAAATTTAGGGTATGTTCTATCAAAATGTTTCCATACCTCTACATCTGAAGGATGACACATTAGACCCTTTTCTATTTCATGATTTGCATGCCAAGTCATGTGTTCAGCAGTGATTTTAGACGCATAAAGCCTTTGCAATCTAAGGATTAAGAGCAGATAAAACATTTGCTTGTATGATCTACGCTTTTGATTACGACCCAGTCTCCTGTTAATCTTGTACCTAAGTTGCCTACAGAATTTGCAAGATTCTGCATTTTCATCATCTCTCCAATATAACATACAACCTCTACTACAAACATCAATCCTTTCAACTGGAAGACATAAGTTATCCACTAACTTCTTCATATTGTAAAAATCACTTGGCATGATGTTATGACGAGACAATGTTTCTTGCATTACTTCAACAAAAGAGTTGAAGCAATTCTCAAACACATTATGCTCTGCCTTGATATTTAACAATCTTGCTGTAACTGATAACTGAGTGTGGTTGTCACAACCTGCCCATAAAGGTTCATCTGCTGCTTTCAACACTTCCCAGAACTGATTAAATGGAAAAGTTTTATTACACACATTCTCACCATAATCTATTACTCATATATCTTCCAATTGATCAAGTGTAGGAGTAAAACTAGTACTTACATGATTTGAATTTGACACAACATTCTGACCAGCTGCATCAATCACCATCCTCTGATATGGTTTCAATTGGTCATAATAGCTACATTCTTCCCTAACTAAAAATTGGTCACTTATTCGATATCCTTTATTAGATATAAATGGTTCACCATGGCAAGTCCAATTATAGTAGTTCGGAGTAAACCCAAATCTACAAAGATGTTCTCTAACTTTATCACACATATGAAATTTACCATTACTGCATTTGTTACACGGACAACATAATTTATTTCAATCCATTAACTTATATTTACTACTAGCAAAGTCTAAAAATAGTTCCAACCTAGTACGAAACTCATCGGTCAATCCTCGACATTCGGGTAAGTTCTTATTATACATCCACGTCCTGTCTCTTTGCATTGTGTCCATATAAAATAAAAAAAATCTCGTAAAATATTAAAACCATAAAATTTTCTTAATTAAAACCATAAAATTCTAAAAATTAAAATTTTGTTTTGGACGAAACAATTACTTTGAAATTGAAAAAAAATGAAAGAATTACCATGTTAAAAAGACTTACCAAAGTATTTGACTGAAATCTTTGTAATAAAAAGTGCTCAATTTGATGAGAATTGCACTGTTCACTTCATCTGCGAGACTTTCAAATGAACACGTACTTACAAACAAAAATAACTTCTGATTTTTTTAAATGACTTTTTTTTATAATTTTTTTCGAATAATTTTTTTCAAAACTTTTAAATAACTTTTTTTATGAATATTTTTTTCTGAATTTTTTTTTCCAGAAATTTTTTTTTCCGGGCATTTTTTATTGGTCGCCGGTCCGGCGACAGGCTGAGACTAGCGAGTTGGACCTCAACGGCTATGGGCGGTGAGGTTGAGTGATGGCCATGGCCGTTCAGCCTCGTCGAGATTTGTGGAGCGGTGGCCATGGCTGCTCGACCTCGCCCAGATCTCGGTGAGGCCGAGCGGCCATGGTCGCCGCAAGGTCCAATAGTGGCCATGGCAATGCGACCTCGCTGCCCAGATCTGGGTGCCGTTGGACCTCAATACTTAGATCTGGACGGCGAGGTCGAGCAGCAGCCTCGCCATGGCCGCCGTTGGACCTCGCAGTGAGGTCGAGCGGCCGCCATGGCCACTCGGCCTCACTCAGATCTAGGCGAGGTCCAACGGCCTCGCCCATGGCCGCCGTCCGACCTGCTGTGGCTAGGTCGAGCGGCGGCCATAAGTGAGGCTAAGCGGCCATGGTCGTCGCTCGACCTCACCACGACGGTAAGGTTCAGCGACGGCGGCCATGGCGAGGCCGCTCTGCCTCGCCCAGATCTGGGCAAGGTCCAGCGGCCTCGCCCATGGCCGGTGAGGTCTTGCCGGTCACCGGACCGACGACTAGCGACGAAGTTATAAAAAAAAGAGAAAAAAAAGTCAATAAAATAAAAAAATTTCAACTCTAGCTATAAATAGTTTTGCGACGAATTTAGCCACACCACTTACCGGCTGAAAAGCTTTACCGACACTGACTTGCGTGCGCGTAGAGAGGTTTATCGAGAGAAATGAAAGAGAGACAGGCAGGGAGAACAACAAACATGGATATGAGTAGGGAGAGAGGGAAATTGGGAGTAGGGGTATATTATACGGAGGCGGAGAATTAGCGAATTAGCGACAAATTTATTTTTCATCGCAAATTAGCGACGAATTAATTTTTTGTTGCAAATTGCGTCGCAAAATTAGCGACGAAATAGCTGTTCATCGCAAAATCCATTGCAAATTAGCGACGATTTTTTTTCCTAGCAAATTTCGTTGCGAATTAGCGGCGAATTTGTTTTCCGTTGCAATTCGTCACTAATTCCGTCGCAAATTTGCTACGAATTTTTTTCGTGGCAAATTCCGTTGCAAATTAGCGATAGATTTTTTTCCGTCGCAAAATTCGTCGCAAATTTGCCACCCTTTTTTTTCGTCGGAAATTTGCAACGAAAAATTATTCGTCGCTAATTTGCAACGAAAAAAAAATTCGTTGATAATTCCGTCGCAAATTAGCAACGAAAAATTATTCATGACTAATTTCCGTGGCTAAATCCTTGTTTTTTTCTAGTGACTTCCCGTCATCTCTTTTCCCATAGAGGTGAGAGGTCAAGGGTTTGAACCTTGGACCTCAGGATAGCATGGGGAAAAAATGAATGTCTATAACAATCACTGATGTCTTAGCCGAAACACCGGTTCCCGTGCGCACACCTATATACATAGGTGCATTCCATGAGACCACCAAGTTATGCCCATAGCTTTAATGCTTGTTATCGCCTTAAACAAAGTGGGTTCGTATGGTGGTTGACAGATTTTGCTTTTTTGCGTTTGTCGCTGCAATGAAAGTGTCTTCCGCAAAGCGGTTAGCCGTTGTCTTGAAGCACATCAATCGTCTGATGCGAGTTGGAACGGAAGTGTTGCCTCTTATTTTGGCTTCTTTTTGTTGTCAACCTTTTGGATACAAGTGATCACATTTATGGAGAGCTATAGTTTGCTCTTTCACTCGGAGGGTTTTTCACTCTTGTTCCCTTCCTATATTTCGCACATACAATAATGCAGAATTTTTCGCGACACAAGAAAACTCACGTAGTGATTCCAGCGACGACAACACATTGAGAGGCGACAATTGACTTCACGGGATCTCTTTTCATCTAGAGGTGAGAGATTGAGGGTTCCAACCTTGGACCTCATTATAGTAGGGGGAAAATGCAAATGTTTTTAACAATCACTGAATCGGCGCCTTGGTGGAAAAAATCGGTCTTGCGCGCACACCTGCATACGTGCATTTCTGAGACAACCAAGTTATGCCCATTACTTTACTGTTTGTTATGTCCACAAGCTCACATACATTTATTTACATATTACTTACGAATAATTATGTACATGAGCACACATAATATATCTTAATAAGAATAATTGGCCGTGTACAGGATGAATAGTACGATGGTTGACAAATTTTAGTCTTTTTGCGTGTCACTGTAAGGAAAGTGCTTTATGTAAAGAGGTAGCCTTCGTCTTGAAGCGCATCGATGGTCTGTTATAAGTTGGAACATTATTCCTGCTCTTACTTTGGCTTCGTCTTGTTGCTAACCTTTTCGATAGAGCTGATCACATATGTTTAAGAGCTATAATTTGCTGTTTCACTTGGAGGGTTATGTGCTTTGGGTCCCTTCTAATACTTTCGCAACTCAGAAATTTTCACGTAAAACTTTCAGCAAGGACACTTCGAGAGACGACGGTTGACTTCGAGGCATCTCTTTTGCAAGTAGAGGTGAGAGATCAAGGGTTCGAACCATGGATCCCAAGGAGAAAACGCAAAGTTTTGAAACGATTAGGAAATCGTCGTCTTAGCGAAAAATTCCAGTTCCCAGACGCACACCGATATACATCTAGAAAATCACTAATATGTAATTGTGTCCTGCATACGACAGTTACATAGTATATCTTAATAAAAATAATTCTTCGTGTACAAGATGGATTAGTATGACGTTGACAAATTTCGATCTTTTGGCATCTATCACTGCAATGAAGGTGCCTTACCTAGAGCAGTAGCATTTGTTTGGAAACGCATCAATGGTCTGTTACGAGTTGGAACAAAAGTTCTGCTTTTACTCGGACTTCATTTTTTCACCTACCTTTTCGATCCAACTAATCACATCTGTTGAGAGCTGTAGTTCGCTTTTCCTTACATATATTTCGGACATACTATTACATAGATTCTTTTGAAACGCAAGAAAATTCTTGTAAAAATTTCAATAACACTATGATGAGAGAGACATTTGACTTCAGGGGATCTCTTTTCCCATAGATGTGATAGATCAAGGATTCGAACTTTTGGACCTCATGATGGCACGAGGAAAAAGCGAACTTTTATTGCAATCACCGAATCATAGTCTTAGCAAAACAAAACTGGTTCCCACATTGCACATTTGTATATATACGTGCATTTCATGAGACAACCAAGTTATGTCCATAATTTTCTGTTTATTATGTCCATAAAGTCGTAGATATGTAGTTACATTTAATTTCCAATAATTATGTGCACAAGCGCACATAATATATCTTAATAAGAATGAGTCATTGCGTACAAGGTGGATTAGTACGACGGTTGACAACTTTTGATCATTCTGCGTCTATTGATGCAACAAAGGTGCCTCATGCAAAGCGGCATCCTTTGTCTTGAAATCGCACCAATGGTTTGTTATGACTCCTAAACCTATTTTATTCGTACTAATTCGGTCCTAAATTTCTCAATTTGGCCAATTTAATTATAAACCTTTCAATTGTGTCAATTTAGTTTAAAACACTTTGACGATTTGCCAATTTAATTTTAAACCTTTTGAAAATTGGCCAATTTAGATCGGAAATCGCTGATGTGGAGGTCTAGTCAACGTCGGCTGTTCTATGTGGCATGGTTGGCCTTGGCGTAGACAACTTTTACAACTTTTTTTAAAAAAATTATGATTTTTTTTATGATTTATTCTTTTTTTCTTTTTTCTTTCCTTATTTTTTCCAACCCTAGGCCGGCGAGGTCACCGATTGACCCTCGCTGGCCATAGGCGAGCACTCACCTAACCTGGTTTGGACGAGCTGGGCGAGGAAGGGTGGAAAAGAAACGAAAAGAAAGGAGAAAAAAAGAAAAGGAAATGGAAAAAAGGAAAAAATTAAAAAAATTAAAAACTTCAAAAAATTATCTAAGTCGGCATCGGCCATGCCGCATAGGACGGCCGCCTCCGACTAGACCATCATATTAATGATTTTCGGTCTAAATTGGCGAGGACTAAATTGGCAAATCATAAAAAAAGTTTAGGACTAAATTGGTACAATTTAAAAGTTTAGGACTCAATTGGCAAATCGTGAAAATGTTTAGGATTAAATTGGCCCAATTAAAAGGTTTAGGACTGAATTGATACAAATATAATAAGTTTGGGACTTTTTTGGTGTCCCTTCTATTATCAGTTAGAACAAAAGTCCTGCTCTTACTTTGGCTTCATTTTGGTGCCAACCTTTTCTCATTTGGTGAGCGCTGTACTCTTCTGCTTTGAGGGTTTTTCGCTCTAGTTCTCTTCCTATATTTCGCACATGCAACAATTCAGACTGCTTCGCAACTAGAAAACTCATGTAACAATCTCACAGCACGTTGAGAGACGGCGGTTGACTTTGCGGCATCTCTTTTCCCATAGAGAGTTGAGAGATTAACAGTTCGAACCTCGGACCTCATGATAGCACAGGGAAAGAGCGAAGTTTTATAAGAATCATCGAATCAGGTCCTAGCGTAAAAACTGGCTCTCGCTCGCATACTTACATACATAAGTACATTTCATGAGACAACCAAGTTAGCTAATCCAAGACGATTACTGAGCTAACTAATCGAAGACAAAAACCGATCAACTTGATTCATTTGAAGGTTGTTTGCAAAATGAATCGATGCATTCGGGCGATCGGGTATAGCACACCGTCTTCTATAGGCCCCCTCGGTGTGCGATAGCTTCTCGTCGGGCATCCGCTGCCGGGTCAAGCACTTGACCTTTGGTGCTAGGGCACCCATCTGGTGCCTAATATCTAGCTGAACGGACAAAGATCTTCTACTCTGTGTGATATTTTATATGGGCGTCTCAACAAATCTCAACCATTAATATATTTAGTCATAAATTTCATGACAAAGCTTTACTGATATGGGATAAATGATCTGAAGGAAGTTGCAACCGAACGCCCGAGATTTTCCTAAAAGTTTTTGCCAGTAACGGTCAGAAATTATGAGCATGGGATCGAAATGTACATAATCAAACTTCAAATTTTGTTCGAAACAAGAACCTTGCGAGGCCCCATTCTAGGGAGACAATTGATCTGGTTTTCAATTCCAACCAACTGATACTTCGAAACCAATCCATGACACCATGCTCATCCCTGATGACTAACAAGCCAGTGGAGCGCCAGTGGAACTATTTACGATGATTTTTGTCAAATTATGTCTATAGTTTGAACCCGTCGTACAAAACCCGTCTTGGATATTGCACAGACAATCTTGGATGCAGCGTTTTAAATGAAAGTCTAAATTGGACTTTGAGTCCCCTAACCCTGTTAAGCACGTAAATAAACAACTTTTCATTAGCATGGAAAATCCAAAACGAAGTGGCTTCCAACTGAAGATAAATTTTCTTAAGATGCCCAGCAGAAAATGACCTTTCCTTTCACGGCCGGAACATTCCATTACAACGGGATGTTAAAAACTCAGGAAGGTACCGAGACAAATGGCCAGCAGTTCAGTACACTCTCCGGCGGCACAAGACAGGCCAGCGATCGTTACAAGACATTAGCCAGAAAAAGCAATGTGCTGCATCTCCTTCAACAGTGGGAGCAGACAAACAATCCTAAAACTCCTGGTGCAGCGCATCAACACATTAGAACAAGGTACAGTATTCCCTCGACGATCAGCACTCCCACGTCCCAATATAAAATTAATTGCTATACTTTCGACCAGAGGAATCCTCACAGATGCACACAAATAACCTCATCAACACATTGAATAAGACTCCGAGAGACAAGCGAGGCCCTCAAGACTACCATGAAAGAGAGACAGATCTGCCAAATCTAAACTAAGCATTTGACCACTCAGTATTTGCTGTTGTTTTCTCTTGTCTAGGACCAAATCTCACCCAAAAATGCCTAACATCACTATTGACCTGGTTTATCATGCATCAAGCTCATTACCAATTATTATCTAGAGTACAACCAACAACCGTGTCTAATTCCAAGTGCATGAATTGAAGAAATCCCCTTCCACAGTACCATGAGGATGCAAATCCACATCTTCTCCAGACAACCACTTCTAAATAGTCTACCGATATGCTCTTGCTCGATGCTATATCGGGAAACTTTTCTATCACCATACATCACAGCAACACTCAATGGCACCAAATTCTCTTATTTGGTCCAGTGTCTCTACGTCAAATCAAAGATTCATCCAGTTTAGCTCAATATAAAAAGAGAGCCAATGTTGATTCGAAAAGTAAACTCACGGATAAGTTCAACAAAGATGCTTTGAATGCTTTAGCACTGGAAAATCAATGGTATAACCACCAAATCAGAAAACTGCCTGCTTACTTTACAGATCAATAACACGAGAAAGCTTCTGAATCCTATTTAACAAGAAGTCCCCTTGCTTTATGGTAGCTTGGTAAAGGGCATTCTTTGCATCTGGTCTGTTAGTTTCCAGGACACCCGCAACTTTGTCTATCTTGCAGTGAAGCTTTCCGGCGGCAATAAAGCGGGATAATTCTCTGTAGAAGGTTTATGTCTATTTAGGGCAGAATATTTTAGAGATAAATAACGCATATTTCAAAGACTAAGAACATCAAATAATTCCATCATATGAAAGTCAACTTCCAGAGGACAACAGGACCAAGCCTTAATATAAAGTATGATCAGAATTGTGATAACTTACGCATCAATGAAATCAACTGTTACTCCAAAAGCTCTTGCCATAGCTTCAATCGTAACACTCTTATAGGATTCGAGGAACTGGGAATAAACAACAGTTCTGACCTCCCTCATGTAATACCGGAAGTGAGAGTGCAGATAGCGATCCAATCTGATTTGCTCAGTCAGACCAGCTTTACAGAACAAACAGAAAAAACAGTGAGATTTCAACATCCAAACCGAATAAGAGTCCTATCAAAATAGGTTTACGGAGAGTTGCATGGGCAATCCAAATTTCAGACACACACTATCAAGACAGACGCAATAAGTTGCAGTAATCTACGTCGGAGCCAAGTATAAAGGCTTATACAATCTGTAGATAGAGTTGACCACAGTTGACCAAGAACAAGCGACATGTTTTTAGGACAAAAAGTAGCAACAAAGTCAGAGTCTATGGAGAAGTAACTCACCAAAAGCAGAAAAGAAAGATTTGTATTGACAATCATACAGAGAGTTCAAAAATTCCGACAAGTGGGGTACTTTTCCAATCACCGTCAAGATCTCTGGAGCATCCACAACCTGCCCATAGCACAAGTTCTTTCAATATTGACTCTGGAGTGCCAATCGGTCATAAAAGAGATACCACCAGGGGTAAAAATGGGCACTTATCATAGTTAAAGTATCTACCTTCTGCTTCAAGGAAACTCTATCCAATGAGATGATGCTGGTAAGAACAGTGTAGAACACAAAGGTGTCATAAGGGAACAGTTCATAAGTTGTGAAGGTTGAGATGGAATCCAGGAATAAACTGGCAGCCTGCTTGAAATTTCGAGTCGACATGCAATACAATCCTTCATACACCTTCAAACGGTTTTTCCTTTCCCAATCACCTCCCTCTTCAAACAAGCTGGCGATAATTTAATCAAGTATTTCATTAGTATATTAACGTTTAACAACCTAACAGGACAAAGAATGCCATTAGCACCTACTTCTTTGCTTTATCAATGCTTTTGGAAATGAGATCAAAATCCATGTAGAAGAAACCCAGCTGGAGCGTATAGAAGACCAAGTCCATCTTCTGCCCGACAGCCACCGTTTTACTTTCTGTTACCTTGAGCTGTTCTAATGCTTTTTCCTTATGTTCGCAAAAAGATAATACCGAAATTATGTTCCAATGGTGAACTCCATAAGTAACGGGGCAGGTAACTAGAACGGCCAAAAACTTACCTTGTCACCTATACGAACGAAATACAAAGATTTGGCCAAGTGAGCTTCCCTAACTTCACTTTCGCCCAAGTTCTCTTCAGCATCAGTTATCCTACACGAAGGCAATCACGGCAACTCATCAAACTAACGACAGAACGCGTGAAATAGGGGGATTAATTCAGTCCAAAGGACCACAAGATAAAGCAGTAAAACCGTTGTTCGACAGCATTGTTAGGCACGCTGCATTACACGTCACAGCACAACCAAGCACCGCCGCGTGCCAAAACATGGTCCGAGCAAATTACTCTAATCAGTCAGAAAATATATCTAGCAATACCAATCTCTGAATTTCCCTGAAAAGGTCCACACTCAAGCAAGTATCCCAACAGTAGATTCATTGATTTTCCCAGATCCATTGAAAGAGAACCACACGAAAACACATTCTCCATCGCTAAGAACAATACGTCACTCGAGCCACGACACGTCCAGGGGCGGGGGAGGGGCAAAAAGAAAAGAAAAAAAGAAAAACCCGAACCTCAGGGTTCTTGAACCAAATGGGCAGTAAAAAGCTGCGAATTTTAACAAAGGGAAAAGGGCAGGCGCGGGGGGGGCTCACTTCTCGTCGAGCTTCTTGATCTCCTCCTCGATGCGCGCGCGCATGGAGTCCAGCAGCCCCGCGTCCGTCTCCAGAAGGGACTCCGCCGCTAGGGTTTCGTACAGCGAAACCATATCTGCAAAAAACGCACGAAGAAGCGCAACAACAACAACAACCACCATTCAGCGAAACCACGTCTGATCTCCGACGACGGAGGCTCGGAGAGGATTTCCGGAGAGAGGGAGGGATCACCGTCGGATTTGATGTAGCCGACGACGTCGTCGGTGAGGCGGACCTTCTCGATGTCGGGGACGGCGGGGTGCTTGAGGAGGAAGAGGCGGTGGGCGAGCACGAGGTGGGGCTGCTGGGATCCCTCTTCGCCTTCCATCTTCGCCGGATTCCGGTGAGCTCTCCGACGACGGAGGAGGAGAAGAAGGGGGAAGGGAAGTTGTCGGGTGGAACTTTTGGCTTCGTTGGGGCTTTCTTTAGCTCTTGAGCTTCGAGAGAGCAAGGTGACTTGCGCACTGGGTTTTCTCTCTTTCCCTCCTCGCCCCCCCCCCCTGCATTTTCTGTTTTTCGTGTTTTTGCCCCGGATCATAAAAGTAAATTTCGTTCTCGTCCCTCGAGGATTATTAGGGTTCAGGCAATACTACTTGGATTAGTACCACGAAAAAGCCCCAAAATGGTACGCCTGTGATGAATTTGCTCCTAGTTTGTTCCCGTTAAATTTTACAGTCGATTTGCTCCGTTAAATGACACGCGGCAGTTGACCGATGTATCGGTTTTATGTTGTACCCCTCATTTGTCGCAGGTGTACCGATTTGTAATTTTTTTTTGTGATATTAATCTAATTTTTTGACGAGGAACCTTTTATCTTTAAAAGATTTCAGAGTTGAAAACTTTGATTTTCGAGCAAAAACGTTCAGAAAAATGGCACAAACAATCCTTAAATTTTGGTTCAATGTACAATGTGGTTCTTAGACTTCATCCCTGAACTTTTAATTTGATTAATGTTGTCCTTGAAATTTTGGTACATGTTCAATTGAGTTTCTGGATTATATGAAAATATTCAAAATTATCCTGATCCTAGATTAACGGATGGACAATATTGAATAATTTTATACAATTTAAAGACTACATTGAACATTTTCCTTGCCAAACCTGTCATTCTTCGTGTCGGATCCGTCTTGCAACCATCTATTACGTGTGTTCATACGTACGCATGCTCACGGAGGATAGATTTGGATCAAGGATACTAATTTAGATTTTTTTGTAGGACGAAAATTAATATAGGGTAAATGTGTCGTGAGATACGCAGTTTGAGGTAATAGTTACGCAATTGCTTGATAGTTAGTCATGCAAAGTTGCTGCACTGCTCAATAACATTACAACAGCAAAAGTTCTCCAATTGGACTCAAAGAGCAAAACCTGCACTCATTCACTTGGTTTCATGTTAGAGAAGTTACAGCTTCAGATCAATGACATGACGACACCATGGCCCTCGCAGAAGAAACATAATGAACATCTCAGGACAAATTGAATATGTGCCCTACACACCTGCAGTATCTGGAAAAGCATCACGATTACTTCATCCCTCCACCTATTGAACTAGTCCAATTGATGGTCATTTTCCACGAAACTCAAGTCACCACTTCACTGAAGTGGGTGCCCATGAGACAGTGACTCCACAAGAGACTTTTGTCAAATTGCAGGGCCCCAACACAAACTTCAGAAAATGTGCCAAGGCCCATGACAAGTCTCTTTCTCCAATTTGATGAATACGTTCATTCTTTCATAATGTACCCTAACAGAACTGTTCATTCCACTGTCTAACAAACCACAAGTTCATTGTAATCTCAGAGAGAGAGAGAGAGAGAGAGGGAGAGAGAGGATGAATTCGGTTTATTATGGCATTTTCCACAGGTGTAACAGTCAAACAAGAAAAGGCTCCGACTCAAACGGCATGATCTATCTTCACAGAGTTTAACAAATCACTATGATAGTTACCAAAATGGGAAGGGCAGCTCAATGTACAAAACTCGTTCGATACAGCAATGGCTTGATGTGGAAAATGAACAAGAAAATCAGAGAGACATTTAGGGCTGCGACTGGCTCATTTCAGAGGCTTCTATAACTCGAAACAAAATTAGCAACAAGAAAATGAACTATCATGTGAAAAGAATTATTCCTGTTATTTCTCTTGATAAGAATTCTTCCAAGTTACTCATGATCTTGACCTACCAATTGCAGTAAATCGGATGTATAACAACTCCTTGAAAGAGAGAATTCTTGGTATACGTCTCACCAACCTTTTGAGCCGTATTTAGACCTTATCTTCTTGTTCGGTGGGCTCTAGGAGGCTTTCCTGCTTCTGGCTTTTGCTGCTCTGACTCGAGAAGCTAATACGTTCCTTTCCTCCTGGTTTAGAGGAGGCGTTACCATACCAAACCATCCCTATCACGGCAACAACCATGCCCAATATTACTTGCACATTGAGACCCTCTTTACCGAAGAAAACGAATCCTAAGGTCAGGACGAGTATGGTCTTCATGTGGCCAATCACTTGGAAAGATACGGCTGTGAACCTGCCTATGCAGATGAACTGGCTGAGGTTGGTTCCCACTGCTATGGTACAAGAGAGGATCAAGAATGCCTGCACAATTAAGCATGTTTAGCATACAATCAGATGTAGAGATAAGAACCGACACACTTGCATGTATACGACGGAAGGAGAGTGTCCAACATAAAATTTTCCCAGAAAAGTGTACCCCTGGGCTCTAGATCTTGGTGACAAAGTTACTAAATTAGATGTCTTTAGCAGGCTTGTTTCCGTATTAATGGGATTAGACACACCACCTCGCAGAGGTAACAGAATCATTTTCATGCACATTTTGACGAAATAATTTCCTTTCCTCTAGTAACTCTGTCATACGGATGACCTAAATGTTAAGGCTGTCTTCTAAAACTGCACAACCAGTTGCATATTCTCAGATTGCGTCAATTTGACGGACAATTAAAAACACAGAGCAGTGAGAGTGCAGACAAAGAACATCGTGGAAAGTCAATCACCATATTAGAATTTGGCCCAGCGAAGGGAAGTTGCAATTTCAAAGCTGTAGAAGTGCAGAAAGATACGTCCAGCTCCGGTATTTCTAAAAGTAACTTCAACATGGCTTGACCAATCAAGAGGTCGTACAATGAGCTTAGATTGCCAAAACAACAATTACAGGCAACAATCCCATCCATATTAGAATTTGAGAGAGCCATCCTCACCATAACTTTGTGCCAAACGTCTTTTAACCAGGGGAGGAAGGGGGCCAGAATCAATTGTTTTAGGTGGACCTAGACTAGGTCTCAGTCATTTTTAATACGTAGGTAGTGACGGCCCAGTTTATTCACAACCGCATGGATGTCAAAATAATTTTCCTTTAAAAACTTGCACTGCCTAATAGGTCATTTCTATAAAGACAGTGAACAAAGATAGAAAACTTACAAGAGATGTGGTAGAGTAGTGGTAGGCATCAACTCTTTCACCAGTAAACATATAGTCGACAAAGGGCCCTACTATAAGCAGAGAAGTTGCCTGCACAGGAGCTGTGTGCCCCAGTAGGTTAAACGATCCTATCGAATACTTTCTTTGAAGATAGTGAACATACTGCAGTCACAATACATTGTATTAGGAATTATTCAATTTCAGAAATTTGTAATGAAGGATGGTTGGAGTTGTCTCTGTAGCAACAGCAAATTACACTGAATTTTGGTAATGTAGTTACTGTGACATGATTTGGTGGCATGTCTGGGAAACGCATGTGAAGAGTATGAAAATCATTCTCCATGAAAATAGATTTGGAATTAGCATACTAAATGTCAAGTGTGAATGTGACAAAAATTGCTTCAGTGAAGTCGGCTTTTACTCACATATTGCTGCAGAGCGGTGCTCCAGACCGCTATACAGGCAGCTAGAAAGCCCTTGAAGTTGACACTGACATCAGTGACAGTACAAAACGCCACCCCAAGGAGAACAACTGCAATGCTGAGCTTTGTATCCCTCGAATACCGCACATGGTCCAAGACAACTTCGAGAAAACAAGACACTGGTATCATGCTCAGCTTTGCAATCTGAAAGGAGAAAACAAGCATGCAAGTTTTAAGTTCAATTTTCGTCAACGCCACCATCAGAAAAGCAAATGGATTCTGGTACCGATTCTCGAAGACTTACCTGGTAAAATCCGACAGAGTTCCACATCAGACTGACGTTCATTCCAACAATGGAGAAGTTGGCGAACAAAACAAATTTCAAGATCTCACTGACTGGTAGATTCGTGGGCTGAATATAACCAAGCCACCTAAAAACAAGCGTCAGCGTGGTTGTTGTGGCAAAATGAAGACCGGTTAAAGTTGTAGCTGCAAGATACCAATCAATATCGACAATGTTAGTGTACTTTGTGTAGAGTAGTCAAATAAATTGTGGTGGATTACTCCTATAAATTAAGCATGAATCATTTTGCTTGCTTCTCCTGCTCTTTGTTTCTCAGTTCTTCCTTCATTAGGGGAATCTCAAACTTAAGGCTACGGAGCAAGTGATTTCAATTGATTGGAAATAACATCGTGAAAATAGCAAATATCAATCTCATTAGCATACTCAAGTGGACAAGAGGTTACAAGTGTCAGGAAAATTATTCCCAACAATTACTTCATTCTATGCTGTCTGCAGAAAAGGAACGTTCATTTGTCTCATCTAAAAACTGTCGCCAAGAAAAATTAGAGAGATTTGTTCACTAATAAAGTATTCCAGTAAAATGTGCATATAGAGACGGTAATCATTCGTGTGTGATGAATCAATGCCATGAGAATTTGAGAGCATGCATATTTAAAGAATCAGACAAAGAAGGGGGAAACTAGCCCTGCAACCTTGCCCTCAAAAGGTAAACTTGAAACAAAACAAGGCGCGGAACCTTTTCCAAAGGTGCAAAGAGTTCTTCAACTAATTCATCACAACCTTTGGCCTGACAGTACCCTTCAGAATCCATGTCCAGTTTATCATGAAAGATGTGAGAAATTTTAATAACTGACTGCTAAAGTGAGGAGCAGAAAAAGTTCTTTTTCAGATTGCTAAATCTAGCCATCTACCAATTGCATCCTCAGGTTTTATTACAGCCATTGAGGTAATGCAAAAGTTCATCCCGGGATGTCCATTAAGTTCCTTAGTTAACATAATCAGAAACAATGATCTGACTGCTACAAAAAGGTAGCTGATATAAGATAGAAATTAACCGTGCATTGCTTGAATAAATTAGAAGAAAATGCCGTTCGAAGATAAATATTGAGAAAAAATGAGTAGCAAAGAGCTATTAAACTTTACTGACAGATGGTAACACCAGTTAAGCTCCACAGGAGTTATCATTGAAATGACTAGTCAAGAACTTTTTGGGCATTTAGAGCTGGACAAGAACTAAAAGTCAACAGATCTGCAACCTAAGTGCACAAAATATAAGAATTCAATCACAGGAAAATTCCTTCAGGGGAAAGGACTAAATCAGAAGAATTTCAAAGTCAAACATGGGGCTCCAACATCGTCTTTCAAGTTTCCTTCAATGATATGCAACATAAACTATCTCAAGTGAGTTGACCAAGAGCTAGTCCCCATAATAAGCTAATCATGAAGGAAAACCAAATCCTCAAACTTGCATTCAAACAAAAGCAGGACATGTTGATGACCCATATAAGGATCTAACTGAGCAAGACAATATAGTACACCGATTCAACTTCAGAAACAGCTAAACTTGGTCGCCTTAGTCTTGCAGAAAATTATTCGAGCAGAATCATTAAGCAATTGCCAGACAAGGTTGGATAGAAAGCGACATCAGATCAACCTTGTGGGATGTCCTCTCAGTTATTTAGGTGAGGAGGCGGGGAAAAAGATGTAAAACAGGAAATGTGAAAACAATATGAGACAGACACTCTCGAAAAGCCAGAAAGCCATATGACCACTCTAACAGAATTGAAGGTTTTTGAGATGGTTACTCTCCAAATCAACAATCAAGAGTATTGAGTAATCAGAGAAAAGATAAAGGTTGATCTTCAATAAAAAAAAATTTTTTTTTGGTAAGGTGATCTTCAATAAAAGTTAATCCCAAGCTTATCTAAATTATTGATTTGATGCAACCATGATGATGCTCATCTCATAGTCGTACCAAGGACGTACCAAATCTGAAACCATATGTAGCCATCAGAGCTTTATTAACGAGTATTATTCCTACAGAGGTGACAATATTGAACATCCATGCTGCTGCATCGACAGCTGCCTTTTTATCAGCTTTAGTTGCCGAAGACATGTTCTTCTCTCTCCTCGAATCACTACTGTCACCGCCGCTCAATCTTTGTAAAAATCAATCACTGCACCGTGATGTCAACAACTTCCTTATCTGCACAAAACATAATATGGTTAAGACAACACTGCTCAAAAGATAAGTGGTACACAAAGGTCAAACAGCCACTGTATCAGAAACAAAATCACATAGCATTAAGGAGATTCGCCTACTTTGTGAATTTCCATGTGGCACTGCATATGATTCACAGCGACAAACAAAGGATTACATGGAGTGATAGAGTCACATTACTGGCATTTCCATCTGGGGATTTACAAGAAATGCAGAAATTCTTGATATTATCTCGGCAATTGGACTTCACTTCCTAAAAGGATGGTCATTACCAATTAAACTTCACTATACATTAAAAACCAAATATACTTCTCCTTTTTCGATATCCATAAGCAAAAAGATACCGAAACCGAAACAAATTAGTAGCCGAAAGCATGAACAGCGCGATCGAACAAGTCAACAAAATTAAAGCAACCTAATATGATCAAACATGCTTCAAACGCAAAATTCAACATCCAGACTAAAAATCGGCTGAGAAACAGCCAAAGGCAAGTCCCTCTAACTATAAGCCACCAGAAGTACACAACCCACCAACGCAATTTCCTCAGAACGCCCATGATACTCAAAACCCGGTCCCATCTTTCGCCAATAAAACAGGAAAATCATGTGGGTTTTCGGGGGCAAACCTCTTGAGAGAGGACCTCGGAGAATGTCGAGAGGGGGACTCTGTGTCTCTGCTGCGTGTGCCCTTCATGCGAATTCCAACGTTAATGTAGAGAGATGGAGGACGCCACGCAACGGAGGGACGCAACGCAAAGTGTCAGCTACTTCTTGCCGTGAAATTCAATGCCCCTTTTCTTGAATATTGAAAGAAAAATAACAGAAAAAATGAAATCATAAGACGTGGGGAGAGAGAACGAATGAGAAAGACAACACCCTCCATTTTATATATCCATGGAAAGATACGAATACCATTTTCGTCCGACTCCCATCACATATTCTATGCTTTGCTCAAGAGCGATCTGCATTTTCTGGTCAACACCGTGATATGTGGAGTCACGAAAGGGAAAAAGAAGATATTTGGTGGGTTCGCTGAACCTGGATCGAGTGGGGAGATTCAGATCAGAAAGGAGGCGACTTTTCGAAGGAAATCAGTGAAGGGACTGATGGGTATTTTGAATTCTCCATCGTTAGGCCAAGAAAAGAAAGAAACCAAGCAGCCAACTTGGGCTGTGTGGACACTTCGAGTCCCTTTCTTTTACCGTCGGTCCCATGTGCTATTAAGGGCTCATTTGATTTCATGTATGTTTTTATAAAAAGAGAAAAAAAAGTAACCGAAGATCACAAATTATGTCATTGTGACACGTTTATCTAAAATATATTATTGTGACATAAAAAACTTCAAACTTATACCCATAACATATTTACCCTTCATCAAGGTTCCGTCGGACCAAAATCACATCGATACAAGTTGGAGATTTTTTGTGTCACAGAAAAAAGTTTAGGGAAAATATGTCACAATGAACATCACTTGGGGGCCATGTTAACACCGTTTGCCTTCCGACATTCATTTAGCTAATTTTTTAATAGTACTCATTGATGAAATATTGACGGAGGGTAAACGTATCATATATGTATAAATTAGAGATTTTTTGTGTGATAGAAGGAAATTAAAAGTAAATATATCATGGTAGGTATAATTTAGAATTTTTGATGGCTTTTTCGCTTCTTGGCCATTGTCGGGCAGAAAGAGAGTAGATCTCGTTCGTCGATGATAATATCTTTAAGGAGTTATGCGTCAGGAGTGGTGACCCGTAAAAATTGCACTTATTTTCCTCCTCTAATCTTAGAAGTTGTGCAGGGTACGATGATTGGTGACAATGATTCCGATGTTTGATTCATATGCGGATATGAAAAGTCAAGCCCAAATAAAGACGCAGAAGATTAATTTCTTTGTTGAACAGAGTAAATTCCTGGTGCAAGGTAAAGCTTCAGGCCGGCGTTTATGGCCTCGAGTCCTGACAGATGAAAATCTTGCATAGGGGATACAAGTTCACCCACCTTCCATTGATTTTCCATGAGCGATGTCATTGAAATCACGACACTTTTGTGCAAGTCTCTTTCATTTTGTCCTCTACTTTACAAATCAAGAAACGAATCGCGAGTATGTGCGAAATTCCTTGCTTAAACGTGCTCATTATAAAAAAAAAAATCATTGTTGTTTTCATCATAACGATTGATCAGGAGCGGGTTTAGTCGGCTTGGCCAATCTTCACCTAGCTCGGGTCCACCCATCTTGCGCTCTATGTCGAGCGAGAGCAAGGAGTCGTCAGGCTCATGATCGGTTCCACGAGTGCCTCTTTTCTTTGAGTATTTCTTTTGTTATTACAATTAGGCGATATTCCCAGAATGCGCATTGAACCAAAAGTCTGGTTTCTTTAATCTTGAGACGAGTGGGCCATTCACATTGTATTGGTAAATTCACAAGACATAAGTGGGATAGGGGGAGCATTCTCTTCCTCATTTGTCCTACAACCATTAGGGATACCTTACAATTGCCTCATGCTCCATGCAAGGCAAGCTTGTATGCTTGATCTCCACACTGGTGGGCAAGCAAGCAGGTTTCCCTACATTCACATCAATCCTAACGTCAACTCTTATTCAAGCAATTCGCGGAATTCTAGTGCCATTCGTACCTCTCACCATTCAATTTTAAGGGAAAAAAAACGGGTCCTCAATAGAAGTTTAGTCAACTAGACAGTTGGCATGTTAGGCTCATCTGTACCTCAAACCCGTACCTGTCCCGTTTGAGAGGGGCTAGTTTGGATCTTTAGCGGGATGGATCGACTTCCCTTTTGTCCAGTAACGTTGTATCGAAGGCATTATCCAAATTGATATATACAATCTATTTCTTTTAATCACCACCCAAAAAGTTTAAACAGAAGATGATCTAGCCAAACATTTTTTCAGAAACGATTTGGCAATTGTTAACTGGTCACCACCATGCCAAAATGCACTTCATGTCCATTGTTGCAACATCCAGTTAACATGGCATTTGGCACTAGTTGACTTCTTCTTCCTATGAGTGTGGGCCATCGTCTCTGTTTTCATCATTGATTGTAATTGTACTATATTTCCGGCAACAATGCTTTGCTTCTTCACGAAACCAGCCTCCATTGAAGAGCTCGCTCGAATGTCAACGATCCGATCTAGGGTTTATAACCAAGTTCAATAGAATATGCCTTGTTCCGCGGTTCCCACATGAGAGATGCCACTCTTTAAGTGACTTTGAAGCTAAAAGGATGGGCTTCAATAAGACATTTAGAATCACTCCATTTCACAACTGTCATATAATATCCAAAGTAAAGAGCAGTGTTCGAGAATGTCTAGATGAGTTTTGGCTGGGATAGCCACTCTATTGTCCACTTATAATACACACGACGATTGCCTCAATTCTCTATAATCTTATGAAATCGGGCAATTGTCAAAAGTGAGTGACTGCTCGTCGAAATTGTTATGGTCCAAACACTCATAAGTTCAATACCATTAACATCCAATAGTTTTGACAGTGATGGCTGGATCTACTACTATCTATTTGCCCCAGTCCATATCTTTGTTCCGTTTGTTCCCGGAAGGAATTCGATCGTTTTTAGGAGTATTACCTGAATAACTGTAGCCAAAGAGTCAAATAGGTTGGGAAGGCCGAGTCTGGTTAGGTCGGGCGATATACATCTCGGTTGGCTCCGCCGCCACTAAAGATTGAACATATATAAAATTTATATTATTTATAGAATCTTTTTTTTAAAGTTATTTCGAGCGACAAATCAAGAGCAGTGAGTCGATGCTTTTTGGAGCTCCAATATTGATAGCGTGAAAGCGGGGCATGTCCCCGAAAATGCTCACGTAAGGGTAAAACCGAGTCAAGTTACTCGCATTGGCACCCGCTCAACTAGTTGATTGTTCGAGATTGACTCGCCTGATTTCAAGTAGAGAGCTTAACCTCAACCTCGAGCTACGACCTCAAAGCCACTCTAGCTGCTCATCAAGCTGAGCTTGAGGTCACCAAAACTGTACTCGACAGGCCCACTCCACAGGCCCACGAGCCTAAACGAACTTGTATTGTTTTATTTTACAAAAAAAGTGTAATAGCTAATTGAATAGACACAAAAATCTGTAAAAATTCATAATCTACCAACACACACACACACATACATATATATATATATATAAATGCGGAACGAAACATTTGAGCTTATTAAGCTCGAGCTTGAGTTGTGGCAAGGACTCAACTCTAAATTGTTTCCAACAATATGCCTTTGGGTGTCCCTGGAAGACACAACAGAAATTAGATCCGTCAAAAGAGTTGGTAGGATCGAAAATTGTCCAATTCAAAGTGACCCGTTTAACCCGTTTTAATATATTTCCATGCAATACAAATCTAGTGATCATACTTGATCTGATCCATATAAGATCTGACTTATATTGTTAAAATACTTTTATAATTAACCAAATTTAGAAAAACTCATACTCAAACAAAGGTGAAAGTACGGAATGAGTGAAGAGAGAGTCATCAACTATGACTGCCCTTCCTTCAACACTATCTTCCTGATTATGTCTCTTTTCTTCTTTTTTTTTTTTTTTTCCTTTTCTCTGTTTTTTTTTCTGGGTTTGAAATTAGGGCTAGCGAGGGTGGTTGGCCGACCCTCGCTGGTTTTGGACGAGGGGCGGCCGACCCTTGCCGGCTCTAAACGAGGGCTGCGACACCCTCGCATGCTAAAGCGAGGGTGCACGAGCCCTCACCCAAATCTAGCAAGGATCGCGATGCCCTTGCCCGATCTGGCCAGTTGAGGGCTTGGTGGCCCTTGCCGGCCCCAGGCGAGGGCCGCAACGCCCTCCTCTGGAGCTGGCGATGGTCACCAGCCCTAAGTTGAAACCTAGAGAAAAAAACATACCAAAAGGAAAAAAAGAAGAAGAAAAAAGAATAAAAAAATCATAAAATTATTAAAATATTATTTTAAAATGTCCATGTGGTCATCCGACGTCTATGTTAGCGCCACGTGGCTGTTCAACGTTCATGTCAACGATTTTCGGCCAAAATTAGGGGGATGGATTCAATTGACAAGAAATGAAAAGGTTTAGGACTCGACTGACAAGAAATGAAAATGTTTAGGATTCAATTAGCAAAGTTGAAAGGTTTAGGACTGAATTGGCAAAAGTGTAATAGGTTTAGGATTTTTTGGACAATTTTCCCTCTGATGATACTCTCAATCTGATGAAGAATCCTCAATCGTGCTTAAGCAAATTTGGTTCCTATATATTTTGATGAAAATATGGTGTCTTACCACGTGTAACGAGCATGACAATTTATTTAGTAATTGGTAGAAAATCTAATCCAAAAACTTAAATTTAAAGGTGAATGAGACCACACGAATATAAAAAGTATATAAACTCTATTGTCAAGTTACGTGGAATATTTCAACACCCCCCTCACGTCCAATTGACATGTGAAAATTTGACTAACGGGGGTGGATGCACACGCAAAAGGGGCAAACCTAACTTTGATACAATGTTAGAAAGTCTCGAAAATTCAATCCAAAAGCTTAAACTTACATATTGAGAAGACCATATGATTACAAAGAGCATATAAACCTCATTGTCAATCAATAGTGACTATTTCAACAGTAATTAAAAAGATTGGAGTTCCTCATGGTGCATAGCTCACGTTGAGCCGCTCACCTCGATCATACAATCTAAACGTGTATTTCATGATTTAAGTTCATCAAATACAAATCGAGGGCAGGTCGACGCAAGTAAAAATGGGTCAATATATCAACATTTAATATAGGGTAATACTTGAGGGCAAATCTTAATACCCATTTTAAATGGCACGCTTTTTCTAGAAGGGGTTGATGCTGAATGAAGTACCATCTTTTACACATATACATGGTCCCATCGAGGAAATCATGTGTGTCCACTTTAATTGTGTATTGACTTTGTCAGAAAATAGAAATAAAATTTGATTTGTGGAGACTTCGGCCTAGAACTATGTGAAGGAAGAGAGCTCGATCTATAGTATATAGTTCGAAGTGGGGGAAGCATGGGTGATGCAAGTGAGAAGAGCTAGGTCAAAGAGCATGGGAGTGAAGACTTATGAAGATCATTTCATTGTAAAGCAAGTGAAAAAGTGGATGAATGGTTTGCAAGGAGCTGGGAAAGAGGTGAAGATTACTACCACACACATGGAAGAGTTGGGGACGTTGACGAACACTTTAATTTAGGATGTGTTTGTTTGGCGAAAAATAGACAAGAGTTAATAGTATGAAAAATCTCAATCTGGTATATTTATGATAATTTTATCCCGAACTAATTTTTTAACCACAAAAAAACCCCAAATTGATATACATGTGATAATTTCACCCCCAAACTAATTTTTTGATCACCAAAAATTCTAAATTGATACACCTATGATAATTTTACCCCAAACTAATTTTTTGACCACTAAAAACCTCAAATTGGTACATTTGTAACAAATTTACCCTCCGTTAGTATCCGTTAAATTGGATTAATATCACAAAAAATCACAAATTAATAAACTTGTGACAAACAGAGGGGTAAAACCCCAAATTAATATACCTGTCAACTGTCATCAAACTTAGCAATTTGATAGTAAAATTTAACGAAAACTAACGGAGGGTAAATTCGTTACAAACGTATCAATTTAGGATTTTTTTTGGTCAAAAAATTATTTTGGGATAAAATTATCATATATGTATCAGTGTGGGATTTTTTGTGATAAAAAAAATAGTTCGGAATAAGAACGAAAAGAGGAAATAGTAACAAATTCAATATAAGCAATTCCGAAAAGTGTTTTCATTTTCATAGATTAGGGAATTCACTTTCCTAATTTTATATTTGAATGTTTTCCTTGACTGGAAAGTGTTTTCGATTGACTTATCATTTTCGACGAACCAAACGGTGAAAGTCCGCAAAACGGACTTCCGGAAAACACTTTCTCTCAAACAAACGTCCCGTAATCTCGTTTTCATGTACTTCAATCCCAAGCATTTCAATGTTAGATTATTTTCAATCTAGTGTGATTCACTTTCCATTGCACGATTCATAAAATTTGCACACCATTTATGCTAGAGTGCAGAATTGCAGATCGATCTCGTTCGCTCTCAAATCATTTAAAGTTTGGTTTGCCTCAGCGCGCTGATTTTCATTAACATCTCTTTTGGCACGCTAGCTAGCAGATTGATTTTCACAAACAATTCCACACTCATATTTTTAATTAAGAGTTTTGTTGTCTTCATCTTCATCGAAAGCACTAATTAACACCGCATTGGCGACTTACGGGATCAATGTGATATTCAGCCTGAAATGGAGTGAATTGGTTGTAATAGGAGTTCTTAAAGTTTCGTGATTAAGTATAAAATAACGTCTAGATGTTGAAATTGTGATTGTAAATGAAATATGCAATACAAAGCAAATATCTTCTATCAACAAAAATGTAAACAGAATAAGGGATGGAAGGGATTGTAAACCAAATTTATAACAACTGCTGCTAGAGCCTTGACAACGTTTATAGATGAAGTTGTATCTCTGCGAAATACAACAGCTTGCTCTACAAATACACATACTTCATACGCTCAAAGCACTCTTATAATAATTACATCGTACTTTTTCATACTGTTACAATCAATTTTCACTCAACACTTCTGAAAAAGATAAAGGGATAATAGCACACACGGTCCTTGAATTTTGATCTAGTGTGTAACGTCATTCCTAAACTTTTAATTTGTTCAATGTGATATATGCACTATTAGTATATATTCAATATAGTCCCTAGACTATATGAAAATATTTAAAAGTTCAGGGACCACATTAAATACTAAACCAAAGTTTAAAGATCATATTAAACAAATTAAAAGCTCAAGGATGACATTGCATATTGTTACAAAGTTCAGGGACGACATTGCATAAATTAAAAGTTCAGAAATGACATTACGAATTGGACCAAAGTTCATAGATTATTTGTGTCATTTTCCATAAGAAAAACAAGAGAAGTAGGAACACTCTTGATAGCATTTTAATTAGTTCAGCCCCTTCAACTCCCATTTCGATACATATATATACCCATCCAAACTTGATATGCACGTTGGATTCTTCCTCTAGGTCAAAATAACCGATGAAACTATTCGTTGCTCCAAAGTTCATTTGGAACCAGGATGGTCAAGATCTCTTTTTAACGTAGGATAGCTAGGGTGTTTTTGCAAATTTGTATCGTAAGATCTTACAAATGATAAATAATTTCCTCGATATATGTCATGAGAATGATAACTATGTTGGGGACATCTACATAGCCAAATAAGATGATATTTAGCATCCATAATAGAATGAAAACACTGTAATGAATACATGATCTCAATACCTTTTCATGATCAAAGTTATACGAAATCTTGAATGTAAGATGCTGAGGTACCAAAAAGGGTGTTGAGGCACGTTCCCACTTTCCAGAGTAAAAGATAAAAGCAAAGAGTTCGAGTGGTTTATCTTGTCAAAAGCTGTGCTCGGTTGTTAATTAAATGAAGGATTGCTGAGCAAGTTCCATTTGCCCCACGTCGGCTCTTTGTATGAGTGGGAGCCATGCTAGGGTTTGTAGAAAGCAACGCGAGGACGTAACTTCAGTAGCTGGTCGGTGAGTGAAGTAGGGGCCTGAGTCCACTTTTAATGTTTTTGAAGTCCAGGAGTCGAGAAAGCATAGTTACTAGTAAGATGTGTCGAAATCTCGGCCCCGAGCCGACTCGCCTGTTTAGCGATTTTAGCGGGTCGACTTGTGATTCCGCCTCGGATCTTAGTCACGCCGTACGAGTTTTGAATGAGTCGACAAGGTCTTTGACATGTGAAAATGGAGATTAACGCGGGGCTTTCGGCTATGTTGGTCGAAATGGACAAAACTGCTTCTTCGACTCGGCAAAAAATGGCAAACCTCCTCTGACCACAGGACAATTGCTTCGCTTCCATCCGAGTACACAATAACAGTCGAGACAATTTTATGATATGAAGCAACTGCGGTACTTACATAATTTCTAAACTGCATGATTAAACGCTTCAAAGCTTTCTTGAGGTAACTCCTTCAAGCCACTCTCAACATTCCAGCAGTCTTTCACTCTTTGTATCTCCAAACTTGAAGCTATTTATAATGCACTCAAATTATCTATTTCTATATATGCATCCACCCATTGCTATATTTCATCCATATCCTCTGACCACCTCGAAACTTCATCAATTGTGACCTCAAAATTGCTATGGAACCTAGCAACTATGTAGACAATGTCACGTCTATCACCCTCTAAACATCTCTAGGCTCTCCCTGAAGCTCTACCTATTTGAAAATACCGTATAAATCTTTCTCTACAGTTGATCTCTAGCTCCTCTTCTAAAATA
The DNA here is from genome assembly GCA_031216185.1 of Syzygium aqueum. Classification (NCBI taxonomy): domain Eukaryota; kingdom Viridiplantae; phylum Streptophyta; class Magnoliopsida; order Myrtales; family Myrtaceae; genus Syzygium; species Syzygium aqueum. The sequence goes on from CM062239.1 coordinate 6,348,260, forward strand.
GAGCAAATTTGTCGAGGATTCTTTGCCGAACATAAACCTGAGTGAATCCTGCTTAGTGCACCACAACCTCTATACCTTCATTACATGTGTATAGCCTAAGAAACACATTTCCTTGATCTAGCTCCTGCGTGGCTTCACTCACATGATCATAAGCAAGGCTATTGAACATTTTCGTTCCAATTTAGTTAGGAGGCTTACTTCAATACATTTCTACAAGAGCTTTCTAATGAATTGCTGGTGATTGTGATCTATTTATTAACTAACAAGTAGCATTCATTGTTTTGGCTCTGAAATCTTCATCCAATCCAACAATGGAAAGTAGAGAGCGTGCTCTCTAACAAAAAATTGCATTCATAAGTTCTGCGACTCCGTGTAGTTATGGTGTGTTGTTGGCAATAATACGGTGTTATACTATGACTTTGGGTCTGTTTAATAACGTTTTTATTTCTTTATTTTTCTGTTCTTTTGTTCCTCGGAACAGAAAAAGAACAGAAATCCGTTTAGTAAAAAAAATATTTTTTTTTGTTTCTGGAACAAAAAAGTGTTCCAAAAATAGATTTGGAATAGAAACAAGAAGCAAAAAAAATCTGCTTCTTGTTTCTGGAACAAGAAAAAAGAAGCAATTTTTTTTCTAGAATTCTCCAAAAATAAGAAACAATCCATCGGCCGCAATCCGCCCACCGTCGCCTCTCGCCATCCTTCGCCGCCACCTACCACCCGCCTTCCGCCGCCGCCGTTCGCTGGCCAACGCTCGCCGGTCGCCTCCCGCCCGCTGGCCACCTCCCGCCCGTTGGCCTCCTCTTGTCGTCAATCACTGTTCTCCGCCGTTCAATGCTTGTCGCCACCCGCCACCAGCCGCCATCCTCCACCGCTGGCCGCCAGCCTCCATCGCTCGACGCAGGCCGCCACCCTCCACCAACCACCCAACGCCGGCGATCACCCACCACCGGTCGCCGTCCTCCGCCGCCGTTGGCCGCCACCCGGCGCTGGCCGCCTCCCCCCTCCAACCATTCGACGTCGGCGATCACCCACCACCGGTTCCGTCCTCCGCCACTGCCGGCCACCCACCCCCGGCCGCCATCCTCCACCGTCGGCCATTGTGCTCCACCGCCCAATGCCGGCCACCACCCGGCGCTGGCTGCCCTAGGCCGTCGGCCATCTCTCGCGTTTGGCCACCCGACACCGGCGGTCACCCACCATCGGCCGCCATCCTTTGCCACCAGCTGCCGTGCTCCATCGATTGACGATGGCCACTCTCCATCGCCAGCCACCTCCCGCCGTTGCCCCCCGCTGGCTTCACTATCGCCCGACGCCACCGTGTTCCGCCACTGACCGTCGTGCTCCATTGCCTCCCACCGTCGGGCACCATCCTCTGCCGCCACCAACCACCGTCCTCCGCCCCTCATCGCCACCCGCCGTCCTCCGCCGGTAGCCCAGAAGGGAGAAACTCGTCCATGGAATAGAAATGGATTATTTGCGCCCTAAACGCGTTTCTATTCTTTTTCTATTCCAGGAATAGAAATTTTGTGCAGTTACTAAACGCTATTTTTTGCTCAGAAATTGTTCCAAGAAATAGAAATAGAAAAAACTATTTCTGATCAAAAATTATTTCTGGGAACAGAAACGTTGCTATGCAAAGCCTTCATCTACCCAAAACTGGCCAAGCGTATCAGAAAAAATTCCAGCCTTTAGTTAGTTTTCAGGTACACGATCTTCCTTCATATTTGTTTTTCGATCATTGCCTTCCACAATTTGAACTGACCAAGCACTTCGCTTTTGTGCTACAAATCCAAACTTTCATCAAACGATCATCAGTAAAGAACTACGCATACCTAACACCACCCTTATATAAAACTTGAGAGGGTCCTCATAAGTCTGAGTGTATATAGCCTACAATAGCTAAGGTACGGTGAATTGTACTAAACTTTAATATGCCTTGATTACCCATGTCACAATGTTCACCTTCTCATTCCCATGACCTCCAAGTAAAACCTTTTTAAGTCAAAATAATCACATCCCTCTCACTCATGTGTCCAAGTCTCCCGTGCCACATTTGTGTCATGTTCTATATATCGAAGCCTTATATGATTGAGCAGATGAGCCAATCACTATTGTTCCCCAAAGGAGACGCAATCCATAGTCTATCTTCCCCGGCATCTCAATAAGCAGATCGTAAAAGAGCTTCGAAACTTCACCTTCAATGGAGATTAGATATCCAAACTTCTCAAGATAATGTTCTTTCTCAACTTCAGTACATGCCTTACATTTATCAATACTCTCGCCAGTCCATTATGCATCCTAATCTGAATTAATATGATCCCTACTACTTCACAAGCAGCACACCATGAGCACCTTGGCACCCTCCATGCACCGAAAGAAGTCAATCAATGCCTAAGAAAATCCATAATCAAGCACCAAATCATCACCTGAACTCGTGGTGACTGTTAACACACCATCGGCATTATTGGAATTATTATATGTTGTAATGACAACATTATCATTATTTGTAAACTCCACTTTAACTCATTTATTGTTATCTTTTAGTGCATACCTAATTGTAGCGATAACATCGACAATGTAGCACGTTGAGGCTCTTCCATCTGCTACCTTAAGTTATATTCTCCTAACTTTTTTTGGCACTTCTTAGAATATTAGGCGAATTTTACGTCATCAAGGTAATTGTAACGCACTGTAGTAGCAGTGCTCAAAAGAATCTGATAAAGATGCCAATATCATCATATCTCGTTTCTTATAAGGTAAAGTCATGTTTTTGAAGTCCATCATCAGTTTGTTAAACTCATTTAAATAAGCTCCGATAGAATTCAAACATCATTTTCAACATATATATAAACGATTGCTCAATCTTTTTCTCAAATAAAGTGACTTAAGTTTTGCTCGTAACGCTACAAGGTCCTTCTCTTCAATCATTCAAACAACTTTTCATCTAATAAATTTAATAAGATTATGCTTTTTACGTTTTCCATCAACTCTAACTTATAAGCTCTTTCATCGTTTCTTACAATTTAACATTATCATCCAATGCTTTCACCAAACCTTAAATTGTTAACAAGGCACGCATATAAATACTTCACTATCGAAAGTTGCTTTTCCCGTTGAACTTCTCGATCTCAATTCTTGCTCTGCACATAACTACACACACAACATTTTCAAATAACGATAAGACAATTAAAAGCTCCAAATCACCCGCCTGGGTGGCGCTGCTGGGGAGAGCACTCTTCCTCTCGTAAAAGGTTGAGTGTTCGAATCCGGGGCGCTGCAGGGTGACTTAACCGGTGCACGTGTGTAGTGGCTAGCACGTGTCGCCCCCAGGGTTTACCTCCCGACTATCGACCGTGCGGGGGTTCCTTGGGTTATCAAAAAAAAAAAAATTAAAAGCTTCAAATCAACTCTAAAAACACTACCCTTAGCTCTAATACAATTGTTGCGAAATGACGCAAAAGATAATGTATCTTGCAATTTAAGTTTAACACAAGAAAAATAAATTACCACAAAAATGAGCGACAATCGATAAAGAAAACCAAAGATTCATATGGCTCATTCGATTATGGGTACCTACTCCATCAGAAGAGCTAGCCACAAAAAAATCCCTTATGAATTTGGCTTAACTATTCAAGTATTTTCCGGCCCTAGATTACATCAAACCAATACAAGTGTAATCTCACAATATTTCATAGAAAACTCACTCAAAAAATTCACGGAGGATAAATCGAAAGCTCCTTTTTATTTGCTTTATTGTATAATAACCGAATCCACCGTATGCATACATCCAAAAAGAGGAAATTCTCTTTTAGGAAACCTACTCAAAAACCGGAAATTCCACTCAAATCGGGTAACTTGCTCGGATCGGGTTTCCTCACGGGCCCAGACTCGAGGCATGTCCTGACGCTTCCACGCCGATCCCAGGGGTCCCGATCGACGGCGATCGAAATCCACCACGGGCCGTCGATACGGGGTCGCCCCGAGTCCTAGGACGGGCGGCCTCCCGAGACCCGCGACCCCTCGGGGGCCCGGGCACCGGCCCCGGCCCCAAACCTAGCATCCTTCGCAACCGCGAGCGGCGGAGGGAGGCGGAGGGGGGGGGGGGAGGGGCCCACGCACGATCGACGTGGCTCAACATCCACGCACCCACTCGACCATCTCCCTCCACCCCCTACTACCTTTGCAGCATCCCTCCCCCCCCAAACTTTTTCGCCTTTTCCCCCTACAAAGGTTCCCTCCTCCGCCATCTTCCATCTCGTCTTCTCTCTCTCTCTCTCTCTCTCTCTCTTCGCGGTTCGAATTCGATCGGAGAGGAAAACCCTACCTTCCGCCGCCGCGCCCCTTCCCTTTTCCCCCTCCGGCGATCCGCCCCATGGCGAAGAAGAGGAAGTCCGTCGCGTCCCGCCTCGACGAGGTGGACCGGAGCCTCTACTCCTCCTTCTGCAGCGCCGCCAACTCCCTCTCCCAGCTCTACACCCAGGCCATGAACCACCAGCGCCTCTCCTTCCAGGCCGGGGAGCGTCACGCGCTGGTACATCTCTGCCCCCTCCCCTCTCACTCCCCTTCCCCCCGATTCCGTTTGCCCCCTCGCCTTTTGTCCCTGATTGGGCTGATTCGCTAGCTCGATTTGGAGGGCGGGGCGGCGGGGGTTTCCGGGATGCCCGATTCGATTGGGATTTTGGGTGCTTCTTCGGTGTTTCGGTGTGGGGTTTTGTTGGTTTTGGTCTGATATGGTAATCTGATGGTGCTGCTTAGGGTTGGGATAGGGGCAATTGGATTCGAATCGTTTCGGTGTGCTCTGCCGCGAAAAAAATGAACCCCTGGCTTTAGCCCCAAAGTGAGGCTTTTGGGCTTCTAGGTCGGTTTATACGCGATGTCGACCTCGTGCCCGGGATCAGTCGATTGATTTTTGAGCGCGTGGGTGTCGGGGCTCTGGGTCTGTCATTTTCGCTCTTGGGGATCATATGAGTTTGTTGGATTGCGGATTGCTGATTGCAATTGCATTTGCCTGTGGATTATTTTGCTGGTAATACTTGTGTGTCGGTAAAATTAATGGGCACGGCAAGTGATGGTTCGTTTTTTTGTTAGAATTTTGCGGTGGCACCGTGAGGTCGAACACCTTTAATGGGATTGGATTATTTAGAAGAATGGTTTAGTCTGACCGAGTGGCGGCTTATTTGCAAACAGCAGATTTAGTGATGCGTTGTCCGGGAGTTTCCCTGATGTTGGGTTTGGTATATTGGAGTTTGGAGTTGTGTTGCTTGGTAATATGTGTTGTTAAAGATACTTTTAGCTTGGAGGTATAGGCATGGCAACTCGTCTTCTCTTTTTGACAGCTTTGGTTGACGAGGATGAACATGAGGAGATAATAACATTCGAATAGTTAAAGGCGCTCTTGTGGAGTTAAAACGAGGATGGTTGTTGTAATGCCATGCGCCACAAGTTCTCATCTTTACTTGTTCTAGGCTTATGTTCAGAAGGAAGCAGCATCATGCTACTCAAATCAGAATGAAGTCTTCTTACAGAAAAAGTTGAAAGCGGCAGAGCGAATTTTTTGTTAAAAAAGTAGACTTTTTGTCTTCTACTGGTGTACTAAACTGAAATAACTGAGGAAAAGATTGTATCCGACTCATTTTGCAAGACTTTCAAATTAGATTTAGTTATATATCGTCTTGTTGGTTGGCATATGCTAGAAAAGAACTAATTTCTCGAATAAATGAGTTCAAAAACAAACTTATGGTTAGGAATGCAGGGTAAGAGCTTTTCTAGCAACATGTTAATTTGAACAAATGAATTTCTCTCTGAATCGATCTCGGCTAGGTGCTTTAACCCTCATAAGAATTTTCATCCAAGTTAATTGGTGAAAGCTTTCTATATGAGTGTACCAGTCACGCTCCCAAATTCCAATAATGTCTTGCTACACCTTGGAGTTGAATATATTTGATGAATTGTGGTATCACAAAGTAACCATATACATATAAAATGACAGCAATTTGAGGTTTGATTGATCATAATGCTATCTGAATACGGATAGATATTATCTATGTCATTTTAGATGAGTCGTTAACTCTTCAATGTAGGTCCACCCTCTATGAGATAATTCTACGGCCCTTTCAACCCTGCTTCTTTTGCTCACTCGATAGAAGTTTTTCTCTCATGGGGTTTGGGTCATCTTCTCTCCGAAGATATCCTGGATGGAATATTAAATATCGTTTTTTGGACTTGCGTTTGTCTGAAAACAATCAATTCTAGACACTAATACAGTTAGATCTTGCCCTTCAAAGACAATCTCTTCCCTCCCCTGCGGCTTGTTGGCCTCGCTGTGGTGAATTTTTGGTGCTAGTGAGTCAGACAGCCATTCTACTCTGGTTAGAGAAGAGTTAGCCTAAAAGAAAGTCAAATTGTTTCTTCCCCTTCTGATTGGCGCCCAGGATTCCTATGCCAGAGATATCTTCTCCATAAGAATGGCGTAGATACTGATATAACGGGGTAACTAAAAAGAATTGTATGGGGCGATTTCTGTTAGCTTCAACTTCAATTTGTTAACCTCTTTGAACAGGAAAGATTCTGTCTCTTGTGTATCACCAAGTAGTTCCCAGTTGTAGACCTTCAGTCTTGAGCTTCTTCAATTTTCAAGCCATCACAAGTCTTGTGTGCCCTTGAATCCTCTGTTAAATTATCAAACCGTAGACTTTCATTTGCATACTAAGGATTTCTTCCTCCTATACACGCTTTTTTGTATGTGATCTACCTTTTGCCTTTTCGCTTTCATTGTTTTTTGTGCCAGAATATAGGGCACTCTCTATTTAGGCTAAAATTGTCGCTGTATGTAGAATGGTCACTTGGTCTTTTTGTAGTAACTTCGTACCTCAAGTTCTCAGAAAACGCAATTTCATTCTTAGGGATTGGTGTTGTGTATGTAAGCATTCAGGTGAATCTGTTTGATCATTTCTTTCTTCATTGTGACTTCTCCCTTTTAACTTTGGAATCATATCTTCAGCTTGTCTAAGGTTGTATGTGTCATGCCAAGACATGTCATCCAATATTTAGCTATTGGAATGCTTACGTTGGAGACTTAACCTCTAAGAATTCTTGGAGCGCTGCTCCACTTTTTCTGGTGTGGTGCATTTGGCAAGAATGTAACAAAAGATTGTTCAAGGGATTTAATTGTTAGGTCGCTTCTCTTTTGCAGTCTCTGATTAATCTTTGCCCTTTGGTCATTTTGTGCTGTTTATGTGTACTTTTGTGATGTTTGACTTTTCGTTTGTTTCTCTTCTTCCTGTCCTTGTGCATCTCTGACGAGATTTTTTATATTAACGAAATCCTTCATTATCTATAAATGAAGAAAAGATTAGTCTTCTGCCTATACATGACTGTGTGATAGAATTTGACTTTCCATGTTGTGTGTATTCATTGCATGTGCATTCATCAAGGTATTGATAATTGGTACCAAAGTGGCATATTTTTGGTTTTATTCTGTTAGATAGAGGACCAGAGTTGCATTGCCCGATAATGTGCATGACAAATGAAATGCTGCTTTTGTTTTTGAGCATCCAGAGAATTTTTTGCTCTATGTGGTCTCCTGGGATCTCTCTATTAAGAGTATGTTACTAACTAGCTCTCTGCTCCTTTCTTTTCTTTGGACTATAAGTTTTCTTGGGATGATGCGGCCTTCAATCTTAGATGGTGTACACATTTCACTTTTATGTTTCATGATGTGGTGAATGTTAACTAATGGATGTCCATCCTTGGCTAGATTCTTGACTTGTATGGCTTTGGTACAGATTGTGTACCTCTGCGTATTATGCACGTTAAGTATTTCAATATAATATTTTCTAGTGATGGCGAGTTCTTAATAAGCTTTTCATGGTGAAGTCTGTATCTAGTCTGTATCAATATTCACTCACCTGCATGCCCAGCTGCCTCCCCCTTGACATTAGAGATGCTCAGTTGCCCGATCAATACGTGATGTTTATCTGGGGAAGCATTGATGAGATGGCATTTCCCAATAATCAGATTGTTGTTTTGAGTAAAAATAAAGAGGCAAGACTGGTGTATAGGCTAACAAGGGGGTTGGTGCCTGGTGGTTTGAAGTTAGAAACACCAAACACTCAAATGCTACCAAGCCAAAAGCTGGAAAGGAAGGAAGTCATAAGTTCACTCGTTCTCTCATAACACTAGAGACGGTAGTCATCATAGGGTGGGAGTTGCTTCTCATGTCATTGTTCTTTTCAGCAGCTTCTGATCTGTTATTTATGCCTCTTCCTTACATATGTTGCCTGATTATATATTCTATGATACCATCGGGTGGCTTGTGGGCAGAGTTGCTACCGTGCTGGGGGGTGATGAGAACTTCTTGTAGTTGATTATATACTAATGTTTTCAGTGGAATATGATGAGGAAATGCTATGGTTATGTTTTAGCTGCTTAATATTTTTGGATGCATTCTTATTTTGTAAGAGCGTGAGCCAGTGATTAATTTACTTCTTACACTTACCTCCTTATCTTTACTTAGGAGAAACTCTATCAATGGATTTTGAGACAGCAAGAAGAAGGATCAAGAGTGTCCACAATTGATATTATTGCATACTTGCAGGTTTGTCGATATTCAGAATCCATCATAAATCATAATTGTGTTTGGTTTCCTCAATTGGCATGTTCATAACTTACTTCTTCCATTGGTTTGTGTTTTGTTTTTCTTTCTATACTCGTGTTTCTATAGTAGTGCGGGGATGATTAGTAGCGGTTCGTGGGAGGGGCTTTTTAATGGAGAGGTTCTGGGGTTTTGTTTTTCTTATAGGTTGATTCTGAGGTTTTGTTATTGACTTCTTTATATATAAGTCTGGAGTCTGGCTTGTATGTTGGAGGTCACAGACGGCTAAAAACGTGGTAGATGGTCCCTGATTGGTAAAAAAATACAAATAACCAAGGGGCTCCTGCTACTGACCCTTGTACAAATTTAGTTGCAGAAGATTCTGCAAGGAGCTACGATGCTAAGTGATGTGTGTTACCAATCTATTGTATAGTAACGGGAGATGACTGCACAAGAGGCCTTCTGTAGTTAAAATCTTCTAGCTGAAGAAGTAACTCAAGGTTCATGCGAAAATAAGGTGATTTAAGAACTGAGTCTAGATTCTTGTATGGAGCACACTGTATTTGAAAGCAACGTTGAACTCAGCTCCTATTCATTTGGTTCGGCATAAGTCTTCTGATGCTTTTGTGGGTTAACACCACCTCATACTCTCCTAGATTTACAATAAATGGTTTCGGGATACCTATACATTATATTGAACTTTGAAGGCATAAACTAGGTAAATCTCATTGTTATGTTTTTGTTGGAGCAATCTTTAATGCGGAATAAGTGTTCTATTGGGTAATTAGTAGCTTTCGGTAGAAAAACAAAATTGACATACATCAAAGACATTATTCAGGATTTTGTATTTGTAATTCAGTTAGTGGCTCCTCTACCACCCTTGGCTGGAGCATGCGTTGTTGATAAATTATTCTTCTGAGGGTTTTCTTGCCTTATCTTCTTTAGTACTTTGGCGTGGTAGTGAATTCCATCAGATGATGTGACTGAGTTGCTATTTGTGCCATCTGAAGACAGATGATATGAGTTACCTTCTGGGATTTTTTATAAAATGCATTTGGATTTTGAACTAACTAGATCAAACGACCACTGTGGTGGAAACGGATTGGTGTTTTCTCCAGGACATTTTTTTTATAATAGTGCATCAGTGAAAGATGGCTTGAAGTTTATGGCAATGTTTGAAGTATTTCCAGTTTTACTGAAAGTGTCCGTTAGAGGATTCACGAGTTCTTTCCTGGCATTGTCCCCGGACAATTAGGCATGCCGTTTGTCAACACAGCTGAATAAGTCATTTCTTTTCCCTTTCTGTTTTGGAACTTGTGTAGAATGAGCTCGACTATCCAGCAGATGAGGCTCCAATGTCCCCAAGGCCGCCGGCTCAGCATCAAAATTCTCAAGTGGCGGTGCATTTAACTAATGTCGTTGCCCCCGTTTCTTCTAACCTGTTTGCACCGGCGACAATTCAGGCTCCTCGTTCTGGAAATTCTGATCACCAGGGGAAAAATCCAGTCTTTTCGAATGCACTTTCAAGCCCTGTGCGTCGGAGCATCCAGCACTATCACTTGATGCAAGGTGCTTATAATTCGAACACTACGTCATCAGGAAATGCTGCGCGACATAACGAAACTAACAACCCTCATCATCAGATCAGGGATAACAACCCGACAAGCTCCAATGATACTTCCATGGATATGCATGCCGAGAGTCCTGGTCAAGACTCCCAGTACTAATTATGCATGTTCCGAATTCCGTGATACAAGGGAGTTGTGAAGCTTGTCTCTTTCTATGTTTGTGTTGGGTAGGTTTTCTTTGCTTTCTTTTTTCTTTTTTTCTCTTATGCTGATAATTGTCCATCTGTGGGAGAGATCTTATAAAGAATCCATCTTAATTTAAAACACCGTCATGTCTAGTTTGCTTGTGCACATAGATGTCCATGTTCATAGGGTCAATAATAGATCCCTAATGCTCACTTATATCCTTGGTTAGCGCAATGCATATTTGCTCTAAAGTCCGTGTAATGAAAGGTTGGAGAAAGATGTGGAGTAGAAGACTTTTCCTGATTGCCATTTATATTCACAATTGGATTGTTGGTTGCCTGTCCAGAATAGAATCAGCTAGTTTAGTCGAAATCTTTTGATTCGCTCGACTTTGATAATTTTAGATCAAGAGAATTATCAATTTGTATGTTGTGAATGGTGCTCGAAGTATTTATTCTAGCACCAGCAGTTGGACTTGCAGCGTTATGTTTTTCTTCGTGTGTTTTGGTGCCCTAAGGATCCAGTTCCACTCTCTTTCTATCTATAACTCATTCCATTCCCTAGGTTGGGAATTACTACGCCCTTACTTCCTGAGGCAACGGTTGAACGCTAAGCTGCTTCTGAACTCGCTGACCTTCCATGCCAACCCCCTTCCTTTGAATGATTGATTCGGTGTGAGAATATACTCTCTGGTGGAACAAAAGCCCTTCCTTATGCTTTAGAACAGTGGGGCTCTGGCTCTTTATATATTTTGTTATATCGATCCGTAAATAAGAGTAAGAACCTATCCAACTGAGCACGATCTAGGCTACAGAGGCACTTTCACTGAGAAAATGGGTTAGTGGCATTATAGTTCGAAATACTTTAGCGAATTGAAAGACCTAAGCAAATGTCTAGTTTAGTCTCGAGGAGTTCATGGATGGGAATAGACAAGATGTATATGAGATGTAGGACGAATAAAATTTGATCCCTTTCGTTTCTAGTTATTGTCTTTTTTCACATTCTATTTATTCATTCTCTCCTACTCGATCTTCTAGAGTGCGTGTAAGTTATGTGCGCGGTACAAAGTTTATCTTTTCCTATACCTTAGGTATAGCCTTTGAATCAATAGAGAATCTTTTCTTCCGTATCTGTATGAACCTCGAACATACATACCATTGAGATGGAGAAGCGATTCATTAATTGAACCTTCATGAATTCATTTTTTTGTTGATTTCAATTAGTAAGAGAGGGATCTTGAATTAAGAAATAGATTCTAGAAGCTAAGAAAGGGTACGCTGAGCAATTGCAATAAGCGAGTTCATTGAATTCAATAGGTGCAAATCTTTTATATATATAACATAGATATAGATAACAAAAGTATCTATTTAGAAGAATATGGTGGTTTCCTCCTAACATAGCTCTTATGTAGTCGTAAATGTATGGGTAAATAAATTATACCAATTTTCAAATAGATCGGAATTGAGGTGGATATATGAATTTGAACCAACGACTCCTGCCATATAAAAGCAATACTCTAACCTCCAAGTTAAGTAGGTTATTTATTACAGGTGTATCAGTTTAAAGTTTTTGGTGGTCAAAATATTAGTTTTGGATAAATTTGTCATAGGTGTATCAGTTTGGGATTTTTCGTGGTATTAACCCTAAACTAAACGTTGATCCGTGGACCCAAATAACAGCTGGAAATTTCCTACAATAATTAATAATCTGAACAAGTCGGCAAGCTATGGAAATAAATATGGGTATGTTATCGGAAAAGTGCGTAGTTTTGAAACGATCAAATAATAGTTGGTCACTAGCTATAAGAGTTAGTAGAATTAAAATCTTCATAATTTTAACAAATAGATGGTACTAAAGTATTGTAAAGTATTAGAATGGTTCGCAATTTAAAACAATCAAATAAAGATGGGTAAAAGGACTCAAATAAGAGTTTGTAAATCTAATCATATGTACATGACACGATAAATTTCTAAACACTCAGTCGATATGAGTCCTTTGTGTATATTTTTTTTTCCGAAAAAACAAATCCTGTCGATGCAAAATATCCAAATTGTCTAGGTGATACTTGAATATTTCATCGCCGATACCCTCAAATTTACAATTTCCAATAAAAGATTTATGACTTGACTACACTTTTCCCAATGATTGATCTCATTCTATACACAACACACGACTTTTGCTGTAACTCTTTGTCCAGATTTTCTCTGTCGCCATGTTTGTATGATGAAGTTGTTTCATAGGGACTTTCTTTTTCTTCAAATCTCGCGGCTTTCGTAATTCGACTTTCATTCAACGAAAAAACGCCTCGAACCTTCGAAGCACGTGGATACCGAATTCGCAAAACATATTCTCATAATTCTTTTAGAATAATCGAGAAATAATAAAAAAAAATTGGTTTCCAAAAATTGGTAAATAACCGGTCCACAAAAGAAAAAAAAGCCCAAGCCCAATCTCCGGTCGGCTCACGAGCAAAAACCCGGTCCGACCGGGACCGGCCCGGTCCAGCGAATGGGGAATCCACCAGTATTTGAGGCGGCAACATTTCATTTCCCATACGAAACCATTCGTTCCCGCCAACCCCCGTCTTCGCTCCTCCTCTCCCTCTCGCTCGCTCGCTCGATCGATCCTTCTCGCGCGCGGCGGTGCTCGGATCGAACATCAGTCAGAGGTACGCGAGATTCCGTCATGCCTTTCCCTCCTTCCGCTCGCGGCGGCGATCCGTGTTTGGATCCGCGCGGTCGGATTCGAATGGCCGCCGCGCCGGTCGCGGTGCATAACCTTGGTTTTCTTTGTGTCCCCTTTTTACTGTGCCGATCGAACGATTCTGTACTCGATTTTGGTGACCTGCGGTTGAACTCGAGTGGCTGAATTGCGATTGCTCTGTGTTTTACCGTGGTTCCCGCGCGCGTCCATTGATGCCGGCGGAGCGAACGGGGGATTTTGTTTTCTGTGCGGCAGGCCCCGAGGATGATGTGTTAGGCGTGTTCCTCGTTTCGTTAGGCATTGATATATCCCGAACGTGGCTTTTTTGCGAGGGAGCCTGCGGGATGGTTATTTTTGCCCCACCCCTAGCTTGATAATTTACTGGCTTGCGGTGAATCAGACTGCTAGGGTTTCTATTGTCGAGGCAAACCCATGTAGAATTCGGCTAGAAAGACGGAGACCCCTCCGGGATTTGGAATCTGTGAGTGTGTAGAGGCCCGCTCAGTCAAATTTAACTGGAAACGGTGGACTTAAAGAGACAAAGTTTGAAGCTTGGGGAAGTAAGATCAATTATTCTTACGCTGTTCATCCGGAGGGTAGTTCCTAGATATGGGTGGTGCTGAAGGCCCTATAGCTCAGTAGAGTTGTTGTGTAAATATTGCTTTTCTGGTGAATTCTCCCACAGAAATGTTCTTTTCACACGGTGACTTGACAAAATGTCTCTTAAATTATGGCCCAATTCGAACTTCATGGATCTTAATTTTATTGGTGAAAGATAAGGAAAGAGCAGGTTTCCTAATCTTGTAGGTTTGCTGGTGCAGTGGGTTTTCCATTTTTATGCCTTTTCCTGTGATGTAGGTTTCCAATTTTGAGTAAGACTAGGATTGAGTTATAAATATGAAGTCTTATGACTGTTTGCACGTGTTAACCGTCAGATTTCTCAGAAAGGTTGGAGCAAAACACAGTGAAATTTGGCAATTTCGACACCTGGGTTGAGTGAGATAGTGTTTGAGAGGTGAGTGTACAGTTGTATTTCCTAGTGACATTGTACTGTTAGGTCAATTGGTCGAACAATGTATATGGGGTCTGCATGTTTATTTGGGGTTTGTGTTTTGATCACTTCCATTGTTTCTGCTACTTAGTCACTAGATTTTCTTGACAGTAATAATGACTCTGTCTAAATTTGTAGAATCAAACTTCATTTTACTTTACTATTTCTAGAAGCTTTATGTTTGTCCCTGGTACCCACCTTCACAAACCAATGCACGAAGCTTACTCTTGATTAGTCAGTTCTATATAGTGGGTTGTTCTATCTGTTTCTGTTTCTTTCTTTAGTTGGAAGAGGGAAAAAACTTTCTGATTGGGATTACAGTAAAAATGTTCCTTTTCTTGATGTTTCTTTCTAGGTTACTTGGGAATTAATAATGACCAGTTGATGGGCTATTAGAGCTCCATGCTTTTCATGTGTTGATGCTTGCTTTTGTTCTACCTCTGAGGGTGCACCTGGTATTGCTATCACTTTGCCAAACTAGATATAAGTATGGGTAATCCAGGGTACTCAGCTTTGACCTATGTGCATCGGTGTCCGTGTTTCTTCTAATGAAGTATCATTATATATTGCGATGATGGTGGAGGAAAAATGAAAGCAGCAGTCTGGGATTTTGTTCCAGCAAAATATTTGTGCACAGTGTTTGCATTCTTTATGATGATTATTTATCTGATCTCCATGTACCTTGGTTTGAAGTTCTAATTTTCCTTTGTGAATGGAAGTGTGAGGTAATGCTATGAAAGTAGTGAAGTGGAGCTGCAATGAGACCTGTAAAGGACAGAAACGTGAAGGCTCCTCCTAGTGGCATTGCAAAAAAAGTTTACAAGGGAAGGGATAAATCTGTAAAGAGAACGGGTCAGCTGCATCACGTTTTAAAAGGTATGGGTGAGATGTCTCCCTTTCTCTGCTGCATGAGGGGTGACCTTTCCATTGAATTAACCCAAAAGAAAATCTTTTGTTAAGTTTTCACTCTACTTTGGAGAAGCTAGAATAATAAATTTCAGTCTCCATGTGTATATGTCTTGGGTCCATGCTTTTGTGCAAACCCCTTTACTTTTAAGAGAAGTCTAAACTACTAGAACACTTTGTTAGCTTACAGTGATACAGATGCTCTACCTTCCAATAAAACCAAGATTTTCATGTTTTTTTTTTCATTTTCCAGAACAAGGTAAATATCTCTTGGAAACAGAAAAAGAGTTGCCTGCAGTTCAGCATTCTCCAGCGCAGAGACTTGATCCTTCGACAAAGATCAAGTTGCAGCTTTTCCCCATTGATGAAGTCACTCGCTTAGAATTGCAAAAGGTGACATTATCATCCTTGGGTGCCAAGAAGCATAAATTGACGTATTTGCAGCAGAGAGTCTGATATTCATCTTTCGCACTTGTAGGATGGACATCATCCATATTTGGAGCTCACTTTAAAAGCTCAGAAAAGGATTTCCTCTGTTGTGAAGCACCTGCAAACTAAGTGGGGAAGTTCGACCATTGCAACTGGAGAACCTGTCCTTTATCCATATAGCATAGAGGAGGCAAAAAGTAGTCCTGACAGATGGACTTTGGATGATAAAGATGTAAGTGCAGGTGATGTCCATGCAGCTATCGGTAGCCCTGCGTTGTTCCGCCTAAGGTCTGATGCTCACTTAGCATTTTCACATTAAGTTTTATATTTGGCACGAAGTCATTCTGATTTATTTCTTGTCAAGGTATGGCTGGTTCTCTAATGCTGGAAGTGAAAGCCTGGGTATATCTTCTGAGTGGGCCCCGGCAAAGCCCCTGAACCCAGCATCATTTCTCACCAAGTATTCTCACCAACATGAAGGCATCCAGAAAGGTTGTGAGAGTAACATCAATAGTAAGTGTGACGAGGGGAGAAAGTTTGAGAAGGCAGATAGTGAAGTAACAAAAACAGTTGGTGGTGTGAAGGACCATGAAATCATGGTGGACAACTTAGTGGATCATCCAGTAGATCGGATGGTATATCTACTGCCACTTTTTGTGTTTTTAATAGATTTGGTTTTATAAGGTTCTTAACGATTGGTTGGTATCTGGACTCTTTGTTGGGTGCTTCATTTGCATGCACACTTGCTTCCATGAAGCAAAGCAAGTTTATTTAAAATGGGGTAGAAGAAAATAGGAAGTTATATACTAGGTGGTTGAAATTTTCTTCATATGGCAATGTATATTGAAATGTCTTGTTTCTGTTACCCTCAGTGTCTATACTTCTTGTGGAAAACTTAGATGGTAGCAAGGCTCATTTTTCTATGCTGGTGTGGTTGTGACTTTTTTTTTAAAATGTATTGTTGACATGTTTTCCATTGTTGTAGGTTCCAAAGGTGTAGACTTAAGTTTCTCGACTCTTGCTAAAATCTGGTTCAGATATTTTTCCTTCTAGCATAGATTTGACTTCTAAAGGTTTCCTTCTTCATTTTGCCATCTTAGCCTCATATGTGTAGGTTCAGGGTATATGTATTTTGGCTTTGCCATTGTAGGTCCATAAGCTGGAACATTTGGTTTCACTATGATATCGTCCATAATGATTACCTTGATTTGCTCTTGTCCAATTGCTTTATTATAAGACATATTTTCTTTCAAGTATGGTTGTTGACGTGTTCCATGCGGATATTTTTGTCTTCTAACTATTTTCATCCTTTGAAAATAGAATACTGTTGAGTGCAATGAAGGGGGTCTCGGGCAATCATCAGAAATATGGACTGATAGTCTCACAAACATTAGCATTGGGGGTCTGCTTTCAGAGGCATCCTTGCAGGGCATGTTCAGCAGTTTTTTGTCAAAGACAAATGGGTGTGTTCCAGCCTCTGATTCATTTGATGCGTTAATTACTACACATGTTAAACATTCTCAAAGTAAAAAGCTGTCATCAAATGAGCCATGTTCATCCATTTTGGATGCTGAAGATACATGCATGGCATTTCCTTTTAAGAAGTCCTCTATGTGCAAAGAAATATTGACTTCAAATGGAAGTAGCAGTGCTGGGCTCTCCTGCCCGGAAATTGGAGCCAGGCCTTGCCAATTTCTCAAAGCAGCTGAGGTTTGTCAACTTATTATGCTCATTTTCTTATCATATTGTGTCCATGATCTTCTATGGGATAATACTTCAACTGAAAAGGCTATCGGGATCAGACCATGAAAGACATTCAATACCCATTATTTTTTTATTTACTCTTCGAGAAGTTCTTTGTGAATATTTGACCTCTAGATATTCAGTTAGATTTGCTTGACTTCCTAGCACACAGATTACTTTTTAGATATTAACAAATAGTAGGAAAAACGAAGGGGAAAAAAAAGAATACAGAGAATCATGTGGAATAGTCTTACCAGCCATCCATTGATTGCCGGATGCCGATTCTACAGTTACATTTTTTTGTCTGATATTAAGGCACCGATTAGCTTAACCTATGTGAAGCAATTGTTGCATTATTGGTGCATTCTGTGAATAGGAAGTTTGGAGCTGTCTTAATGTTGAATGAGATAGTAGTTGCCACTTCTAAACCAGCGTTATGTTGAATGAGCTAGTGCCCTTGTGGTCCTTCCGTAATCATCTGTGCAAAGGGCTTGCTAGTTGGAAAAATTGGGGGGTCATACTCTTCATAGTGTGCGCAAAACACCAGGGACAGATAAAGTTGAGATCCTATTTTGATAGAATAATCTTATGCTTCCAGTGTTTCTGGTTATTGTCTGTATTGAGCTCTCTTTTGTCTTTACACTCCAAATAATCATAATAAAGGCTTTGGTAAAATAGAATTTTGCTTTGCTTAGGAAATGCATATTGTCAGGGTCTTGGGTTGTTGGCAAGAAAAACAGATTATCTTGCGGTTGGCTTGGTGTACTTGACATGTTTATAGCACAACTCTTACTTTTACTATGCTTCATAGGATGACATACAGATCAAGATTGAACCCGAAACTTTCAACGCTGATGCTTTTCAAGAATCTGAAACTGCCCTCCAGCTTTGTTCACGAGTTTATAATGATGAAAGCAGCCTTGGTCTAGCAGGAATCCAATGGGTATGCCATAGCTCATATTGTAGCTTATAGGGCTTAAGTCTAAAACTGGAACTTCTGCTAATCTGCTGGATGCTATCGTTTGCTGCAGACCGACACTCTGGGACCATTTGATCTGGGACTGCCCTCAGGAAAGGTTATTAATGGGGATAGTATTAGCATTAGTGGATTTGTTAGATAATATGCTGATGCATCATCCTTGGAGACGTACAAGATTCAGCGGTGGGATTGACAGGCACGCCCTCCTCAGAATCCGTGTGAGACAACTGGATATTTGTTGTTTATATTTCACTAGTTTATTCACATAGATCTATATTAGAAACAAACTATGCTGATTTCATTCTCCAGCTCTACAAAAGCCAGTGTTTATTTCACCTGGCATTCTGATACCTAGAAACGATGTAGAATTTACTAAGTCAATTACTTGTCCAACACTCCAAATCTAGTGGAAACTATGCAAATAAACTTTTCATGCTTTTCATGTCATCTTGTAGAATAATTGTTACCATTAAATGATGTTCCATTGGTCTCATGATTGCTCTGGTCTTTTATGTTTGTTGCTACTTTGCATTGAGATATTTGTCACCTATTTAATGCCACCTTTCTCACTTCTGAGTAGTTCTAACTGTTTCATCAAATATTTGCGGTGGATATCAAATTGTCTTCTGATATCACAGAGTTCATCTTGTCTTGTTAGGAGTTCAGATAATGGAAATGAAATCTTGAAAATATGGGGATCTATTATGAACTGTGACATTTGAGTTTAACTTTGGTTCAGTGCGCTTGAGCTTTGAAGTTGCTTGGGATGTGGATAAATGGTTGATAGATCTGTCCCAATGTAGTTGCCCTTGGAGGGCTGAAGTTCAATGTTTGCAGAAGGTAATCTGTATCTTAGTCATAGGTGTTTCGTTTCATCCAACTGATGTGCTAGATTTGTAATGGAGCTCTTTTCTGGTAGATAACTACTCAAGTATAAGGCATAAATGTGTCGGAAGTCGTAAAACTTTTAAAAGGGATATGCGATTATGTCTCTTAGTTAGCTCTATCTATTTTCTGCGATGAGAAAATCCTCCGTGCCTTCTTATAAATGTTTCTCGTATGTGGCCACTAGCACTTAATATGGCTTTTGAATACCCATCAAACCATTTAAAAGAAGCCACGGAATAAGTATGTTCGCCTTTTCATTGTATAGGAGATTGAAAACCACTAAAGATTAATTGGATGATCATTTGATTCGTCATTATCTCAATTGTATTATGATTACTTCCAACTCATGGCAAAGGAGTTAGTTTTACTAGTGCAAGTACATGGATGCTGACTTTGACATAGTTTTACTATTGCAAGTACATGGATGCTGACTTTGACAGCACCACGCTTTGTGCTGTTTCGGCACGATGCACTTATTTGACTCCATCTTTTAACAACGTGATATATGTAGAAATCTAAACAAAATTGGAAAAAGTATGCATAGTAGGCATCTGAGAAGATTGACCTTAAACTTCACGTAAGCAATGCCCTTATCCTGCCCTACAGAGAAGCTTTTATTTGAACTCATTTCCAGTCTGCGATCTGAAATTGGTCTTGTCTTCATTATGTTTCACGGATTTCGACTATTCTTTCTCTTGTTCGCATTTGGATTGGGTTCAATTGTATCAAGTTGCCACGATCCTGCTAAGCCTTTCCTTGAAGAGGAGTGTGTGACAGAAATTATTATGGTGCATGTAGCTTTCTAACATGTTGAGCTTCTAGAATTGACGATCAGTCGCGCACTCAGCCTCGAGATGATATCCACCACTGAAAAGACGTTCCACGTGAAGAAGATTTGTTAGAAATTGATGAATAAAGAGGCCAATCAGAAATTAGCCAAGAAGTACAAAGTGAAAATAGAGGCCTATTAATATAGGTCATTTGGACCTACGCAAGTCTCTAAAAAGTTTTATCATGATCCTCGTCTGGATTTTGGGATCGGTATGATGTAAAACTTTTAAAGGGTATTTCTTCTTCGGGAAAATAAAGATACAGAGGAGAATTGAGGATGCGAGACGGGTATCAACATGTTGAAATAAAAAATGCATTCGTGGAGCATGAGACCACGAAGGCTCTTGTAAGAGCTAATACTCCCTTTTTTTGGCGTGGCAACTCTTAACCAAACAGTAAAAATTCAGGAAGCATAGAGTGAAAATAGAGGCCTATAAATATAGGTCATCAAGTGCTTGTTGCAGGTGCAGAGAAACTAAGTCCGCAGCCTCTGCATACATCAAATCTTGTAGAATCACTTTTCCTAATACGATTCCCTCAATTTGTCCCAACCAATCCACCGAGATTTCCTTTTCAAAACCATATCACTTGCCTTTATTTATCCAGGCTCCGTAAATAATAAAACTAACAGTGATATAAGAGAAATTCCTTCGGTTGGTACTGGGCATTTGTCTTATCCACCTACTACTAAAATCACCTATCTAAATATCAAACACCAAAATTATGGCAAACTCTACCTCACATTCTATGTAAATAATTATAACTGCCGGAGAATTAAAATCTTGAGGTACAAGATTTATGAGATATTGCAAAGAAAAAATATGCGGCTCCGAAAGAAGGGTGCAACGTGCAAGTGTTTTGGCAAATTAATTACAAAATGATCCAGGGGCTCCATGTGTTATCCAGCAAGCATTCTCGAAAATGATTGGAGCTAGGGCATGGGTTACTTTACAAGAAGAGATTCAAGGCGCAATAAAGGTACGCAACGTTAGACTTCAATCTCTTAGAAAGGGTTCGAAAATGCCAAAATGAAAGATGATGAGATTGTCGAACAATACTGTAGCAAATTAAAAGAACCAGTAAATCAAATGGGGGCCTACGAAGATAATATCACTGACCAAAGGGTAGTGGAACAATCCTGTTGTATTTTTAGGTAAGTGTCACCAATGTTTTATCTACTACCATTTAGCCCATAGGCCCTCATTTGATTTACTACTTTTAATCTGCCACAATATTGCTGGATGGTCCCATAATCTTTCCTTTTTAGTATTTTCAAATTCCCTTCAAGAGATTGAAGTCTAATGGGACATACCTTTGCTGTGCCTTGGCACTCTTCTTGTAGTCTATCACATACCCTATTTGCGGCGTTTGCTCCAATGATTTTCCAAAATGTCGTTTCCGAGAGCACTTGCTAGATGGCATGAAGACCCTTGCATCCTGCTGTATTTGCTCTGACGGAACGCTTGCACCTTCTTTCGGAGCTGCATATTCTTTCTCTATGATTCCTATAAATCTTGCGCGATCAAGACAATAGTCATTTTTGTACTCCAATAGTCATAGTTATTTCCGTCGAAAGTATGAATAGATAGTGAGTGCGAGGTAGAGCTGGCCATAGTTTTGGTGTCGGATATTTAAGTGGGTGATTTTAGTCGCGGGTAAACATGACAAAAGCCCGATACCAATCGAATGAGACTATGATATCACTGTTAGTTTTTTTATTTATGGAGTTCCAATATATAAGGCTAGTCATTTGGTTATGAAAAGGAGAACTCAGTGGAATAGTTGGAACAAGCTGAGAATAGTTTTATGAAAAGTGATTTTGCAAGATAGGTCTCTTCCGCCCACTTCCTTAGAAGGCTATTGGCTCAACTTTCTGGAGTTCTCTTGATGTTAATATGTATTCTACATCTTTATGGATACTAGAATATTCTTCACCATTCTAGAAAACTGGATCAATATCAACAGAATCAATTTTACTATGATGAAGCAAAGGAGATGTCAGCGTGAACAATCTCATGGGAAAATCAGGCGAAAGTTGCAGAAGTCGGCTGCGCGGATATTTGCTCATTCATATCTTCTAAATTCTTTTTTGCAGTAACTAGAACCTGAAATTTAACACTGCAATCACATCCCATCTTCACTCAACTTGAATTATCTCAACCCCATTACATTTACGGAGCAAAAAGATAAGATTCGAAGTGATGAACATTCTTAGTAGATACACAAGTTCATGAGCCATGGAATCGCATTCCCCGTCTAAGCTGTCATGTTCTCCAGCTTCTGATTGTTTATAACAGAGTTTCAAACCGAGCTCCAATGTGCAGCAGAGAGAAGGAATAAGAGTAGCATCCGTTGCATTTTACACGGGGTAGGAATCATCAGAGAACTTGCTCTTGATCCACTTGAAACTGTTGCGCAGCGAGGACTTGAGCTTGCCCTCCATCGTGTACATGTTATAGCTGGCCACCCTCCTCCTCCTCTTGAGCTCAGGGTTGCCGGAACTCTCCAACCCGTCAGGGGCGTTGCTCGGGCCATTGAAGCTGTACGACTTGGACCGGTCCTCGAACCCAAGCCTCATTTCCGAGTAAGATGCAGAGTAACCGTTGAATGACTTGCTTTTCTCCATGTTCAGAGAGACCTTGTGGAGGAATGGCAGACTCTATCATGTCTTATATAGAGACAAGAAATGTAGTGTACAACACATCCCGTGCATACCTTTTTCAGTGCTATTAGCTCTATAATGCGGCATGCGTTGGCATCGACAGGACTTTATTGGGTTCTGCAACAGCAAGGGGAGGAGCCGTTTGTGGTGATGGGATGAGGTATGGTATCTGTTGATTAGATTTAAACGGGTTTAGTGGGAGACAACGATGGATTTTAGGGATTAAATTACTTAGATGTATCATCCGTGTTGACAGGAAAGTCAATTAAGCTCACTAAATCATGCACGCTACTCCAGATGCAAATTGATATGATGGATTCGTTTCTTATTTCAAAGTTCGATCGAGTAGAAAGCCAAATTGTGATGAAAATCGTCGAATTTCATGTGCATCCAAGAGAACCCAGAAAGGCCAACATAGGAAATTTAGAAATGTGTTTGCAGGATGCTCCTTTTTTTCCCTGAAACAGAAGGAAAGAAGGAATCATGTTGGGATAAATGGGCATTGGTGGCCAGAGCTGTTGTGAGATAGGAGTGGGAAAGTTCTGACCAGTGGATTTGACCGCCGCTAGTGGGTAAATTGTAGGCAAGGCCCACAAGGCCCAATCATTTTCAGAATGTGGCACCAAACAGTTCATATTGATTGGCTGAGTGCAACTCCCACCCTGCCTGTCCTGTCCTTTCCTTTGGGGAGCAACGCTAGGTTGCAAATGGTGGCTCATTGTCCTATTAGACGAGGATGTCCCATGTGATGGAGAGAGAGAGTTAATAAATAGCGTCTCATCCAATTTAAATGTTTGTGCAGAGGCAGTTGAGGCAACTGTCTTCAATAAATACAATCACAAAGAGACATCTTTTAAATTTGGTATATATATATTAATAGGTATCCAGCTCTACTGATAAAAAGATTAAAGGGGATGAAAATGCTAATATCACGGTTACGGGATTCGACTTTCACATTCTGCAAGAGACATGGCAATCAGAGAATGAGGAAAGATAGAGATAGAACAAACAAAAAAAAATTTGGCATCTATTCAATTTGTTAAGTCAGAAAACCAGAACCAAGAACTAACCTCTGAAAGAGCTGAGATCCTTCCAGGATTACAAGCAACGTGCCTGATTTTCTTCTATTCCTTTGCCTTTGGATATAACACTGCTTTGAAAGCAAGCAACGTGCATGATTTTCTTCTATTCCTTTGCCTTTAGGTATAACACTGCTTTGAAAGCAGCTATGCGGATTGCTTGGGTTGCTTGAAATAGATGTAGATTAGAAGTTTACAAAATTTCTTTCTACACTTCCTGATAGACACCATATTTTCCAGTCGTTTTGTAGTTGCTAACAATGGCCACCTACCTACCAGATCATACTCTAAAATCCGATGAGTCTCAATAACTCAATAGTAAATTATGTGTTTCACGGATCTATGAATAAGCCAATAGATATATAGACCTGTAAAAGATGCAGCACCGAAAGAAGAACATGTATTACCCAAATTTTAAATAGTTCAGGAAAGACCTATAAATTTCAAATTCCCATACATTGGGAATAAGATGTGGAGGTAGGCAGAGTGCCGTTTGAATAACATTAAAAGGGGAACAAAAGCTGTACACATGGACCATTGGAAGACTTATTAATTGAGGACATAAATCCTAAGAAGGGAAACGAATGACTAAATGCAACCAAATACACTTTAGCAACAGCTTGTTGCCCACCATTTGAAAAGCAAAAACTATGCAACAGATGCGGATCGCTCTGCCAAGACAATATGCGCACCAACAATACAATTGCTAGGGAGGTTCGACAAGGAATTACGTTGCGAAAAAATCAGCACCGTCCTCCACATCATCGGTCCTTATGCTGCCGCTTTGAGCCATGAGTATTCTGTACACTCTTTTAGAACACACCTCGCCTAATCTTCTGTCTTCACCTAGTAAACCTTCTGTCATCAAGTCCTTAAGGTGAAATTCCTTTTCATGTACCTGCGATCAGAGATGTTGAAGCATCTAAGCATGATATCAGGAAGCTTCATTGGTCAAGAATTAAGACAAAAACAAATCACATTCTCTTCTAAATAGCAAAAAGCAAAGAGCTGTCAAGACAAATAGGAGACTTATTATTCCTGCAGACCACAAGGGACAAAATCTTCATAAAATGCAATGGAGTCACAGCATCTCTTTTTAGGTCATTTTAACTAAATTTTAAAGAAACTTTCCTACTATTCTCCACCAGAACCCACATTCAAGAGAATGCTAGCCACTTTTGCTCCTCAGCATCTCCTTCAACACTTGGTCACTTAAAAGCAAAAGGCAAATTAAAAGCTTCCTTCCTTTCATTCCCAACTTTTAACAATACTTCACCGTCCTAGGAAGAAAATTATCCCGAGGCAAAAAAATTTAAAAAAAGAAAAGATTCAACACTTACCTCATGGATTTCTGGTCTCTTTGGATAAAAATCTAGAGAAAAGGATTTTCAGAGTACAAAGAGACTAAAAATATGTCCTATACAAAAGAAATGAATCAAAAAAACAAATTGTAAGCATAGCATGCAGGACGCAACATTCCAAAAAACATGAGAAGAAATTTTATGCTCAGCTCCCAATCTGAGCATTCCTTCCAATCCTTCAATGGTGGCCATTCAGTTCACATGCACAGGGCCATCTTCAAGAATCCTCTTGTCCACTACTTAACTCCTGAGATATTGTTCACTAAGGTACATGTAAAACAACACAAACTCCTGGAACTAAGCAAAAAAAACATGGGGAGATTTGTATCATGAAAGATAGAAAAGCATATTATAATCTTTCTAATAAAACGAATTGGTAGAAATTTGATAGTTATGAGCCAGACCTGCAAAAGCTAACAATCTCCACAAGTAATGCAGGAAAAATTTCAGGTTGAAACTGCAATTTTAGGTTGTGCAATGGAAAAATCAGCAATGCAGGAAAAATTAACCAGTGAAAGCAACCAACAGGAAATAAAACAAGTCTCGAAGATGGTTGGATATGATCAGCTACTAATATGAGGACAGTTGCAAACAAGGAAGAAAATCAGCATCCCTTTTGGCTTCCTGCCGTATGAAGTTCATGGAGCCCCAGAAATCAACAGGCTGATAGCAATTGAAAGATGGACACCAATTACCAAGTTTTGAAAAAGCTGTGCCATTGCATGTACAAGTCAATTGTATCGAGTTTCAAACAATTGTTTGCTATTGAACCCTGCAATGCGATCTCTTGCCAAGACTGATGGAGCAACCTTTATCGGTCATGCCTAAAGAAGCTCATCCCTTTTCCCTCTACCATCTCTTTCTTCCATCACAAATGCTCTCAATGAAACCAGCTTACAAACCTCCCTCAATTTCCCAATAATTCCTACTTTTAGTGGATATTGCTAACATTACAGTTGAGGATACTCATCTAGAAACTGCGTTTAGCATATCTGATTTCGGCACCTCAATTGCTAAACCAATAATATATTATGCAATTTTTCAACTGAACGAGCGCTTTAAAGCTATAAAACACAGGCAGCAAAATGCTAGGCTAGCACATTGCCATAGTCATAGTCATCAAATGTGACGGCCCACTGTCAGAATCAATGACAGGTATAAATTGCTTGAGAAGATGCTTACAGTTTTGTCTGGGTCCATGTAGACATTCAAAAGAGATCTCATGGTCGGGTACTTCTTCCATATAGCCACAGCAAATCGCGGCTGTACCTTTGGAACAGCCATCAACGCTTTCAACCTGGTGGTGAAACGCCAGACAAAATATGACATGAGAACTGCCCAATATAAGGTAACCCACAAGTCGCTACATTTCCGATAAAGGTAGAGCATGCAAAGGAGGAGTCTTCTCTCTTCTTTTTCTTTTCTTCATTTTTGCACAGAAAAAAGGGTGAGAGGGTACTGGACTTTCCTATGCAAAAGAGGAGTCTTCCTAAATGTCTAAGTCAATAGCAAGTTTAACATTACATTTTTCTCCTCTCTTTTTTCTCTTTTGGGATTGGGCTGGGGGCGTTGGGGAAGGCCTCAACTAGATCTTAATTATGTGGACTGTACCCGGGACAGAGAAAAATACACTACTCTTTCCTTGGAATGGCTGAATCCTTATCAAGAAACATAAAAAATAGATCTAATGCATAGTTTCAGGCACTAAAAGAGGAGCACAATTAATAAGCACAATGAACAAAACAATGCGGACAAAGAAAGGTGAATTTTGCTACTGGGGCTCCTGATCTTACAAGAGTTGCTAAAGCTCATGAATAAGGTATTGCCCGTCTCATAGTAAATCTGTAATCATAAAATTGTATTTGATCCAAGAAAAAGGGATTATGTCCCTATCAAATGATCTTAATAAAGGATGATGTCGGGTTATTGAAGATTTAGGATAAAAGCAAAGTGCAGCTCATTTTCTACTGTACTTTCCTTTTCTGGTTATAATCACCAAGTTGGATCATACATCTAAGTCTAGAATTTGTTAGTTTTGACTTCTAAAAAGCAAGACACATTTTTTGCTATCCCGCAAAAAATTACGACATTATACAAGCGTTAAAATGTGAATTGAACTGTTAACATTTGTACATTCTGAAAGTTCTGGATGCTTAAAATTAAGTATGCATGCCTTGAAACAAGTAAACAATAAAAGTCACTCCAGACAACCTCTAAACCTCTTCCCTTAAGTCAATTGCAAACTCCTCTCTAGTGGAGGCCACATGAATGCCAGCAACCAACATCATAATTCTCAGCAATGGGTTTCATGGTTTTGACTTGGGGCACAACAGCTTCAAAGGAAAGAGCATGTGTTTCTGTTATAATCCGCTCATTCTTGACTAGGGTCAACTGAAGCCTTTAGCTGATACTTGACTTGATGGCATCACA
The DNA here is from genome assembly GCA_031216185.1 of Syzygium aqueum. Taxonomy (NCBI): domain Eukaryota; kingdom Viridiplantae; phylum Streptophyta; class Magnoliopsida; order Myrtales; family Myrtaceae; genus Syzygium; species Syzygium aqueum. The sequence goes on from CM062239.1 coordinate 6,375,669, forward strand.
ATTTGTACTATTGGTTGTCAAAGGTGCATTAATGTTTTAAAACATCATTCAAGTCCATCACTCATTCTTGAACTGCATTCTGCTCACTCCTAGCTGTCATATAGTAGACATACTTTTACTACTAGGTGTGGTTACTGAGTAATTAACCTGATTGATTGAACAGTGGTTGTACATGTAACTATTAGTTTTTCTAAGATGTGGAACTCCCCCTTAAGTAGAGAAACCTAACATTCATGAAATGCTCCCACTAACCTAATGGATCGAGAAAAATACTAATTAAAAGGCATCTCTTACAACCCTTTCACATTTATATGCTATGCACAGTGCGCATCCTTGTTGCAACATCTGTTGACAGTAAAAAGGGTAATTACCAGCAGTTATTTTTAATTAAGCTCCTGTCAAGAGAACCCTTAGGAATGATGGATCCATTAGCATTAACAGAAAGCCATGATAACTTCTTTCTGCATTTCAAGATACAGCAAAATGTCAGATTGAGGACATTAAGCTAAATAGCTGATTTAATTTGCTGACATTCATTCATAAACAAGAGGCCTATTGATATTCTGAGCAATACTTCAATTGTTTAAAGAATGACCTTCAAAATGATTAGCGACGACTAAACCTCTACCTTGCTCCCATTCCTCTTTAATTTTTTTTTAATAAAAGCAAAGAGTAAAAAGTTAAAGTCAATCCAAACACATCTAGGTAACTAACTCATTGTTCTGTAGAGTGCATGAATGTTTGTATAATTTAAAATGAAAGAAAAATGATAGGAAGTTGAGAGAGAAAGTTAATCAAATGTATAATTCAAATTCCCACCCCCAACAAAAAACAAGATTCTGCCTGATGAATCCCAACCTATAAGGTACACTTTTCGCATAACTATAAAACTTTTGGTTGGAAACTCTGACAAAATTTATCATGTTGCAGCCATGATATCGAATATCTTATCAAGTCTTACAATTAATAAATCGAATTTGGCAAAGATACTAAACAACTATACAAATCGTTTAAAAAAAGGACGGGAAATTCATCGATTAAACAAATAAGAAGTTCAATTCTAGTGCCCCCAACCCCCCTCCCACCTCGTCCCAACCCCCCCCCCCCCCCAAAAAAAAAAAAATCAGAGAAGAAAAGAACAACAAATCTCAGGTGACCACTGCAGGATGATCGTAACCGGCTGTGGCACCACTGCTCACCATCTTTGCTTGGAAAGAAACTTTTGTTCTTTTCTTTAGGGTTTTGCTTTATCTTTCATGCTGTCCAAACCAAGGGGGTTCAAATTTGTCCCGCCCAAAAACTATACCTAGAGTTATATATGAAGTTATCTAGGCTTCTCCTATCCAAGTGCACCACCAAACATCGGATATGATATTTGTATCCCATATGGGCTCCCAAAGGCTGCCTGAGGATAGCTTCCAAGCTCAAGAACAGAACTTGGGTTCTAACTCAATTGTTATATTCACTTTAAGTTCCCAAAATTGAGAATCATAATTTTATGCCCGGTGCAAGACAAAAGAAGGCTGCCTATTCTATTATTAATTAGGGTAGCCTTTCGATCCTTGCCTGTATTGGCAGGAGGCAAGACTGCATGTTAGACCAACAATGTGCTCAGCTACTTCAGGTTCATCTATGCATTGCCTGGAGTGTACCCTAGCAAAATGCGTTGTCAGTCTGGCTAACACCTGCAAGTCAAATTTTAAGTGTTATCTTAATATCCAAAAGATAATAACAAAACTGCGCAAGGACTTACAAACAGAGGCAAGTAAACACAAGGTTCATAGTTGCAATATGTTAAAAAAAGAAAAGCAGTCACCTCCTCGACTGGTGGTCGTTGCCAACCGTTACTGGCTGGATTCTTGTACTGTTGCTGCTCCCTAACATATGATGCAAAAACCTATGCATCAGTTTACATAATAGATAAGCGCTTATGAAGCTTAAATCCAGCAAATTCTAGACAGCCTTGTTCAAACCAGCAACCACATTTCATATTCATTACAATATGTTCCAGTGATGATCATCACAAGAAACTACTTACCAATGTTAATGACAGCAAAGGAGCCCTTTTAGTCGAACATGGTTATGACAGCTAGAAAAAGAAAAAAAGGTATAAAGAATAGTGACAACTACAGATTGTTTAGATCAAATACACTGCAAGAATTATTTGATGTACAGTTTTGTACATACATTCATTGACAGATACAGTAATTAAAGCAGATTTCTCTTTCTGGTCAACTAGACTCAAATTGTTCCAGTTCTTACACAGACACGATGTCAGCTCATATAGTGATCTTATACAGGCTCTCATTTGAGATTTGCTACTAATCATCCGCTAGTATATCATAGACCTATTCGTCCGTCCGAAACCTATCTTAAACAACATCCAAATTTTCCAGAATCCAGACTACCTCTGACTTGCAAGCACGTGGGGGTTACTCCCATAGATTTAACTGGTCTCAATAGTGTAGTTGCCAAATCAACTTGCATCTTCTCTATGGGAAAGCCAGAAAAACCTCCATTTTGCACGGGCTAATACTAACTAGATATTGTGATTTGAATCTGACCCAAAAAAAGTGATTCAAGGAAGGAGGGTTTCTTTTTGGCGCAAGTAATACTAGTGCCAGATAGAGAAGAACCTTTCCTCTTACCGTATTACATTTGAGAACATTATCACACAGAATTCCTACCCTCTAAGAATGTTTAAATAGTACAAGTGTTTACAAAGTGCTAAAATAGGCGTCATCGCCAATGAGCATAATGCTATGTCCTGTAAAGAAAACATGTTCTTGGGTGGGAAGTTTCCGAGTTTAAAGATATTAAAGAGACGACCTCTGTTTTTCTCCCTGAGGGCTATACATAGTTACAGTCCGTTGCAACATAAGAAAAGGTAGGCTACAGTTTTAGAGAAGGTAGCCTACCTGAACCAATCAATAAGAAAGGTAGCCTACACGAATCTTTTACATCATTGTAGTTCTTTTAAGCATAACTGTACCTTTTAAGTTATTCCTTTTACCTCTTGACCCATAGTGAAGTCACTTCACCATATGAGCATCCTCCATCAGTTTAAGTTGTCTTAATGTCCAAACCATCTCGATAAATTCGTTCATCTAATCTGTAATTGGGGCCACACCAACTTTCTCTTGAATATTATCATTTGTAGTTTTTGCCTTAGTATGCCTCCACAAGCCAGAAGCATTTCAAAATTGGCTATACTCAGTTTGCACGTTGTCCTTTTTTCCAAGAATTTCGTCGCGCAAAGCATGCCTAGACAATATGACATTAAGTTTAGCAGCATGAATAGCCCTGAGTGAGGTAATTCTTTCCTATTCAATGAAGATGATGGAGTAGCACACCATAATGAGGTCATCATGAGCACTCTTCTAGAATGTTTTTGTACATTTTGAAAATTCCAAAATCAACTACAACGACAATGAATCCAGGAGTACAGGACACACTTATCCAAAGCTTCTGCCTAGTTTGATAAGCACTTTATCTTAGTTGGTGAGGGTAGATTGAGTCTTTTTTTCTTTATTGACTGGAAGTGGATGTGATATTAGCTATTTGTACAATTTATAAACCTAAAATATGGATTCATGTTTGATATCTCAATTTTATGACAATGCAAGAGCATTGACAGGGCTAAGTGATAAAAGGGAAAGATATGAAAAATACATAGTTTAGCATGATCAGATGGAGACGTCTTACCTTTTGTTAATGTATGCCATCAACCTATTTGTGAGGTAGCAAACCGTATGAGATGGATAAAGGCTACGGATTCCATTTAAATGATAATAAAGGGACCCACTTGAAACAAGATTGCAGAATTCTTCCGCCTCATATACAAGTGTTATGTATGAAATAACTGTTTCTTTAGGACAAAGCTGCATGATTTAGAAAGATCAATACATTAGTATAGCATCTAAAGAAGCAGAAAAGAGTATGTAAAAAAATACATGCAAAACTACTGACAAACAAGGCAAAAGATGATATGGAACAGAAAAGAAAAACAATTGAGAATATTGCAATGAACGACCAATCTGCAGGTTGATTCCCTGATATTCCGATTACCTAGGAAGAACTATCAGGACGACAGCTAACATCAACTTCTCAATACAGCTTGAACATTAGACGATTAGGAAATGATGATGGTGTGGTTAATAATTCTCTATGATCTACTCAATGCAGAAAGAGACATTTCAGCATCATTTTCAAATATGTTCATATGAATCTATGCAGCTAAAATTCTTTCCAGCAAGGTCATAACAAAAGCACGAGTATTAAATGCATTAAAAAAAAGATTAAAAATATAAGAATGAGAGCTCTAGAACTGATTGATGAGTTAGTGAGACCGATATTACCGAGACTGTCATTCATTATAGTTGGCACATGATACCGCTACCAGCACACAGTATGTACCAGAACTGATTGAAAATATGTTGAATCAGTTACAGGATTAGAAATTTGTCCTGAATTGTAAAACTCTTCTTTTTGTTTTTTTTTCTCCTGTTGCTTGGTAAGATCTTGTAAAATGGTTTTAGCAAAATGGACTCCTCGAATAAAGTTTTGGAATTGAGAAACATATATACTGTGCGTAAATAAAAACTAATTAAAATATGTTGGCATAGTTTTAAGGTTAAGCCATGCATTCTAACAAGTTGAAAATGCATTATTAATCACTCTTCTTGGATACATAAGAGTTTTTAGCAATTTCGAAGAACGTTGACAACACCGAAAGTTCTTGTCCAGCAACTTTTATGTCTACATCAGTCGCTAAATAGATAATTGAAATGGGAATGTCGAATAAAATAGAAGTGTTTAACAATACGCTTGTTTGATAAAACTAAAATTTGGCGACTGAGTTTCATGTGTGGACCACCTTAAGTGCTGAGTTTAGAAATAAAAACTGTTTAATAATAGTTAATAATTAAATATTGAAACCTATTAATAATAGAGTAAATAAGATTCTAAATTCCATTAATTACCTTTCCTATTAGACAAATCCCCTTAATTACTTCTACTGAACAAATTAACCCCTTCCTTAACACATTACAACACCATTTATTTCGTGGAAATTAGACTATTGGCAAACATTTTCCTCATTTTTCGGCATTTGAATCGGTTAGGAAATGAGTCAACAGAAAATCTATTTGTAATCATCGGAAAATCTATACTTCATTTCACAAAAACGACTTACACTTTAAAAAATCAGAAATTATTTTCCAAAATACAACTTGACCTCCGGCATCATAAGACCACTTAGGTCGCGGTCCTCACGGCCAGACCCATGTCCACTTGACCGAATCCTGGGACACCAACTCTCGGACTCAGGACCTCACCTCGACACGGGTCCCTAGCAGCCTGCACCTGAGACCCCTGTGCTGGACTCTACTGGGTTGTCGAGACCCGAAGTTGGTACCTTGGCACCCAAACACAAGGACCCAATGCCCAAACATGGGCCCCTTGCAGCCCAGACTTGGATCCCCACCACTAGGATTCAATACCCAGCAACCGAATCTAGAACCCTGGACTCAGGGAGACCCCAATGCGCGGACCTGGGTCCCCTGTGGCCTGGTCTTAGGTTCCTGAGGTCTAGACCCAGAACATCAGAGCTTTGAACCAGGTTCTGGGACCGGGCCATTTGTTCATGATTCTCTCACTTCACAGCTATATTCCTCCCTTCAACTGCAAAATCGACCTTAAATCTTCACTCTCAGAAGATACATTTCCAAGCTACCACTCATCAATCGCCATTTCCCTGATTCTCTCTCAACAATAACGGTTTCTCCTTCTTTGACATTTTAGGGCTCTCCATCACTCGCTCCAGCAACCTCTACGCATTGCTCTGCTTATTTGAATCTCACTCGTGTCCCTGCTGAGTTGAACCTCACTTGCCTTGCTCCCTCAATAGCTTCCGTAGCTATAATTCAACGTCTTTTCATTTACATCCTGTAGCTCTTTCTAAGTTTTGATGAAGTCACTTCGTTCAATGCTCCTCCAATTTGAAGAGTCAAGGTAAAATTTTTTGTTCTCATCTATTTTAAAATGAAGTGCATATTAATATGTAGACATCAATGTTCTGAATTAGGATTTAAAAATTGATATGCTAGTCAAGGATGACGTGTTTGGCAAGCTCTTCGAAATATATTTGGAAATAGAATTTTTGCCTTAAAATCTCATGTTGTAATGGGTCATTTCTCATTGAGCAGTCAGCTACAATTTTCCACTAAGCGCCCCGACCTGGGACCCCACAGCCCAGTACCTTGATGGTCCTTGAAGGCCTACACCTGAGACACCCGTGCACGGGTCCCTTGTGAACCAGACTTGGATTCCATAACCACAACCCAAGATCTTGGCTCCCGGACCCAATCTCCCAACCCCTGAACCCCTAACCTGGTGCTCGCCCCCAGGACCCCATCACCGGTCCTCAGGTGCCGGCAGCCATGAACTGGGACTTCGGCGCCAGCACAATGTACTCAGGACTGTGCTCTAATCTTTTCTTCAAAAATGTATTTCATAATTTTCTGCTAAAAAATATTAGAAAATGACTTCTGTCGTATTTCCATGTAAACATTCTTCAGAGGAAATTCTGGGAAAATAATTAATCAGTACGGCTTTCTTGGTTCAAAATGCATATTGCAGTTAAGTAAATAGTTTACATAACTTCTACTTGGGGAAGGGCAAAAACAGATAGGTTCCTCTAGTTAGGATAAGTACCTAATAACAATAAACAAACCAATACAGAAAATAATTGTAATGACCACCTCAATAATGGAGAAGCTGGCCATGCACCAAAGACATCAATACATATATTGCCCAGGTATTTTACAATTTAATTTCTTATAACCATTCCTCCCAACTTTGCTCCTTCTCCTAGGTTGCATGATTTCAAAGTAAGCATAGAGGAAGACAGGTTGATTGAAATATATTACCACATTAACAGCAAAAGATCAACATCAATAGGTGCTGGAAACCAAGACAAATCATCGGCGAAAATTATACAAAAAAGGGAGTAAGATGATAGCTAGTTCCAAGTCAACACCATCGTTTACCAACAAAATCCGTGCCCTATGAATATAATGATATCTTAAAATCTCTGAACAGTGCAGCATCTGGGTCATTGACTTTTAATAACTGCAATTGTTAGACCACAGTCATAAGAATGTAGGGTAAACTCATTCTCCAGTTTTTGCTTAACATTCTCCATAACACTAACTAGAACACCTATCTTTTCAAAAGTAATAGTGAATAAAATTAGAATTGTTCCAAGCACACTTCCTAAGGAGGTATTATTCACATACATTCCATAATTTTTCTGCCCATGGCAATAGATTGATATGCTAAAGAAACCATTCCAAGGAACAACTGTGCCCAATGTCTATGACATGCATTATATTGGAAGAATTCATTACAATTCAACTCTTCCACTTGCATTACCATTGCTATCTCCATTGTTATATATATAATCTACTTGTTGGACTGATGCAATATGTCACAAAGACAGTTTCTAATGACATTTTGTCAATTTATCATGCAAAAGATGTTACTATGACGAAATTTTCCCTTGAGCAGAATGCATAAGACCCTCTTCTATCTAGCTTATTCTTCATAATTCCAACAAATTGTAGGAATTAAGAACACTATCCCAAAGTAGCCCAAGAGAGAAGGTGATTGTACATCCTCACTTCCTCCGTTGCATCTCCCCATAATCAAAAACAGATCAACACAACGTCATTAGAGTCAACAAACCTTGGATGTTTCTAGAAGAAGATTAATTAGTTTGCCAGTGGAAATTAGCAACACTAACACGGGTGTAAGAAGTGAACTTTGCTTTCAAAATTGTGCACCTTATTCACATTGGTTGAAATATGTATTTTTTTTTTGTTTGGTAAGGTAGGTTGAAATATGTATTGATTCATTCTCAATCCATAATTCCAAATGCCATTACATGATGAGCTAATTCAATTCTAGCAAACCAAATGAGGTCTATATTATTAAGTATCCATATTATGTGGATCGTATAACCACACTTAAAAGGCTTTTAAAGCCAAATAGTAATTTGAAGTTCATGCAAACTCAGGTATAACAATGAAGAAGAAGCTATTAGGGATCACAAAATAAGGCATGCAAAATGTCAAATAGAGAAATCATAATATATTGGAGCACAGAAAATTTAGATGCTTCAATCACTATTCACCTGTGATAAATGTTCTGGAACTGTCATGGTCCACAAGATTGATCTTTCAATCGGATTCGCCTTTATGCGGAAAGTAAGTCCTTTATCAGTAAACCTAGAAAGAAGATGACCTGGAACCAAAACTTGTTTGATTAAGATAGCGAGGTTATGACTTTAATAACAAGTTTGACATGATTAAACAAAATAAAATGACAACGAGGAAGCATTTTTATCACCTTACCTCCAATTGAACCCGTTTCAACCACTTTTGCATCAATTTCCGCTACAATGGATTTCAATGCAAACTTCCCTTTCTCCCATTTTTGCTTCTCTTTGTGCAACTTCTTCAACTCTGCGGCTTCAGCCTTCATGATGGCTTGTTGCAATTTTGCTTCCTGCACAATTGATTGAGGTAGATTAATCAACCTTAAACACAGAAAACTAGCAATAATCAACCATTTGCTGACCTCTTTCTTCCGTTTCTTCTCTTCCTTCATCCTAATCTTCTCCTCATCAGTCTTCTTGCTTTTTGCTTTATTTGCATCGTCCTTCTTCTGAGCATTTTGTTTTGCTTTGCTTTGACAATTTGACTTCCAATCCATCTGCTGAGCACTATCTTTCTCCTGAGCATATGATTTACTTCCAGTCGGGTGTTTTGGCTCATCGTCCACCTGCTCCATGCCAAAATTTTCTTTGTCGGGACAATCATGTACCTAATTAAATATCAAAAGACAATAAAAACAAGAAAATAAAAATCCTTGGCCTTTTTTTTGCATATGTAGCGTAAACAAGAATTTGATGTCTTTCCTTGTCATCTACGTTTTACAAATCAATTAAAATAGAATTAATAATACTAACAATAATGGTCTTTTGCATGATAGGAGAAACAATTGATGACCTAGCAACTAAAACCAGCCATTAATCAAAATCATGAACCAGCGCAGCCCATCTGTAATATCTCCCCACGAAATCCTTACGTAGGTGCAAAGTTAACATCAATGTTTTGTGCATATCAGAACCAATAGTAAGTACTAAAATGTGAAAAGAAAAGGAAAACCAACTCGATACCATCTCACCACGAGTTACCTGGTAAGGGTACACGTCACATGGCAATTGTGCTGGACAGGCACCACCTTCAGATGTTTGAATTAGATCGTCATTTCCTAATAATCATATTTCATTCATGTGCAATACATTTTAGCACCAAGGAGAAGTGACATTCCTAGTTTAATAATAATTTAACATCAAATGTGGCTCATAAAAAAGAACAAGAACATCCAATCTGAAAATTACTTACCATGAAAATCTGTGGAATCTACAAAATTTATGCCATGTCCAAAATCTTTTACTGCATGAGAAGCGAAACTGGCCCGATTCGCCTTCCATAGCTCACTTCCGAGAAAGCCATCAGACTCATTATCAGATTCCAAAAAAATCGGTCCACTAATACCTAGATTAAATAGGCAAGAAACAACAAGAACATGAAGAATGACATCAGAACTGAACAAAGAAAATGCAACTATGATCTATTTCGCTTTCAGAACAAAGGTATGTAGATATTACAAAGAGATTATAGAAATAGGAATTAGCGTTAGCCACTAAAAATACCTAGCCTAAGTCTAAACTTAGTGCAGGCCAAACAAGACAAACCTAGGGCCAACACATCATAAGCATGTGCATGCACACCCAATGCCAGCAGACATACAATGAAGGATTGTGTGCTACTGCATTTGCAAAAAATATAGAGTTCAGCTAATCTATGGTCCAAAAAAAAAAATTAGAGCCAAAGATTCAATTCTTACTGCAAAGCAAATTAGAATTCAAACACAATCTTTTGAAAGGATCACAGGGAAAGATGTGTTCAGCTACTTGTGTAACAACAATCAAAGAATGATTGACATGTCAAAGCAGAAATTTCTATCCAAAACCCAGAGTGCTAAAGCTGTTACTTGAGAAAATCTTCGATTATAAGCATCACAAGATGTAACTTTCAATACTATCATTTCTCAGCATTTACTCTGATGATGACAATTTCTTTTGGAAATTTGGTCAAATGGATTCCCCAGTCAATAGACCGTATTGGTTTTTTAAAGGATTTAGACCTAAAAGATTAATTTTACAAGTAAAATGGGCCATCAAACACAAAATCATGATAGTTCATATGCCAGCATTATCTGTGTGTAAGAACCCATGATTGTCACTTCAGTTCAGGTCACCTCGTGCAAAATAATGATATCTTAAATCACTCCTGATGTAGCATTTAAGTCTGTGAATTTCAACAATTGTGATCAATCATCATAAATCAAAAAGACCACACCCAAAAAAAATGTAAGGTAATATTCCCTCTTCATTCTTTGTTTGAAGTTCTTCATTACACAACAACAATATCTTGTCAAACGTTATAGCTTTATATGATTAGAATTGGTCTGATCGCTTTTCCCAAGGAGGTATGATTCATATTCGTCCCAAAATTTTTCTGTCCACAGTAATAGATTGCTGGGCTAAGAAGTCATTCTAAGCAACGATGGTGCCAAGTGTCTGTAACATGCATCACATTGGAAGGAGATTTATTTCAATTCAACTCTTCCACTCTGTGACAGATGCTGCCTCCACTAATATATATCATAATAATATACTTCTCTTACTGATCCAAAATGTCACAGAGACAGTTTCTAATGACATTTTGTCAATTTATATGGAAATAAATTACAATGAAGAAAGTTTTAATCCCACGAGCATGATGCATAAGACCCTCATCTATCTCGGGTTGCTCTTCGTAATTGCAACAACTATAGGAGTAAAAGAGACACTATCCCATAGGTAGCCCCAGAGAGGTCTTGTGCATCACTCGAGAGATCCTAACTTTCTCCACTGCAATTCCCTGTTTTCTAAGACAAATCAACAGAATGTCAATAGAGTTAGCACAATTTACATTTTACAAAATCAAAAGAAGAAGATTTATTGGTATGCCAGTGGAGATTAGCAACAGTGAGACGGGTATAAGAAGTGTACTTTGCAATAAATCCCTTGCAATATTGTGCACCTTATTCACATTTGACATTGGCATCACTCGATGAACAATTTCATGAGCCAGACAATCCGCAACTAGTGACGAAGTAGCAGAGAGGATTTGCAGAGCGCCATCACTAATAAACATCCTCACATCAATTCCAACCATACTTAACATTACTTCGTACAAAAAGATCCTTGTCATGATATTCCTAAAACTTCAAACAAAGAGAAGGAACGAACATAAGAGAACAAAATCCTGTTAGTATGGCTTTTACAAATCTAAACTTTGCTCCGAAAGCATTTCTATCATGATGTTCTGTGGAAGTGCTGTGACTACTGACCAGCACCACATCCACCATCCATCGCAATGACAGATTTGATGAAACTCGTTTTGTTGGTTTGCAAAAGCATTATGAATAAGACTGAGAGTGCATTATTATTAAATACAGAAATTCAACATAAGGAGAGTGCTAAAGCCGTTGCAAGAGCGCTAAAATTTCTAATGTCGATGCAGAAACTTCTATCAAAGACCGGAAGTGCTAAAGCCATTGCAAGAGCGCTAAAATTTCTAATGTCGATGCAGAAACTTCTATCAAAGACCGGAAGTGCTAAAGCCGTTGCATGAGATCAAAAACTCTTCAAATACCAGCACCATTGGATAGAACCTCTAATTCTATCTTTTCCCAGCATTCATTCTCATAATAACAGTTTCTTTTTCAGGTTTACTCAAATGGGTTCGCCAGTCTGTACTGCATATTGGTCACATTGATTGGATTAAGATCTAAAAGTTCTAATTATACCAGTTAAAATGGGCCATCAAACAAAAACTTCAATTTGAAAAACGCCAGCAGATTACGTTATATGTCAATGTCAGTTCAATTCCACTCGCAGTTACAGATTCATCTCCCGCATAGCTGGAATAGCATCCAAAAAACAAGGCGTTCGATCAAATCCAACACCGCGACAGCCACGAGTCCCCTACGGAAACAACAACCGCCGAAGCGATTCCAGCAAACTAAGGGAGACTACTAACCGGAGCATTTCGGAGGAGCCTCGGGAGCCCTAGCTCGGTCGCCCGAGGAACCCGAACCCGAACCCGAGCCCGAGCCCGTCCTCGCGGTGCACCTCACGATGGCGACGTCCGACATGGGAGTCTCCGCCACGAAGGAGGGCGTGGAGGCGGAGGCGGAGGCGGGGGCCGGTTTCTGCGGCGTCGGGTCGTCGTCCACGACCAGGACCGTCGGCGGCGGCTCCGGGCGGCCGTCGCGGCCGACGCGGCGCTTCCGGGAGCGGGCCGGCGTCGGAGTGCAGAGCACGATGCGGTCGTCTTCCTCGTCGGAGAGAAGAATCGGGTCGGACATTTTTGGGGCGGGTTTCTTCGATCGGAGCGAAGTGACTGCAGAGCTTGAGAAATCAAACAGTGATCTTTTCGAGCGCGAAATCGCCGGGAGAGACGCTGCGGCGAATTTACAAATAATTCTTTTGGGAAAATAACGCAACCCATCCATTAACTTTAGCCCAATATATAATATAATCTCTAAATTTTTAATTTATTTAATATAATTCCTAAAATTTAACCCAATATGTAATGTAATCCATAAATTTTTAATTTATTCAATATTATCCTCAAATTTTGATAAATATTTAATTGAGTCAATAAAATATATGAAAACGTTCATTATAGTCCTTCGATTCATTCAAGTTCAGGGACTATATTGAATATTTTCATATAATTTAGCAATTATATTGAACATTTATCAAACATCAGGGATCACATTGAACATTATGCTAAAATTCAGGAATTATATTGAACAAATTACAAATTCAGAGACCACACTAGGCTAAAGTTTAGATATTGTTTATGCTGTTATCCCTAATTTTTTTTCTTTTCCAGGTAATTCCAGTTTCAACACACGGTAATTTGTAAATGTTAGATGAAATGTTGAAAGAAGATGCATTTTGGGTAAGGGAAGAAATAATTAGTATTTCACGGTAGAGAAAAAACTAGGTTTCCAATTTACAAAGTTAATTACCTCATTAAAGTTCCGTTTATTTCGCGAAAAAATTAGAGACATTTCAGAAAAATAGAAATATTTTTCGATATTTAGCTAAAATTTAAAAATGAATTGAAAATTATTTTCTGTCATTTGAAAAGGACAAATCGATTTTATTTTTCTAATGAGATGTGCACAATTCATGCAATATAAGGAATATATATATGTTATACAATCAAATTCTAAATTAATTTTATCGAATTAAATTTCCATAAGATAAATACTTTAATAGATCATAAACAATTATTTTTTCTCTTATGCAGCATTGAGCCTCAATGGACCCGGGCTCGAGTATAGGAGTTCTGAGCACTGACATTGGGGTGTTGAGCATGGGTGTCAAGACCCAAGCACAGGCACGAGGGTCTCAAGCACGAGCATCGGGGTCTCGAACCTCGGCCTCGATAGACACTGGGGACTTGAGCCTGATCACCGAGGACCCAGGGACAACCTTTGTGGACCCGGGCCTGAGTGTCAGGTGACTCGAGCACAGCTTTTGTGGACTCGGGCTATATATGGAGCAATTAAGAGAAAAGATTAGTGAGCTCACACAAAAAGCCACGGCGAGGAGGCGACCATTCCAACCCAATTTTCACTGAGTGGGGTCTATCACCAAAGGAATGGCAATGACAAGTGATTGGATTGAGCTCATGAAAACCGTAGCATTGTGAGCATCAACTTCGAGGGTGACTCTTTATTATCCATCCCTAAATAAAGCATATGTGAGACATCAATAAAGTTAAAGAATAAAGATGCGGAAGAGAGGAGTCTAAAATTTATGTATATTTTGATATATATATGTATATATAGTAATGAAAAATACATTAACATATTTATAGGTTTTATTTGAACTATCCTAAAATAATATTTCAATTAAGATATGCATAATTAAAGGAAGAAATACGTGCACCATAAGCATAGGGATAAGCAACAAAAATATCATAATTATCTCTAACACAGGAAATTATCCTATAAAGATCCCTAATTTTCCCTAAGTCCGCTCAAACTGAAGGTCAGCTTGAGTTTAAGATTAAGCGAAACAGTGCTATGAAAACTTGTTTCTTCTAAAATCAGCACTCAGTGGATCCAATGCAGGGCGGTGCGTAGTGGCGCATGTGATGGCTCCAAGCTTCCGTTGACGATATTTCAGTTTGTTGCTAGTATGAGGGTGGCAAGTTTGATGGTGGCATCGGCTTGTCGAAACAAGAAGTGAAAAAGTCAAGAATCTAAGGCAACGACATGGAGCCGAATAGCACGCTGTCTTTTGCGATCAACTTTGCTGTCGGAATAGTAACTGAACAAACGTGGGCGATATAGCTGGTGTGGCTACAATAAGTGGAATAAGCCAAGCTTTGCTGAGTGAAAGTTATTGTGCGAAGACGTGTCTTCGCAGCGTCGAAAAATACCTCCATGAAAAATATAACCTCTACTTTGCGATGCATTGTCGACATCATAACATGACCACCATGGTGGTTGGTCACTCGGCTCCTTTGCGCCCCAACTTAAGTCCACTGAGGCCAAGCTTAAGGACCCAGTACTCATGTCTAGATCTCCAGCACCCGAGCTCGAGTCCATTAAAGTGGGGCTCGAGTCCACGAACTTCAAGTGCTGGACCCCAGCATCCATCGAGGCTAGGCTCAGGCCTGGCACCGTGGTTCTGAGCTTGACCTTGATGGACCTAGGTGCAGGCACTGAGGACTCAAGCATGGGCACCAAGGGGTCCTGGGCCCAACCTAGAAGAACTTGGTGCGGGCATTGGTGTCTTGGGCTCGACCTTGATGTACCGGGCCGCGAGTGTTGAGGTCCTGGGTCCAGCCTTGATGGACCCAAGCGCTAGCAGCAGGATCCTAACCTTCTCCGGTGCTTAGGTCCTAGGCCCAGCCTTAAGATAGTTAAGCCCGAGTACAAGGGTCCTAGACTCATCCACAAGGAAGACAGGCTCAGTTGTTGAGGTCATAAGGACTGGGGCTCGACCGTCGAAGACTCACCGGCATTGACGTCTTGGGCTCGGCCTCGAGGGACCTAGGCCCGTCCGCCAAGGTCCTCGACTCGAGTGTCGAGGACCTGGCTACGTAGCTTTTTGGAGAAAATCACATTTCCTCATTGTAGTCTATTAATGGTCTAGAAAAATTACTAGTTGTAAGCGTATGGATATTTCGACCAAAAAAAAAAAGAGATGGATACATATTTTTAGGACACAAATTACTAATCGCAATGAGAAGTCTCCTCATATCGAGTTATCACACTACACAACTTATGAGACAATAAAATAATTGATTAAAATTCGATTCTCATAACTTGAGAATGAATGGAGTAACAATAAGAAGCAAATTTTCTAGCAAACAAAACAATAAGAGGCAAACCTCTTTTGTCAGTTAACTCGAAGGCCCAGGGGCTTTCTGCTCAGAGATCCAAGAAGAGACTCAGTAGCCTCCAAAGCTAATATTCCAACGTCCAAAATCTGTCTCCAACGGCTGTAAACTGCACTTTCATTTGATCCAATTCAAGATTTATCAATATCTTGCATCTTTCTTCATTGATTATCAGGTTTTTTCTCATCTTAAACCTTTCATGAAATTCTTCATCAGAACACCAAAATGAAATAACAAGCGTGTTATTCTGATTTAGTAACTCCATTGTATTCTGAAATGACTCAATCTTATTTGAAAAAGTAGTGATTACACGTATCCAAGTCATCGGTTTTTACTCAATCAATCCCATATTTGTTCGTTGAATTACGAAAATGACTATAAATAGTATTCGGGGAAAAGTACTAAAAAGTCCTAAAAAGTCACAGGCGAGGGCCGCCGCTCCCTTTGCTGAGATCCAAGCGAGGGCCGAAACCCTCATATGTTGGCCGATGAGGGTGTCGCAGCCCTCACCCGCCACAAGTGAGGGCCATGATGCCCTTGCTTGTGGCCCGCAACCTTGCCGGCCAATAGTTTTCGGGAAAAGAAAAAACAAAGAAACAAAAAGAGAAAAAAAGAAACAAACCATTAAAAGATCCGAAAAAATTATAAAATTTATTTACGTCAACCATTTCCGGCCTAAATTAGTCGGATGGATTGAATTGATATCAATGCAATAGGTTTTTGATTTTTTTTTTTTACTTTTCCCATCGTATTCAGGTTTTGCTATATGGATTATGTAAGTTTGTTCGACACGGCCAATAAAGTTTTTCCGCTTTCAAAAGTTTCAAGTTCGATATCTAATGATATAACAAGTGTTTCTCTTTTCTCCTAATTTCGTGGCTCCGCTGCATTCTGGAAATGACTTAAATCTTATTTTATCAACGGTGTTTACACATATCGGAGCCATCGGATTTCACTCAATCAATCCCACAACTGTTCGTCGAATTCCCAGAAAACCTCTGAATCGTAACCGGGTTTTGCTACGTCAAAATCATGTAAGCTTGTCCGACACTGACTAATCAAAGGGTCTTAAATCAAGCATTCATTCCAGGATAACTCATCAGTTCAGCTCACAGGTTCAACATGCCTCACCATCTACAGTCCGATGAGTATGCTACACGATCCAACACCTTCACGTGATTTTTGAGCCGCTAGCGACTCAAGACACATCAAGCCGACGTTAGTACGAAGAATCAGAAGGACATGGAAGAAAAAACCAGACAAGACCAGCAATAATTGAGTTGCCCCCATCTTTCGGGGGTTCTCTCTCCTTTTTCCAGTGGAGAAGACCTCGCGGATCACGTGACGCGAAGCGAACCAGCCGTCTTATTGGCGGGAGCCAATCCCGCCCCCCGGGCACGTGATCGGCACGTGATCGGACGGCGACTCGCGGCTAAATCGGGAGTTCAAACAAGTAAAAGAACCTCTCCAAAGGTCATTTTAGAAAGACGAACCTTTCCAAAGTCATTTTGGCAAGTGGGGTTTGTTGATTCTTGTCGGCCGTGCTAGGGGCGACCGTGGAGCCCATGGCTGCTGAACTGGGCACAATCGCTTTTGGAAACAAGCCACGGCAAGTCCTTCCTTCCTCCGTCGCCATCACTTGACTCGACTCTCTTTATCTTTTTTCGAGGGTGCACTGCACACAACGGGTCCCGACCTTGTCCGGTTCCGTCCACCGGGTTGATCGGCCGGCAATACTTTCTCGAATCACTCTTTCTATAAGAACGTGACGTATTTCAATGTAGTGATATCTGGAATACTTAAACTGATTAACAAGGTTATGCATTACGATGTAATTGAGCGTTGACTTGAAACTCGTTGGGCATTCATCGAACTCAAGCACTTAGGTTTTCATCTTTGGCATAATGGTCTTAGCATCTCTCAGATGAGATATATTTTTTACGAAAAGTCTCACATGGGTACTCTTGTGTAGAAATTTGGCGAGCATCTCTTTTAACTTTTCCTTTTCCTTTAGAATTTTCGCTTCCCGAGCTCACTTGTTGATTTCGGACACATTATTCATGTTCGTCAAACTCAACAATCGATTGATTCTTCATAAGAAAGTATTTTTTGTATTGATTGCACGACTAATATGATACATCATGATCAAATGATGACGTCCATATAATTTGTAACTCGCCAATCACAAGCGGCGTGATAGGAGGAAATTTCTTCCTGCCAAAGATTGAGGAGAGTATATATAGTCCTTTAGTAATAGCTTCGGTTGCATTTGATAGGCAACTCCCATGTACGACTAGAAACTGATGTGATGCATATCGATCACGTTCATCCCACGAAGTTATTTCAGACCGGATTTGGAGTGACTCAAGTAGTCTACTAAATGGGTGCTTGAGTCGAACTGTGGCTTTTATGGGTTTTAATTATCCAATCAATCCTAAATTTAGCATGTGACCACAAATTTAGTCCTAAACTTTTTAATTTAGCTAATATAGTCGTAAATTTTTGTGCAAAATTCGAATGTAGTCCTACCGCTCAATTATTGTCGGAAATAGCCGACATGACAATCCATAAGTCGTCTATATCAGCGTGCCACGTAGGACGGCTAGTGAAAAAAGACTTCCTATCAACAATTTCCAACAACAGTTGGCTGAAGGACTATCTTGGAATTTTGTGCAAGAGTAAAGAACTACATTAGGAAAATTAAAAAGTTTATGACTAAATTGATAGTTATATAACAGATTTAGGACTGATTTGATAATTTCTTACACTTTTTTTGCATTGTCTTTACACAATTATTTAAATGATCGTGTCAACCGTGCAATCTTACTTTTTATACACACCTCAACTCTCACTTATGCACGATGCACAATTCATTAGAGCTTGAACCTCACTTTCAATGAGGAATTTGAATTATAAATTTATGGATTCCAAAACTTGAATAAATTCAACATGATCTTTACAAAAAGTTTAAGGTCCCATTTAGGACTTTTGAATTTTGAGGGCTACTGTCTACTTCTTTAAGAAAGAAAAAGGTTAATGAATTGAAAACCACCTTGATAGAATGGGAATGAAGATGATGACGTTTATACTATCTTTCCTCTTGTCTCGTATCTCTCCTCAGAATATTCAAACAGATAGCCGAAGAGTTCCAATCCAATGGATACAAAGAACCAGAGCCTAATCTCCATCAGGTCCCGATCTAAGGCTAAATCGGAAGGGTTAAATTATCCATAGAGCGAGTCGATCACCTTCAATGCAAGATCAAGAATTGGTGACACGGAGATGTCGATCAAATTTTCGGTTTTGACTGGGTGCCCTAACGACTTCTAAACCATGTCTAAAAGGTTAAAACTCGACAAATTACAAAACGAGGGCCCTTTAGTCGATGATACTCCGTCCATTAGCGTCTCTATCTTAAGCTATAATCGTTGGCAAATCATGCGCCCACTACTCTACATAATCTGAGGACAAGTTCAGGGCCACCTAGTAGACAATATTCGATGCGCCCCATGTGATTATGCTATTCGTATCGTTCGATTGCATCGTCCGAAAACGATAGTAGCCCCACCATTGTCCCTCAGCCTTCTTCTTAACATTTAGATATGGATAGTTGCCAATTAATCAACCAAAGCATGGTTTTCGATCAAATCAAGTCGATCATAATTGCGCACTCTTTTCCTAACCAACCATGTTGGATGCATTGTTATCTTCCTGGAACTTTCATTAATTGCACAAGTGAGGACAACCGCATCACGTTCAAAGAGGGACATAGTCAATTATGAGGGATTGCAAATGTAGGGTCATGGATGCTCTGCTAAGCAAGATCCTGAACTTTGAGGCCCGCAGATCTTGTGCACTGCTCGAACTTCTTGTGTGGTCTCTTTGTCTCGGTACAAGTCCAGCCACCAACCAGGGCAAGACACGTCGGATTGTTTGGATGAATGGCATTTATCCACATGTTCATGGTTAAATGGAGTCCAAATCGTACGAGCTGTCGAAAACCCTAGGTCTTCTTTAGATCCACATAGGCTTGTCTAATCAGCTCTGTCCTTGAGATGGAGGAGCGTCTCGTAGTTAATTCAAACACCATATAATAGGATTAGGGTTATTTTCAAGTTGAGCTTATGTTGACGGTTAAAGATCCAAACTAGACAGTAATGGCATCTAGGGTTCATTTACTTATGCTGAATAAGTTTGACAGTAAGTTTGAATCTGATGTGAAAGGAAACTAAATTCAAAGAAGGTTTCCCACAATAGGATTGGCATTTGATAGAATTCTCGACTTTGTTACAGCCTTAACTTGGCTCAACGTCTCAAATGTATGGGCCACGGATGGTCTAACGCAAGGAAAATGAAGAGAGGGCTCGGGGGTTTTCTCCCGGAGCTGTTTTGTTCTAGGAACATGGGACACTACTCTATTTCTATATTTTGCAACGATGATCATTCAGCAATAAAAAGACTGTTATATTTTGTTCTCGACATATGACTGTTATATACTACATAGCAACGGCTTCATCAGCGGAAGAATTTATCCGTTCCTTCTGACTTATATTATTTACTTGCTCAGGAATTGAAGGTACTACTGACTTCGAAAATAAGAATAAAAAGACTTAGGTCGATTCTCACGTCAGTAAAAGAGAGATGTAAAATGGGGAGAATGCATACAGTAGTTTTTCTTCTTTCTTGGGAATGTCTACACACAAAAGGGGATTGCTACGAGGGAACAGACAGAGAGACCCCTTCGAAAGAAGATAGCAATAACATCACATATGCCTACAGAGGGCCATACTCGCATTATCATGCAAGACAGATGAGGAGACATTAATGTTGACACTCTCAGTTGCGTACAAAAACACAAGTCTCAGTCAACCTGAAAGAACCTGTCTATTGTCTACCCTTATATCGCTCCTCTAATAAAGTCCATGTATATAAAGCAGTGAAAACCCAAAGAAGAAAGCTATGAACTAGTGGTGATTGCTATGTTATAGCTAGAAAAATAAAAAAGAGTCTAACATGGCCAAAGTTCCATGCAAACATCTCGTTCTCTTCGTGTTCGTCTTGCTTTGTTTCGTCTCCATTACCGCTACTGGTAATCTCTCTCTCTCTCTCTCTCTCTCTCTCTCTCTCTCTCTCTCTCTCTCTCTCTCTCTCTCTCTCTCTCGTGGACATATTGAATTGAATCATCGAGTGCTTCTCTTTTGCTTGTTTTGTAGCTCGAAACTTGCGGGAGAGTGTCGGTGGAGAAGGAACAAGTCACATGGATACGCTTGTGGCGAAAGAAGGGCAACCGGCCGACGCAAATGACTTGTTTTCAATGGATTATACTCCGGCGCGGAAGAAGCCGCCCATACATAACTTATGAAACAATCGGAGATGAATGAATGTTTTCTGGTACTGAATCATTCATTTCCACAACCTTCATCCAATCGATTTGAATGTACATAGAAAGATATTACCATATGTTAGATATGATACAGTAAGAGAAGAACCAAGAAAAAAAATGGCAGCAATGAGAATAGGGAAGTTTCTTAGAGCATGTACACTAAAATTTTGCAGAACTTTCTTTGGTGATGGGGGCATATACTTGTAAGGTGTTTCCTCTTCCTTGTAGCTAGAAAGTAATGAATCGTATATGCTTTCCAATTCTTTTCTAGATCAAATCCGCAAATATATATTACCTAACTTAAGGTAAATGCAATATAGATACAAGAGTTTCGCGAGAATATTACTGTAAAATCGGGCTGAATGACAGCCGAGGTACTCCTTCCATAGTTTTGTCCCATGCCTTTTCTACGGTCTTCGCCCCAAGCATCCTCGCATTGTTTTGTTGTTGTTCTGCCGAAGTTCAATTTAAGTCTGAGACATGAGGAAGCATAATTTTGAGGAATTGTTCACCAAAGCTCTCTAAATGAATGCAAAACCCTCATCACAATGACAATCCCATTCTTCCATTACATCTATATTGCAAATCATGCCGGACCTTAAGTCATTCTAGTAAAAAAAATGAATTCCGATTAAAAATTAGAAAATGTGAATTAGTAATACTTCAAAATGAATCTCCATCACCATGGAGTTGCTTTGCAGACGCAGAAAAGTTTCAACAAATATGTAGCTGAAAGATGTGCTCATTAGTCTAGACGACGGCACTGATGATTTGGTCATAAGAAAGGAGGAAGCACAAAGGGTGTTGGGAGCGCACAGTAAAAGTTGGATACCTTTATCCAAGGAGATTGCCAAGAAGAAGCCCAGTTCTGAGCCTATCAGCATATCTAATTGGAACCACATTCACTCAATATCTTAAGCCAATATGTTATGTAACAATTAAAATATAGTAACTGCTACACACCTTACCAATTCTACGATGTGAAACTTTTTTAACACACTCATAAATAAATTTCAACAATCTCCCTCTCACGTGCAAGCTCAATATTAGGTTTACTCCCTCTTAACTCAAGAATCATTTTGTATCAACATGTCTCAATCTCGAATATCTTTCGCCTTACATGCGAATTCCGTATTAGGTCTGCTCCCCTTTAATTCATGTATTATTCTACATCAATATGTCTCAACTCGAATCTCCAACAACACCCACCTTTATCGCTATTCTCTTTCACGAGCTCCACCAGAACACCCACCTTCACCCCTAATCTCTTTTGCCAGATCAAACTAATAAGGCTTGTTAGAAACCGCTACACCACAGCTCCAACTTCACCGTTAATTTCTTTTGCCAAATCGAACCATGGAGGCTTGCCCAAAAACCACGTTGGTCTAGAGATTTCTTCCTTGAGATCTCACAAAAGGGATCCTTGAGATATCAGAAAATGGGTCACAATGGTCAAGCCCAAGTGAACGTTTACAAAAAACATAGGTCTCCGCAAAGTCATAAAACCATGTAAAGGGGCTAACACTTGCCTAGTGATGGAGGCCAAGGAAGTTGGTAACTTAACACATTAGAAGTGGCTACCAATCAATCAATAGTTCTAATATCATTTGTTGGGAGCGTGCAACAGAACTCTGATACCTTCATCTAGAGAAATCATCCAGAGAGAGCTTAAGTCTAAGTCCGTCAATATATCTAGTTGAATTCACTTTCACTTATATTAAAAAATTAAATCAATGAGTAGAAGTGGCAAAATATATATAGAACCCATATTTGAACTCATATTTAATTGTGTGGGTCATAAGTGGATTACCCTTATGACAATAAATAAATAAATAGATTGCTTTAACTTTTGAAAACAAGTTTAAGTGGGTCATAAATGAGTTATCTAACAATTTAATGGATCTTCAATGGGTTTTAACTGAGTCATAAATGGGTTACCTAACAAGCTTAAATAAATCATAGACAAGTCAATTTTTCATTTTTTTTTATTTTAAAAATATTTAACTTTATTCTTTTATTCTTTTCTTTTTTTTCTACATCGGCGACCCTTGCCAAGACCAAGCGAGGGTCGTGAAGCCCTCACCAGATCTAGTCGAGGGCCTCTCTGCCCTAACCAGACGTAGAAAGAAAAAAAGGAAAAGAAAGAAATAAAAATAAAACAAAATATTAAAAAAAATCATTCTTTTAAAAAAATTATAAAAATTGTCTACTAAATTTGTATTGCATGGAAGTGTTTGAGCACTATAATTTTTTTTTAAAATCATAAGAAACAAGTTTTCTATATCAAGTTAAATATAAAAGCATTTTAGCAATATGAGTCGCATCAGATATGAGTCGAGAAATTTGCATTATGAATAAATGAGTTAATCGGTCAATTTGGGTCGGACCATTTATGACCCGACCTACCCATTTGATAGGTTTACCAATGAGTTATGGACCAACTAGAAAGCAATTAACTACTTTACACCAAATTAATTCTCCGATATGAAATTTTCTAACACAACTCACATATACATCTCAAAATAGGCAAATGCATATTTGGTATCGATTATTCCGGTTGTTGTTACTAAAAACTTACGGCAGGCCATCAATAGAGAAGGAATAAGTCAAGCTTTAAACATTTATGGCAAAAGAAGGGGACAATAGCTAGGGCGATTATTTATTATTATTTTTTTTTTGTAAGGTAAGAATTAGGGCGATTATTCATACGTCATGGTAAGAAAAAGTTGCAACAAGCAGTTTTATCTATCATTGGAATGATGGTTAAATGAGAGACCAAGCAATTAAAACCCTCATATCAATGGTGAATTAGTTCGCTTGTGTAAAGTTTTCTTTATACTGGTTGTGTATACTTTACTCGATCTTAAGAAGGTTTTGGAGTTAAAGTTTATGACATCGAGCCATGATACTCTTTTTTACACACGCATATATATGTGTGAATTGTTACTTTTATGCCTCACCAATTCATAATATTTCTTTCGACCATTTTTACTGGGTAGCGCACTTCGAATGAACTCTGATTATCCCACTGATAGAGTATTGAAATAGAAATATATTTTGATTATCGATGGTTTAAACTTTTAGAAATCAATTTTGCAAGATTCCATTTGAAGGGACTTACATTGTTATGGGCATGGTGCACAACTCTTCCTTAAAAAATAGAGATATGTGTACTAGAAGTCTTAAAACTTGTCACGAAAGTGTAATTAAGCTCTAAAACTTATAAAAAGTGCAATCAAATATTAAAACTTGTTAAATTTGTTTAATCGAGTCATTCCATTAAGTCTATCCAATTTAACTAATGGAAAATGCTGACGTAATTTTTTTTATTACTTTCTTTATCCTACATGGCCAAAATGACGTTTGTTTTGGCCAAATCTGATTTTTAATACAAATTTGATTTAAATTCAATTTAAAAATAAGCATTTTTTAAATAAAAAAA
Source organism: Syzygium aqueum (assembly GCA_031216185.1). NCBI lineage: Eukaryota > Viridiplantae > Streptophyta > Magnoliopsida > Myrtales > Myrtaceae > Syzygium > Syzygium aqueum. The sequence goes on from CM062239.1 coordinate 6,400,102, forward strand.
AGGAATAAGGGAGAAAAAACCAAGCAAACAGGGAGTGCTGCGGCCCTCGCCACAATCCTCATGCAAGAGCCTGCAAGCCCTCACTTGGATCTAGGTGAGAGTCATGGCCCTCACCTAGACCTGGTTGAGGGCCGCCATTGGTAGGGGCCGGCCGTAACCTCATCCAAATTTGGGCCTGGGCCGCCACAAGCCCTTGCTTGCGATTGGTGAGGGTTATCAGCCCTTGACCGAGGCATGGTGACCCCCACCAACCATTCCCCGCCCTAGCCGGCCTTCTCGACAAGGGTAGGGCGGCGGTGGCAAAGGTCGCAGCCTTGTTGCCCATCTAGTTTCTCCCTCTTTTTGAATTTAGCTTATATTTAAATTGACTTTAAATAAAATTTGTATTAAAAATCAGAATTAAAACAAAACGATTTTATTTTAACCATGTCATCACCACGTGAGATGGAAAAAATAATTAGAAAAACACGTCAGCATTTTTTGTTAGACAAATTGGATAGAGTTAATGGACAGACTCGATTATTCCAATTTGATAAATTTTAAGAATTGATTACACATTCTGCGAGTTTTAGAATTCAATTACACTTTTGTGACAAATTTTAGGATTTTCAGTGCATGTATCTCTAAAAAAATATGGTAGGGTTTCATGGTTCATTTCATGTTACAACTTCAAATATGACAGAAAAAATAGAAATATACTCTTAGTGAGTATAATATAAGATGGTTGGGGTTTTAATAGTAATTGTCTCATGAGACCATCTATGTGATTTTCCACTTTTTGCCTTTATTTTAAGGAGTATAAAAAATTAAAGTGTTTTCCTCGACAAAACAAAATTTCCACAATGACAATTTTTTTTTGTCTGTCTTACCGTAACTTTCACCACACTCTCAAACTTTTGTCGTGACTTTTTAAGTCGAAACCCATACTTGAAATTAAACACCCCCACCCCTAGCCCCTAAAAATATGGGAAATTGAATTCTCCAACTCTCCTTTCCCAAGTAGGAAAGGTGGTCACTGGAACTAGTCATGGCCATGGGCCTGTTTTGGCCGGAACCGGCCCGGTCAAACCCGGGCCCGGCCCGTTGACCGGGCCTGCGGTTCGAAACCGGAACCGGCCCGTGGTTTACGGGCCCGGTTCCAAATTATTTAAATAATAATAATAATAATGAAATTTTTTTAAAAAAATTTCATTATTTAATTTTTTTTATAAAACAAATTGAACTTTAATTGCCATGCATTGTAAGTGCATTGATCTTCAATTGCGATGCTTAGCTTGGGTGTATTGAACTCTAATTACAAGGCTTGGCTTGAGTTTTATAAACAACCCCTTTGATGGTCTCTGCATTCCCATTCGATGTGGGACTCTCGGTTTGCCTTGAACGCCTTTAATATGAGACTTTTGGCTTTGTCTTCATGCAAATGTCAAGAGTCTCACGTCGAATGAGAATGAAGAGACCATCAAAGGGATTGTTTATAAAATCCAAGCCAAGCCAAGCCAAGCCAAGCCAAGCCAAGCCAAGCCATGAGAATGTGAAGTTATATGCCTTTTGTGGCTATGATCCTTTGCTAATTAAGAGCAAAGGGTTCCATTGGACCACCTAAAATCGGACCGGACCAATGGTCCAGTTCCCAGTTCTATGGTTTGCCGGTTCGGTTCCTAGTTCTAAAATTAAAAGACCGGTCTTACCAGTTCGATTCCCGGTTCCGATCGGGAACCGATCACCCCTACAATTTTCATTTTGATTATAATTTATATTAAATAATTCATTATTTCATATTTTTATAATTATTTATTTTTTATTTTATAATTTATTTTTAAATTTTTTAAATTACGAACCGGAACCGAAACCGCCGGTTCCGAACCGTGGCTATGACTAACTGGAGCAAATCCCAACGGTTCAATGATAGTACTCTAATTATATAATTTTTCTTCTTTTTTATTTGATGTGTCAAGGTGGATCAGCCCCAAGTTGAGGTCATTTTTTTTCCAATTTCAACTTTACTCTATTTTTAATTTTTAGGTTCTTTTTTCCATTCTAGCCAACATGCATTACCATCTACGACCGTAGAGCTTGAAGATCTTATTAGGGCCTCAAGATTTCCAAGTAAGATTTACTTGTATTGTGTAGTTTTATGGGATAAATTCCATCAATAGACATAAAATTTAATAGATATTGCAATCGAATCATTAATAGTTGATTTCAATAATCCAATGAAACGACAAAGCCATTTTAGATAGGTAAATTCTAGACCCTAATATGTTTATGGACCGGGTATCTTACTAGTCAAGGCTCGAGCGGGTGATCAACTATTTATACATGGTGCTGCGACAATCAAACCTATGTCATACGAGTAATTCATGTACACAATTTGATATTAAGCAAGCAGATATTGATTTTCATAGCTATTTATTCGTTTGGACATAGGAAAAAGTAAAAAATCATAGCACTTGACTCCATGTGATTGGTTTAAGTGAATCAGGAAAGGTGCTGATATGGTGTAAGGATTCATTAAGAAGTCAATATATTCTTTCTTATCCTAAGTGTTTATGCTAGAAAATTCAAGAATGAATTGTAATTTCCTAAGTGTTTTAAATGATAACAGCAATATTTGTTGACACAAATTATCAACCAATATTTATTAGCTTTAGGTTAAAATTAGGGATGAGTATAGTTCAGGTGGGCAGTTCCCACCATAAAACCAGTAATTGCCCACAAATGACCAGTCTCGAAAAATTAAAATCGAAAACTGCCCATTGGTTCCGTAAATCCACTCAGGAATCGAACCGTTGGTCTGGTCTAGTACCTAAGTGGGTCGATAGAACCGGTCCCACCAAACTTCACACAAATGGAGGTGACCGAGAGCGAGAGGAGGAGGCGTTGAACGGCCAGAGGTGCGACTATGAGTTGATGGGAGTTAAGAGTTGGGACCGTAAATTGATGTGCTATGAGCTTAAGAGTTGAGACCATGAATGAAAGATAGAGAGACAACTCAGATAAAGTGAGAGAGAGAGAGAGAGAGAGAGAGAGAGAGAGAGAGAGAGAGAGACGAGATGAGCACTTAGTTAATAAGCGTTAAGCTTTAAATTAGATATTTTAGGATTTTCATTTTTCTCAAAAAGTTTTCTTTTTTTTTTGTTAGAATTTTTTCTTAAAATTGCCAGTTTTGGTTCGATCCAGTTCCGGACAATTCCCGAGTCCTTTCCACACTCCTAGTTAATACTACTAAAAACCTCAAACTGATACCCAATGACAAATATACCCCACATTAATTTTTTGACTATAAAAAAATTCAAGCTGGTACACTTGACAAATTTATCCTAAGTTAAATTTCGTTAAGTTAAATGACACATGATAGTTGACGAATATGCCTATTTCATATTTTAACCTTATATTTATCACAGATTTACCCATTCATGATTTTTTGTCGTATTAAACTAATTTAACAAAGGATAAATTTGTTATAAGAGGTTTTTAATGGTAAAAAAATTAGTTTGAAGTAAATTCATCAAAAGTGTACCGGTTTTTTTATGCACACAAATTGTTATTCGATCAGTCAAATATAATGGCAATAAAAAAAAACATCTCAAATGCAAATTTCAGCGCTATATAAACATTTTGTTTTATTTTGTTAGGCCATCGAGTCACATATATTAATCGTTACCCGGTGTAAAATATTAATGAAAAATCATAAAATTTGTATGATGCATTTTCAAGTGGTTGATCCAAGTAGATAACATATGATTTTTTCATGGAGCAGAATACTCTATGATTGCACAATAAATCAAACTTGAGAAGAAACCAAAAATATGTTATACATTCTTTCGCAAAGAAAAAGATCAGGTTATACTCTATGTTATACATTTTTCGGGAAGAAAGCAAAAAACCGAGGACCTACAAACAGCTTTCAAAATTCCCCTGTTCGGACACACATGGAGCAACAGATCAGGTTATTGCTTACGTTACTCGTCTATAATGGCCAATATGCGAGCATCCGAAAACGATAAATGTGTTGGAATACACATGAAGAGATCTCAGACATCCAAGGAAGGATTATGACAGCATTAGCTCTCGAGCCCGGCGAAGGCGAAAGCTCTTAGGCGGCCACTGCGAATGTTCTTTGAGAAACAAGCCTTCGAATTGTCATCATCGATGAATATCATTACCAAAAAGGTCACTCTTAACAACAAATTTTCCGCAAAATCATAATGTTGCAACAACAGCATATGTAACATTGTATGCATATCACAAGACTGAGCAAATCCTAATACAATGCAATTGAAATCTAGATCACCATTGCAAGTAGAAGATGAAAAGGTTTCAGACATCCAAGGAAGGATTATAGCAGCATTAGCTCTCAAGCCCAGCAAAGGTGAAAGCTCTTAGGCGGTAACTGCGTATGTTCTTTGAGAAACAAGCCTTCGAATTGTCATCATCGATGATTATCATTACCACAAAGACTCTTAACAACAAATTTTCCGCAAAATCATAATGACACATCAACAGCCAACGTAAAATTGCATGCATATCAAAAGACCGAGCAAATTCTAATCCAAAGCAATTGAAATTTAGGTCACCATAGCAAATAGAAGAGGTCTCAGACATCCAAGGAAGGATTACAGCAGCATTAGCTCTCAAGCCCGGCAAAGGCGAAAGCTCTTAGGCGGCCACTGCGAATGTTCTTTGAGAAACAAGCCTTCGAATTGTCATCATCGATGATTATCATTGCCACAAAGACTCTTAACAACAAATTTTCCGCAAAATCATAATGACACATCAACAGCCAACGTAAAATTGCATGCATATCAAAAGATTGAGCAAATTCTAATCCAAAGCAATTGAAATTTAGGTCACCATAGCAAGTACAAGATGACAAGGTCTCAGACATCCAAGGAAGGATTATAGCAGCAGTAGCTCTCAAGCCTGGCGAAGGCGAAAGCTCTTAGGTGGCCACTGCGAATGTTCTTTGAGAAACAAGCCTTCGAATTGTCATCATTGAGGAATATCATTACCAAAAAGTCACTCTTAACAAAAAATTTTCCGCAAAATCATAATGGCACATCAACAGCCAATGCAACATTGTATGCACATCACAAGACTGAGCAAAATCCTAAACCAAAGCAATTGAAATCTAGGTCATCATAGCAAATACAAGATGACAAGGTCTCAGACATCCAAGGAAGGATTGTAGCAGCATTAGCTCTCAAGCCCAGCGAAGGCAAAAGCTCTTAGGTGGCCACTGCGAATGTTCTTTGAGAAACAAGCCTTTGTATTGTCCTCGTCAGTGAACATCATTACCAAAATAATCAGTTTTTACAACAAATTTTCCAAAAACTCCATACGGTTGCCATATAAATCATGATCACGCGTCAATAGCAAATGCAAAATTATATGCATGTCACAAAACTGACCATATCCTAATCCTATGCAATTCAAATCGAGGTCACCATAGCAAGAACAAGATGACAAGGTCTCAGACATCCAAGGAAGGATTATAGCAGCATCAGCTCTCAAGCCCGGTGAAGGCGAAAGCTCTTAGGCGGCCACTGCGAATGTTTTCCGAGAAACAAGCCTTCGAATTGTCATCATCGGTGAACATTATTACCCAAAATAATTGGACTTTACAACAAATTTCCGCAGAACAAAAACTCCATACAATTGCCATAGAAATCATAATCACGCATCAATAGCCAATGCAAAATTAGATGCATATCACAAAAATGACCAAATCTAATCCAACGCAAGTCAAATCGAGGTCACCATAGCAAGAACAAGATGACAAGGTCTCAGACATCCAAGGAAGGATTATAGCAGCATCAGCTCTCAAGCCCGGCGAAGGCGAAAGCTCTTAGGCGGCCACTGCGAATGTTTTCCGAGAAACAAGCCTTCGAATTGTCATCATCGGTGAACATTATTACCCAAAATAATTGGACTTTACAACAAATTTCCGCAGAACAAAAACTCCATACAATTGCCATAGAAATCATAATCACGCATCAATAGCCAATGCAAAATTAGATGCATATCACAAAAATGACCAAATCTAATCCAACGCAAGTCAAATCGAGGTCACCATAGCAAGAACAAGATGACAAGGTCTCAGACATCCAAGGAAGGATAATAGCAGCATCAGCTCTCAAGCCCGGCAAAGGCGAAAGCTCTTAGGCGGCCACTGCGAATGTTCTCCGAGAAACAAGCCTTCGGACGTATCATCATCGACACGAGAAACACCACATCGCATTCCAATTTTCACGCGAACGAGACCCTAATCCTCAAAATCAAATCCACAAGCCCACACATCTCCACACACACGAAAAAACCGTTGTGGGGTACATGTTCACCCCTCGAAACAATCAAGATCGATGCTTGAGGGGCAGGCGCGCAGTCCCAAGAAACTAACAAGAACACCCTCGATTGAAATCACATCAGACATGCTCAAAAGCCCAAATTCCCATCGAAACACACGCCCAAAGCACGGCATTCAACAAACAAGCAAGCAAGCACAGCGCAGATCACTTCATCGAAAACCAACACAAGCAGCAGAAGAAAAAAACACCCACGTTCTGGAATTGCAGATTCCAGAGAGAGAGAGGAAAACAGGGGAAGCTTGGTGAAGTGCTGAATGAATCGGCGGAGCAAAGGATGGACGGGGTATATATAAACGAAGAAGAGCTCGCTAGGGTTTATCTCTCCTTTCTTGAAGGGGTTTATGCTTTGAAATTTTTGGAAAAAACCACCAAAAATCCCAAATTCTGTTACCTATGACATATTTATCCGAACTTTTTTTTATGACATCAAAAACCCCAAACTATACTATTTATGACACATTTATCCTATTGTACTTTAGTCCATATGCATTTTCGTCTTTTTTGTTTTTTTTTTCCTTTCCGGCGATGGTCGCCCTCGCCTGAGTCCGGCGAGGGTCGCCCTCGCCAGATCTGACAAGGGCCGCCCTTGCCCGACGCCGGCGAGGGTCGCCCTCGCCAAATCCTGCGAGGGTCGCCCTCGCCAGATCTGACAAGGGCCGCCCTTGCCCGACGCCGGCGAGGGTCGCCCTCGCCAGATCCTGCGAGGACGGCCCTCGCCCGACTCAGGCTAGGGCAACCCTTGCCGGACGCCGCGCGAGGGCAACCCTCGCCCGACCCTGGTGAGGGCAGCTCTCGCCGGAAAGGAACCCTCGCCGGATCTGGCGAGGGCAATCCTCGGCTGACGCCGGTGAGGAAAAAAAACAAAAATGCCTATGTACTAAAGTACAATGGGGTAAATGTGTCACAAATAGCATAATTTGGGGTTTTTTGTATCACAAAAAAAGTTCAGAGTAAATGTGTCACATGTGGTATAGTTTGAGGTTTTTAGTGGTGTTTTCCCCTGAAATTTTAGAGGTAGTGTCCAGGGATTTTCTTTTGTTTTCTTGGGGGTCTTATTGGGCTGATTTTGCATTGTTGTCAGCCCAAAAAATCTAGGCCCAATAGCCTTTATGGTCCGGCCACGAGGGCCCAATCCGATCGACCCGAACCGGACTTGCCGGGATGAACCACAAACCCCCGGGAACTCGGACCGCACCGACCGACATAGGGATGGACGCAAGATGGGTTTAAGACGGCTAGACTCGTCCCGAACATATTATGGATTTTGATACGGTACCCCAAAAACTCGTCTCACTAACGTAGTCGGTATTTTCCCTCCATAGTATTTTGTAATGAACAATAATTTTGTGTTATATATATATAATAAACAACCTCAAATTCACAAAAGAAACGTTTATTTGAAATTTGTGCAGTGTAAATATGCAATTAGAAATTTATGGGAGTCTCAAATAAGAATCGTAAAAATCCAAGATTGCAAAACATTTTTCACGCTTGTAGATTTTTCAATCAAGGACTCGTCTATTTCAAAGAGGAAATAGAAAGAAAAAAGATTAGCAGCTCCAAATTGAAAGAGCTCGGGTCAGTGAACCGGGTTCTTTTTCTCCCGAACCGAAAGTTAGTGTTCCAAATCGATGATTCAGTTCGTAAAAATGGAGAACTTAACGGTGTGTTTTTTAAACCCCTTAAGCAAAACTTCGTACATTTTTTTTTTCCGAATCATTTGAAAAGCGCGAATATTTTTGTCCTATACGTAATCCACCAGTTCTTTTTTATTTGGCTGGGAGTCTTATAAGAGAAAACATTTTTAACGCCATTAAATAAAATTACACAATAAATTTCCAAGTTCTTCTTTTTTTTTTTTTGGTCGAAGATAAATTTCCAAATTGAATATTTCATGATCTCGGCATTCCATGATAAAATTATAATACCCCGTAAATGTGCTTTGCAATATTTCTGGAGCTGTGGTGTTCAAAATCTCTTTCGACTTCTCCCGAGCTCCGGTTGCCAAATCCTCACAAATGAAAATCTCTAGTTCTATCATTCCTTTCAGTTTTGTCAAAATGGGTATAGATCCATTTTTTAACTCATATTTAATAGTGTGAATTATAAACGGATTGCTTTAAGTTTTAAGAAAAGATATATGCACTAGAAGTCCTAAAACTTTCAAAAAGTGCAATTGAATCCTAAAATTTATTAACTTAGTGCAATCGAGTCCTTCCATCAACTTTATCCAACTTGACTAACGAGAAATGCTGACGTGGATTTTTTTTTATTATTATCTCTATATTACGTGGCGATGACGTAGCTAAAACATAAAATGTAAAGATAAAATGACGTTGTTTTGATTATAATCTAATTTTTAATACAAATTTTATTTAAAATAAATTTAGAAATAAGCTTAAATAAAAGGGGAAAATGTTGAGACTAGGTTGCAAGGGCTTGCACTACCCTTGCCGCAGCCACCCCACCATCGCCGACCGAAGGCGAGAGCCCCTTGCCCAGGTCTGGCCAAGGGTCGCCACTAGCGGCCGACCTAGGCCCTCGTTGAGGGCAAAGGGTCCTCGCCGCCTGGTCTCAATCCTTTTCTTTTCTTTTATTTTCTTTTTAATTTGGCTTATTTTCACATTTAATTTAAATAAAAATAGTATTAAAAATCAAATTTAGACCAAATTTCTATATGGTATTAGAAATCTTAGAAAGATACCATAGCACGTAATCCTTGGGTCTGACATTATGAAATGGGTCTATGTTTAGAATAAGAACTTAGAAAATGCAGGTATTCGGTCCCCTCGTGATGCCTCTCTAAAGCCTTATCCTGTCAGGACTGAGTTTTAGCATCTAGCTAAACCCTTATTCCAAACATAAGGCATTCTAGCCTCAATTTTCTATGCACAGGATCATCATGGAGGCGAGTACATAGCACACTATTAAGATAGGGTGCTATCTACGTAGAAGAGAGAAAGTACTTAAAAAAAATCACAATGGATGGATTTGATTGCACTAATTTGACAAGTTTTATCACTTTTTGTAAGTTTTAAGACTTAATTATATTTTTATGACAAGTTTTAGGACTTTCAGTATACATGTCCTTTTTAAAAACAAGCTTAAGTGGTCATAAATAGGTTACCTAACAAATTAATGGGTCTTAAATAAATTACCTAATAAGTTAAGTAAATCATACACAGATTATTTTTAATTTTAATTTTTTTGAATTATTTTATAATTTTTTTTATTTTAATTTTTTTCCTACAAAATCCGGAGGGCTTCGTGGCTCTCGCTAGATCTAATCAAAGGTCGAAATCCTCGCCCGTGGCCCTTGCCTGAGTTCCTCGAGGATTGGCCGGCATCAATCGACATAAAAAAACAAAGAAAACGATAAGGAAAAAAATATAAAAATATTTAACTTTTTATAAATTTATAGAAATTATCCATCAAATTTATAGTACATGAAAGTGTTTTAACAATATAATTTTTTAAAAAAAATCATAAGAAGCAAGTTTTTCTGTATTATATTAAATATGAAAATATTTGAGCAATATAGATCGGATTTTATATGGGTCAAGAAATTTACATTACAAATAAAAAAGATCATAAACGGATTAAAGAGTCACGTTGGGCCGAAACATTTATGATCCGACCCGACCCGACCCGATCCGACCGTTTAACAAGCCTAGCGACGATCAAACCGCAAAATGGTCCTTACCAAAAAAAAACCGCAAAATGGCCACACGCAACAGCAAGAGGGAGCTACAGACAGCTGCAATTAACAGAAGACAAGAAAAGAAGACATGAAAGATCCTATCCAGAAGAACCGTGATGGCTAGAATCTGTGGGCAGAGAAAACTCAGCTGCTCCACCGACTCGTGTCTGCGCTGGTCCTTGAAGAAGAAGAACGTCACTGTGAAATTCATTAAAATTCTTCTCAAGAAACCGCTGCACGGTGGTCTGCCCGTCGCGGCCGACGGCGGCGTTGGAATCGCCGGAATCCGGCAGCTCACGGGAGACGGCGAGGCGGGTCGCCGCGGGATCGGCCGCGGAAGCCGTGGGAGGCGGCCGGACGTTCCCGGGGAAGTTGAGCGTGGCCTTGTCGAGCCCGATCCGGAGGGCGGCCTCGTCGTAAGCCCGAGCCGCCGCCTCCGCCGTGTCGAACGTGCCGAGCCACGCCCTCGCCCTCGACCTCGACCTCGAGGCCTTCGACGGGTCTCGTATCTCGGCCACCCATTTCCCCGACGACCTCTGTCTCACTCCTCTGTATCTTCTTGTCGGAGTTGGGTCCGATCTCGATGTGGTCATTGCTGGGTTCCCACGATGCGATGTTGGTTGATCTGCTTTTGCTGTCTGGAACAGTTGTCGAGCCTGGGATGACCTTCCGTGACCGAAAGAAGAAGATCCAGAGCGGATGCGTTTGCTTCGCGTGGAATTATAGCTTATAGCTTAGCTTGGCACTGTCAGACGTGCGGTCCCCAAAACCATCATCAAGAACGATTGAAATCACATCAGGCATGCCCCCCAAAGGGCCCCCCAATCCCCATCGAAACGCACACGCCGGAAGCACGGCATTCGACAAGCAAGCAAGCAAGCAACCACGAAGATCAATTCATCGAGGAACCGACACCAAGCAACAGCAGTGAACAACGGCCGAGCAGAGAATGGGTGGGCTAGATGTGAAGGAAGAAGAGCTGTGCTAGGGTTTACCTTTTGCTTTCTTGAAGGGGTGTATGCTCTGAAATTTTTAGAGAAAGTGTCCCAGGCATTTTTTTTTGTTTTCTTGGGGTCTTATTGGGCAGATTTTGCATTTTAGTGGGGCCCAATAGCCTTTGCGGTCCGGCCACGAGGCCGAGGCCAATCCGATCGACCCGAATCGAGCTTACCCGGCCGAGCCGTGAACACCGCAAGCTCGGACCAAGCCGGGTTTAAGATGGTTGGCGTTGCCCCGAGTCCCGTCCCATTAACTTTCAATTACTCTCCAAACCCGCCCCAAACGTATTACGGGTTTTGATACAGTCCCCAAAACTCACATCACTAATGTAGTCGGGTTGGTATTTCGTAATAAACAATAATTTTATGTTAAAGTATACAATAAATAACCTTAAATTCACCAAAAGAACCACTAAATTGAAATTTATGCATCCTAAATCTCCAATCGAAAGTCTACATTTTTAATGTCATAAAAAAGAACTATACAACAAATTTCCGAGTTCAATATTCCGGGACCTTGTTATTCCATTTAAAAAATATATTATACCCCATGAATTTGCTTTTCAATATTTCTGTAGTCGTGGTCTTCAAAATCTCTGTGACTTTCCCAATCTCCTATGAAAATCTGCTTCTATCATTCCTTTCAATTTTGTCAATATGTCTGTGCTAATCCACATACAACAGCAAAAGGGAACTGAATACAACTGCAATTAACAAAAGAGAAGAAAAAAAAAGACACGAAAAATCCTATCCAGAAGAAGAACTGCGATGGCTAGAATCTGTCCATGGCGGCAGAGAAAGCTCAGCTGCTCCACCACCTATCTGACCCACTTGTAACCTCAAATTCACGTTTGGTCGAGAAGACACGAAAAGAGCAGAGCCTGGAGCTTGTGCAAGCACTGAACTTGATGATGATGAAGCAGAAGAGGAGGGCGAGAAAGATGACTGAAACTGCTTCCCCAACGAAGAGTCGGACCGGTCCTTCTGCTCATCCAGACACTCGGGTCGTCTCTGCGCTCGTTCTTGAGGAAGAAGAACATCACTGTGATATTCCTTGAGATTCTTTCCAAGAAACGGCTGCACAGGAGTCTCCCCGTCGCGGTCGATGGCGTCGGAATTGCCGGAATCCGGCAACTCATGGGAAACGGCGAAGCGGGTCTCTGCGGGATCGGCCGCGGAGATGGTGGGAGGCGGCAGTGGAGGGAGCCGGACGTTCTCGGGGAAGTTGAGCTTGGCCTTGTTGCGTCTGATCCGGAGGGCGGCCTCGTCGTAAGCCCGAGCCGCCGCCTCAGCCGTGTCGAACGTGCCGAGCCACACCCTCGAGGCCTTCGACGGGTCTCTTATCTCGGCAGCCCATTTCCCCCACGGCCTGTGTCTCACTCCTCTGTATTTTCTTCTCGGCGCTGAATCCAATCCCAGCGTGGTCATTGCTGGGGTCTCGTGGGTGAATTCGTATGTGGGAGCAGTACGATGTGTTGTTGGTCGATCTGCTTTTGCTGCCTGAACAGTTGTTGAGCCTGCATGACCTTCTGTAAACGAAAGAAGAAGATCCAGAGCGGGTGTGTTACTTCGCATGGAGTTACAGCTTTGGCTTCACAACTTCAGAATGTAATCCCAGCAACTACTCTTGCTAATTACGGTGGGATCTTTTATAGTTGTAGCACTGTTGACCCATGTTTCAAAGATTTGGAGCAAGCCTCCAGCTGTAAAGCAAAGATAGTCAATTATGTTGGCTGAAGGAAATCTTGAAAAAGTCACGATCGGTGGGCTGATGGAAAAGAAGTCCAGAATGGCTGCTAAACTCCATCTATACATAGAGCTAGGAATGATCATAAAGAATGTGATGTGAGGAGGAGCAGCACTTAAAAAAGCCTATATCTCTTGACGTGCCCCTCCACATTGTCCCCTTGTGCTCCTCTTCCAGATTGCTGTGACGTTAATAAAGCTCATCTGTTTACCAAAGATCACTCCAACTATTCTTTTAGGATGAAAACTAAGAACAGTTCTTCACTAATTTTTAGCGTAGGAGCTCCTGAAGTTGAGTTATGTTCTGATCTAAAAATCAGAAGGAGGACTTACTTGTGATTCAATTAATTAAGCTTACCTCTGTCACCGGTGTTGGAATTTGGGTGCAAATCCCTTGTAAAGTGAATAAGAGGTATGGATGGAGAAGTCCTACATTGAATAGAAGAGAGATGGGAGATGGGTTTAAATGGTTGAACCTCAGAAATGGGTTTGAGCCTCAAGAGGTACTCACTTTTGTGGAAGAGAGAGGACCTACGCCAAGCTAGGTCGATTCCCCCCCCCCCCGCGTGCGCGCCGCCGTCCATCTGGTTGGCTCGGTTCGGGCCGGGCCTAGGTTCCCGTTTATTCTTTTTGTTTCGAATAGATATGTCTATTCGGGTTCCCGTCGATTTTATTTTTTCCTGAATTTATTCTTTTTGTTTCGAACGGATATGTTTGTCCGTAGGTTCGGATTTTGAGTACAACTGAACCGAACGAAATTGTTCACTGGTGACTTTTTGTTAATGAACCAATCCCGTTTCGTAACTCTTCATTTCATGTTTTTCATTTTTTAAACCTGAGAGAAACTTCGCATTTTAGATTGACATCATTTTTCTGAAAATAAAATGCATTCATTCTCTGCGATTACCTGTGCAAAATTGCATTCGAAAGAGTCTTATGAATACGTACCGCTTCAGAGGAACGAGATCCGTTCTATCCTGGAAGACGATTGTCCAATATCCTCGGGTACTGATTAAGGGGCCAAATTCGTCTTAAGGAACCGGGCAGAATGACCCATTGCAATCTATCGGCCCGTTCGAACTCATTTGTACTCCGATTTGGACGTTCTTGGTATCGACGTGCTCGTATCGGAATGCTCTACATTATGGTATATTCATATGACATGTTTTCTGCACTTATGAATGTGAAAATGCATGATAAACCCTATGTACATGTACTTAGGGGTATATTTTTGGCATCTTCTTTAGTATTTTTCTATATATTTTTTTTAAATACAAGTGCTAAGCTATATGTATATGAATAAGCATTCATTATCTTGATGTATCATGAATTATAAGTAATCCCTTTGTTATGCATTCGTTGCAGGAACATTGGTACATTGGAGACGCACTCTGATAATCCCAAGAACGACAGCTCAAAAGAAGAGGCTTCAGAAATTAAGAATCAAGCTAGCTCTTTATCGATGGGACGCTCGAGATGATATGATGACACACATCATCAAGGTCAACAAAATGATACAGGATATCATTTGGAATGGTTTTGTAATGCCGGAATATGTAATGGTCAGAGCCCGAAAGTGCACTATTCCTGAGGAGTTGGGAAGAATGCTTGATAAGGTTAAAGAAACCTTAAAGGGTCCAAGTTATAAGATGCATGTGGAGAATTTTCTGCAATAATACAAAAGGGTTGGGGCAAGGAGAATATCAACCCTTGCATTAAATGGGTCTCGGGGCAAATCACGGCCTGGATCTAGGGGTTTTCCGGGAGCCTCCATTTTTGTTCCAAATAATGTAGAACTTTCTAAAGAATTTTATGAGTCATTTCCTATCTATGTGTTGGATTGGTACACTTGATATTTCTTTTAGGATTTGGAATCAATTCTATACATGTTTCAAGTTGATATTACATGTTCTTAAACATTTGTGAATGTGTTATGCAATATATGTATATGGCTATAAATTCTTTTTGTGATTTTTCGTTTTTATATTGCCATATTATATGTTATGTTATACGTGGGAAGTTCTTAAAAGTTTGTATAACTTTTGAAGAACCAATGATCATGTTAATGATAATTTCAATTTAGGTTTTTTAGACGATGATTGGGAACATAATGAACTTTCGACTCTAAGGCCTTTTGTGGAACTATTCATTAAATGGTGTGGCAGAAAGGAAAAAAAAATCGATCCCTAAAGGAAACAATAAATGCGGTGTTGAACAGTTCTGATTTATCGCAGAATTTGTGGGGGGAAGTTGTCTTAGCGACAAATTTTATTTTAAATAGAGTACCCCACAAAAGGACGAAACAAACTCCCTATGACAAAGGGAAAGACATAATGCCTAACTTGAATTATCTCAAAGTGTAGGGGTGTTTGGCTAAGGTTGCAGTTCCTAAGCCTAAAAAGGTTAAGATAGGACCAAAGACTGTTGACTGTGTTTTTATCGGATATGCTCAGAATAGCAATGCATATTCTTGTTCACAAGTCAGAGATCCCAGATATAAATGTTAATACGATCATTGAATCAAGAGACGCTTCGTTCTTTGAAAATATATTTTCGTATAACATAGTATATGAGCCAATTGATAATAATAAGAGGCCTCGAGATACTATATCTAGAAGTGATCCTATTGAGGATGAACCTAGACGTAGTAAAAGATAAACGACTTCCACGTCTTTTGGACTTGATTTCTTAACGTATTTGTCAGAGAATGAGCCTTGGACATTCAAAGAAGCCGTGACATCGTCAGAAGCTCCATTCTGGAAAGAAGCTATCAATAGTGAAGTTGAATCCGTCTTGTCATACCATACATGAGAATTGGTTGACCTTCCTCCTGGTAATAAACCACTATAATGTAAGTGGATTTTTAAGAGAAAAATGAAAGCGGATGGTACTATTGATATATATAAGGCTAGGCTTGTGGTAAAAGGATACAAGCAACGAGAAGGCATAGATTTTTTTTTATATTTACTCACCTGTTACTAGAATTATATCTATAAGGATGCTAATTGCTATAAGCAGCGGTGTATAGACTTGAAATCCAACAAATGGATGTTAAAAACGGCTTTCTTAAACGGGGATTTGAAAGAAGAAATATATTTGGAACAATCCGAAGGGTTCAATGGTCCAGGACAAGAGAAGAAAGTATGTCGGCTTATCAAGTCACTCTATGGATTGGAACAAGCACCAAAACAATGGCATGCTAAATTTGACCAAGTCATGTTGTCGAATGGTTTTAAGATTAATGAGTGTGATAAATATATATATGTTAAGAACACTCATAATGGCTTTGCTATTTTATGCTTGTATGTAGATGATATGTTTGTAATGGGTAGCCATAGTGAGATTGTCAATACGACCAAACGCATGCTCACAAGTAAATTTGATATGAAAGATATTGGGATTGCAAATGTTATTTTAGGAGTTAAAATCCATAAGACATATGGAGGATTAGCTCTATCACAATCCCATTATATTGAGATGATTCCTGGAAAGTGTAAGAATCTAGATATTATACCAGTAAAGACTCCGTTAGATGTTAATTTACATCTTTCAAAGAATACTGGTGAAAGCAAAGCTCAAAATGAGTATGCTAGTATACTAGACACTTTAATGTATGTCATGAACTATACTAGGCCAGACATAGCTTGTGCTGTGAGCAAGCTAAGTCGATTTATAGTTAGTCCAAATGAAAATCATTGGAAAGCTATGAAACGTTTATTGGGCTACTAAAAGCATACTCAAGATTATGCTTTGCATTACACAGAATATCCGACTGTACTTGAAGGATACTGTGATGCAAATTGGATAACCGGTACTAAAGACACAAAATCGACAAGTGGATATGTATTCACACTTGGTGGGGCGGCAGTGTCTTGGAAATCATCCAAACAAACTTGTGTTGCTAGATCCACTATGGAATCATAATTTATTGCTTTGGATAAAGCCGGTGAAGAAGCAGAGTGGCTTCGAAATTTCTTGGAATATATTCCTAATTGGCCTAAACCAGTGCCCGTTGTTTGTATACATTGTGACAGTCAAGCGGCAATAGGAAGGGCAAGGAATGTCATGTATAACGGTAAGTCTCGATACATACGTCAAAGACATGACACGGTAAGACAATTTCTTTCTAGTGGAATTATCACCATTAACTATGTGAAGTTAAAAGATAATGTTGCGGATCCATTGACAAAAGGCCTAACTAGAGAGATGGTTGCGAAAACATCAAGGGGAATGGGTTTAAGGCCTATAAACAAGTCATCATAGCGAAAACCCTACTTAGTTGACTGGAGATCCCAAGATCTAGGTTCAAAGGAATAACTAAGTTATGAAGACAGTGTAGAGTACTGTCAAATTTTTTACTCATTCCTGGATGAAAACAGTACTAATATGTGAATGTTAAGCAAAAGCTTTTAATGATTCTGAATTGAGTATGTGATATACTATATGTTCAGAAATCACCTATATGAGTGTGAAGTGAGGGCCGCTTCTGTGAGAATTAAAAAAAAAAGGCCAAATTCTCTAAAACGCTTATGAGACTAGGCAGTGTTCATGGCCAAAACGAACACAACAGTAAAAACCAATTTTGTACGAGAAACAGTTGTGTGATTTCTATTGTCTAGGCTTACACCAAAGGTCGACAGTTCAAAAACATCAAGTCTACTGATTGATCGAGTAAGTCCGATAGGTTTTACTAAGAAAAGTTCAAAGTCTCAGACTACTTATCCTAATGTAACATTTTCTCATGGAATAATCGCATATTGCATCTCATGCATGTATGAAGAGTCAGAGAAACTAAATCTCTTATTCATGTGGGGATTGTTGGAATTTGGGTGCAAATCCCTTGTAAAGTGAATAAGAAGTGTGGATGGAGGAGTCCCACATTGAATAGAAGAGAGATGAGAGATGAGTTTAAATGGTTGAACCTCACAAATGGGTTTGGCCCCAAGAGGTACCTCGCTTTTGTGGAAAAGAGAGGACCTATGCCAAGCTAGGTTGGCCCCCCCACACGCGCGCCGTCTGTCGGTCCGGTTGGGTCGGTTCTGTTCTGGCCGAGCCCGGGTTCCCGTTTATTCTTTTTGTTTCGAACAGATATGTCTGTTCGGGTTCCCGTCGATTTTATTTTTCCTGAATTTATTCTTTTTGTTTTGAACGGATGTGTCTATTCGTGGGTTCGGGTTCTGAGTATAACCGAACCGAATGAAATTATTCGTTGGTGACTCTTCGTTAATGAACCGACCCGTTCGTGACTCTTCATTTCATGTTTTTCATTTTTTAAACCTGAGAGAAGCTTCGTATTTTAGATTGACATCATTTTTCTGAAAATAAAACGCATTCATTCTCTGCGATTATTTGTGCAAAATTGTGTTCGAAGGAGTCCTCTGAATACGTACCTCTTCGAAGGAATGAAATCCGTTCTATCCTGGAAGACGATTGTCCAATATCCTCGGGTACTGATTGAGGGGCCAAATTCGTCTTAAGGACACGACGTTACTTCGTTGGGCTCGGATCAATGTTCTCTTTAATTATTTATATTGCTTTCAGTTTAGTTTTCTTCATGTTTAATTTCAATTTCTGTATATGAGCACGAACGACAACAACCAGAAGATGACGATGAGCCTGTCTGCACAAAACAGCCAAGAGCTTCCAAAAGCTGAGATGCCTAGAACTCGGACGAGGTTGGATCTCCCCTTCATTCCTCTCATCCATCCGACACCGAGAGAATCCAAAGAGCTGGACTGACCAAGCAACGACGCTGAACCGCCTCCACTGCAACAGCCTTCACTCAGATCAAACCGTTGTTGCTGATCATCACCAGGCAATAAATCTCTAGAATTGATGCGGCGTGGAGGTGGAAACCATTGCGGGGGTTTTGCAGTAGAACTGTCGCTGTTTGATCAAGAGATGGTGTTTCCTTCCCAAAAATTGCGGCATAGAGTGCAGTTCTGCTAAACAAAACTTCTTTCAAAGATGAGTAATATCGGAATCCCGAAAGAAAGCACTGCAGACATGACTTAAATCTTGTAGCTGAAGCAATTAGAATACATGTTTACAGGGAGAAGAACAGCAATGGTGCCAAAACTTGTGTACGGAGGCCACTTTGGTGCCAAAACTTCCATTTGGATCACTTAAGTGCCAAAAGTTGTGAAAAACGATTATTTAAGTGCTACTTCGCCGGAAATCCGACATGGCGTTTTTTTATTAATTTTTCAAGCTGATGTGGCTCGCCGAAGGCTGACGTGGCTCGCCGGAGGCTGACGTGGCATTTCTTTTTTTTTTTTTCCTTTTCTTTCTTTTCTTTTTTTTTCCTTTTCTTTCTTTTTTCCTTTCTTTTCTTTTTTTTTTCTTTTATTTTTTTCTTATGTCCGGTGGCCGGTCGCCGGCCACCGGTCATGGCCGGCCCCCGCCGAGGCCACGGCGGCCTCGCCCGGAGGAAGACGAGGCTCGGTGAGGCCGCCGTGGCCTCGGCGGGGGCCGGCCTCGCCGGGGCTCGCCCTGCCCAGGCGACGGTCGAGGTCGCCTGGGCACGGCGAGCCCCGGCGAGGGCTCGCCTCGCCAGATCCGGCGAGGCCGGCCCCCGCCGAGGCCACGGCGGCCTCGCCCGGAGGAAGGTGAGGCCCGGCGAGGCCGCCGTGGCCTCGGTGGGGGCCGGCCTCGCCGGATCTGGCGAGGCGAGCCCTCGCCGAGGCTCGCCGTGCCCAGGCGACGGTCGCCGGGCCTCGCCCGGAGGAAGGCGAGGCCCAGCGAGCCCCGGCGAGGGCTCGCCTCGCCAGATCCGGCGAGGCCGGCCCCCGCCGAGGCCACGGCGGCCTCGCCGGGCCTTGCCTTCCTCCGGGCGAGGCCCGGCGACCGTCGCCTGGGCACGGCGAGCCCCGGTGAGGGCTTGCCTTGCTCGGCGAAGCCGGCCATGGCTGGTGGCCGCTGGCCGGACGCCGGCCACCGGACATAAGAAGAAAGAAAAAAAAAAGAAAAGAAAAAAAAGAAAAAAGAAAAGAAAGAAAAAAATCAGAAAAAATATTTAAAAAATTAAATTATACACATGGAAATGCCACGTGTCATTAAATTTTAAATATAAATGCCACGTATTAAATTTGGTCGGAATTTCTCGCCGTTGGCACTTAAGTGATCGTTTTTTCTCCGATTTGGCACTTAAGTGATCGCCGGCGTAAACTTTTAGCACTTAAGTGATCCAAATGAAAGTTTTGGCACTAAAGTGACCTCCGTACATAAGTTTTGGCACCATTGCTGTTCTTCCCCCCATGTTTACAGCTCAACATCACAATGGTTATCCCTCTGTGTCAATGCTGGAATTGAACCCAGGAATCGAAAATAATGATATGAGAAAAAGCGTGAGAGCTTAACTAGGGGAAATTCTTGAATAATGCGAAATAAGTTTCTGCTCTAACTGAGAAAACTGGCAATTGCATCAAACACAAACAAGATCAAGCCATGCAGCTCCATGGGCACACCACAGGCGCAAAGAATAAAGGTCCTCACCCTTAGCACCAGCCCTTATCATGGATGATGGGGATCCGAGATGTTCGACGCCCAAGGAATTTGAAGTTTCTGAAGATGGGGTCAGCGTCTATACTTGGGTATATCCCATATGGCACTACTCGAGCGCTCAATGTATCCTACCAGCAATTTTCAAAATTTCCCTTTTCAGACACACTTGAAGCAGCGGATGAAGTTATAATCTGCGTTACTTATCCATAATTGATGATATGCGAGCATCTAAGAATGACGACATTAGATCAGAAAGTTATTCACATGAAGAGATCTCAGACAACCAAGGAAGGATTGAAACAGCTTTAGCTCTCCAGCCCCGTGAAGGCGAAAGCTCTGAGGCGGCCACCGCGAACGTTCTTTGATAAACAAGCCTTTGAATGCATCATCACGGATCCGAGAAAAGCCACATCACAGTCCAATTTTCACGTGAACGAGACACTAACCCACAATCACACCAGACATGGTCAAAAAGGACGTGCGCGACTCAAGAATTCCCTCCATTGAAATCACATCAGACATGTGGAAAAGCCACTGATTCCCATCGAAACACATGCCGAGGGGGCGGCATTCAGACAAGCAAGCGAGCACAACAGTTGGGCTAATTTTGCACGGTTGCGTGCCCAAGAGCCTCTATGGTCCAGTCACGAGTCCAACCCGATACATCTCACTTCTCGATCCGATCCAAATCGAACTCACCCGAACCAGAAATACCACAAACTCGGACCGCACTAACATCGGGATGGAAGCAAGATGGGTTCGGGACGGCCAACATCGTCCCAATCCCATCGCATTTTCGGCTATTCCACGTCCTGAACTTGTTATCAGTTTTGATATAGTATCCCAAACCCGCTCGGATTCTCATCGGGTACTCACAATATTCCATCATTATATTTTGCAATAAACAATAATTTTCTTAAATTATGGAATGGATAATAAATTGTAATCGTAGTTGAAAATTGTCAGATCATATAAAGATTTTATTATTAGCTCTCGCAGATTTTATAGGTGATCCCAAGAGTTTTAACATAGCAAGGAGGGCAACTTTAAAAATCCTAGAAAACAGTTACTAATCCTAATAGAGCTAATAATTATGCCAGGATCCATGATCCTCTGCCACAATCCATGATCCATGATCGATCCTTGGCCACGATCCATGATCTGTGATTGATCAAAATAGGGAATACTATGGGAAAACAATGATTCTTTGGTAGTAATACATATCGATTTGGATATTGAGTTTATCTATTATAACCCCGACAACTATCAACAGACATATATCAATTGTCTCATACCATACCCAGCATTAAACTACCAAAACTCCCGTCGATAGCGCTCTTGCTTCACTTGTCGTTAATTGAAGAACTTGCAAAATATTTTGGAATGAATAAAATGAGCAACTACAGCTCAGTGAGTGGTACAAATCGCTTTTAATAGATTGAGCACCTACTATGCATATTTACAAAATAATACTAAAAACTCATTATTCTTAAATCCAACACATAACAAACGCACGGTACCAAAAGTTATTAGATATACTCATTTAAATCAACAACATCGAATCACATATGAATGGTCAAATCCATTGATTAATCTTATGTGATACATCAGTGATCCATTTTATTGATCAATTTTCATGCTCAAATATCAAACTATGGCCATGACACAATACCCGACAACAAGGCGACGAAGATTTCTCCTTGGCAATCTCTCCACCTTTAGCTAGGGCATGTTTAATAAAATTTTTGTTTCTCTGTTTTTCTATTTTTTGTTCCTCGAAATAGAAAAAGAACAAAATTCTGTTTGTGTACATCAATTAATTTGTATATTCCTTGGAATATATTAGTGGGCAGGGAATGGATTTAGAATAGAAACAAGAATTAAAAAAAATCTACATTTTTTTTCCCAGAAATAAAAAGAGAAACAAGGTCACTTTAGAGAAATAAACTCACCGTAACCTAAACCGTAAACCCGGAAACCCCATATTATAAACCCTACACTCTACGCCCTAAACTCTAAGCCCAACACCCTAAAGCTCAAATGGTTTATGCACCTATTTATTGTAATGTCTAAAGATTTGTTGTCAATCTCCTCATATTGTGAGTTGTAAACCAATGGAATTCTCTATTACCATTTAGAGCCATCCATCTTTGACTAACTTTTACGTTGGATTTTCTGTGGCCATCTAAGAATATCTTGATCAGTTAAGTCCTTACAAAAATTTAGTTTTATTCCAATATGAATTGTTAAGTCTTCACTAACATTTTTATAATTAAACGAAAAAAATTGGGAATAGAAATTTTTAGGGTCGTACAAAACGCAATACTATTCTTTTTCTATCTCGAGAATAGAAATTTTATGTAGTTAGCAAATGCGTTTTTCTACTCATAAACTCATTTAGGGAATTAAAATACAAAAAAAAACTCAAAAATTGTATTGAGCATCAAACCATCATCCTCCAATTATCCACGAAACCAAATCTAGATCCATCTCATAATTAGAATACATTGTACAGATCAAAACATATATTCTTTCACAACTCTGTTCATCAAATATAACACATTTCGCAAGGCATTTCTCGAACAATTTCAGAATTCTTTATAAACCAAATTCATAAATCAATATGTTTAACATTTTGTAATGATTTCATAAATGTTTCTCAAACTATTCACAAATAACCAAAAAGTAATAAATACTCATCCGGACTTTATATAACAAACATGCTTTTAATAACTCATAATATACCTGTCACTTTCAAGGCACGACTTATAAATTTAAAGAAAAGATAAGCACCTCTCACCATGTAAGGCCTAAACCAAACCACGAAGTTATCTCAGGCTTATGTACTTACAATCCTATTAAATAAGCGAGAAACAATATCTTAACTACGAATCGACTAAGCTAAATTTATTCATCGAGAAAATGACTTCCACGCGTAAACAAAACACTTGCCCAAAGTGCTTATTCGAAGCTATTCAAGACGCTGGCCTTAAGCGCAGAACTTTAAAGTTCATTCCAATCCAATCGTAATCCGAAATCGATTTTCGCTAGATTTCCACGGCTTCACAACACCCTAAATTATCATTTGCATATAATTTCTGATTAGATTTCCACGGCTTCGCAACTCATAATTCATGTAGCCTCGAATTTGCGCCACAACTTTGGAAATTACTCCAATTAGATGAACAAAGGGCTCAAATCTTCGTCAATGGCTACGAAACGGAGTTAATTGGGCTTGTCGAAGTCGTGCGGGAATCAACTTCTCCTTCTGCAGTTTCTTTTCTTCCCCTTGTTTCTAATCTTTAGCATATGGACGTCCTCTCACTCCTCTTTGCTTTGTATTTCTCTCGGTGATATCTCATTTATTTATTTTTAATCTTTTGTCGCAACCCTTTTCTTATTATTCTTAATTTTTTTGTTTCTTTTTGTTTTTGAGGCCATCTATCGACCTTTGACCAGGTCACCATCGCCCCACTTTTCTCTTCTCTCTATATATTTTTCTTTGGTTGTTCAATTATTGAAATAACGGCTCCTTTTACTTTTCTTTTTTGTTTTTTTTCAATTAGTAATGTTCCTCCCCCGCCCGTGCAATTCAACGAGCTGAACGGTGCATGACGGTGCATTATCCAAAAGCTTGAGCAACAAGTTTGACATTTCGAGAGGCAAACCCCCTTCTTCTTTTGACCATGCAAGTTTGGTTCCACCGCCGTTCAATCCCTCTGACATTTTACAAGTTTGAAATCCGCGAGAGCCGGAACGTGTAACGTGTTCTTCTAACGCTTTCAATTCGGCTTCTCTTTCCCACCTGTTATTGCTAGCAAGACGAGCGATGCGTAAACAACAGCCTCTGAAGCAAAGGCTTCGGAAACGGTTCGCGTTCCTACCTCGTATGGTGTCGGATGAGGATGAAAATCTCTCTGCTTCTGTCATTCTTTTCAATGGTGTCAACATGTCTGTGCTAATCAAGATGTAAATATGGCCGCGTACAACGGCAAAATGGAACTGAATACAACTGTAATTAGAGAAGGAAGAAGGAGAAACGAGGACGGAGAATCCTATCCGGAAGAAGAACTGCGATGGCTAGAATCTGTCCATGGAGGCAGAGAAAAGACGGCTGCTCCGCCACCTGTCTGGCCCTCTTGGGGCCTCGAACTCATGATCGGCCGAGAAGAAGTGAAAAGAGGAGAGTTTGGCGCCGGTGCGTGCACTGAACTTGATGCTGATGATGAAGGAGAAGGAGAGAGCGAGAAAGATGGCTGAAACTGATTCCCCAACAACGAGTTGGACCACACCATCTGCTCATACAAACTCAGGGGTCGTCCCTGCGCTCTTTCTTGTTGAACCACAACATCGCTGTGATGTTCGTGAAAATTATTTTCAAGAAACTGCTGCACAGGAGTCTGCCCGTCGTAGTCAATGGCGTTGGAATTGTCGGAAGCCGGCAGCTCGCGGGAAACGGTAAGGTGGGTAGCTGACGGATTGGCCGCAGTGGCCACGGGAGCCGGTTGTTGCCGGAGCCGGACGTTCTCGGGGAAGTTCAGCTTGGCCTTGTTGGCTCTGAACCGGAGGGCGGCCTCATCATAGGCCCGAGCAGCAGCCTCGGCCGTGTCGAACGTGCCGAGCCACACCCTCGAGGCCTTGAATGGGTCTCGTATCTCGGCGGCCCACTTCCCCCACGGCCTCTGTCTCACTCCTCGGTATTTTCTCCTTGGAGTTGGGTCCAATCTCAATGCTGTTGGTCTTGGGGCCTCGTAGGTGTATTCGTATGTTGGAGGAGTACCATGTGTTGGTTCATCTGCTTTTGCTGTCTGAACAGTTGTTGAGCCTGCATGACCTTCTGTAACCAAAAGAAGAAGATGAAGTAGATGCGTTACTTCCTATGGAATTGCAGCTTAGCTTGACAATTTCATAATTTCATGTTTTGTGGTGAAATCTTTATTTCATATGCATGCACCGTCCATGGAAACAAAACTTTATGCTGCTGCGAATTCGTATCAAATCCACTTTCGTCTTTCGAGCTGTACGAATCATGAGGTATGAACGAGAATGTCATATTGAAATTGAATCGTACTATTCGTTGTTCAAGAATTTTGCGCGCCGCCGAAATTCCAAACAAAACTTCTTCGAAATGAAGTTAAGAACAGTTCCTCTCTAGTTTTTAGCATAGAGAGCGGGTGAAGTTGAGAGATTATGTTCTGATCTAAATATCACAGGCGAGCTAACTTGTAATTCCATTAATGAGCTTACCTCTGGCGCCAGAAGATGTCGACGAGCCTGCCTGCCCAAAATCGCCATGAACTTCCGAAACCTGAGATACCAAGAACTCGGGCGATGAGGTCGAGTCTCCCCTTCCTCTCTTCCACCCGACGCCGGCAGAATCCAAAGAGCTGGACCGACCAAGCAACGACGCCGAACCGCCGCCGCCGCAATACCCTTCCCTCAAATCAAACCGCTGTTGCTGATCATCACCTGACGATACTTCTCCGGACACGACGCGGCGCAGGGCGGAAACCATCACGGACATCTCTTGCTCTCTCCCAAACGACGACGCCGAAGGGCTGGAAGCAAGGGAGGCCTCAAGCGGCAGAGACGGCGGCCGGTAGTTGAGCCATGCATGGAAGTCTCTCTCCTCCTCCTCCGCCTCCTTGACGCCGTCCTTCTCGCTGTCGTCTCCGCTTGGAGTCGCCACCTTCAGACCGAGAACGAGCTACATACCATGCCGGAGCTAATTCGTTCACGTGTGCGCGACAATCTCAAAGTTTTGAGAAGTCTGATGATATAAGGGATGAGATCGAGCTGCAGCTTTGCGACCAATTCAACGTACACGCCACCTTATATTTTTGAGAGCCTTTTCTTTCTTGTCTTTTGACATTAGTCGGTCGAAAAAATAGTATTTTTTTATACGTAGCTAGCGTACAAAATACTATTTTACAAATTCAATGATGAAGAAGAGAGACAATGAAGCTTTTATAGGATATTTATGGGCCATATATTATATATTATATATATTCAGTCAAAGGTTTTGGGTGAAAGTCAAACGGAGAATGAAGTTGGCAAGTTGTGGCTGTGAAGGAACCATCGAACGTAGACCGCTTTTTCATCTTCCAGACGTCGGTGCCAACCTGGCTTAACGCCGACATCGGACCATCATGTCTCCGACGAAGCTTAAGCTTTGTGATTGATCTTCACTACGAATCGCTTCCGCCACCGACGTGGACACATTAGCTTTTCCGTCCAAACAAGCTTATGCGGCGGCCAGCGTGGCGAACGGCGACGAAATGTGTACAAACGATTCCTCATCCGAGCGAAAAGTAGGCGACGATGTGCATAGAACATCGTTTCTTTGTCGCGGATCCGAGCCGTAGCTCAATTTGCAATGTGCAAAACAACATTATTTTGAACGAGTCGCGCCGTAATTTTCTCCAAAATGACGTGTAATTTGTACATGACATACCATTTGTCATGTCGACCGGCACATAAGCTTGCTCGGATGGGAAAAGTTACCAAGTGGGCATTTTTGTCCGGAGAGGAAAGGTTGGTGGGTTTTTCTCGTTCGCTCGAGAAGTGAGGATATTTTGTTCCTTTTTCAATCTCAATAATTATTTTCTAAGTCTGAAATTCCAAATTTCAATGTATATGGCAACATCTTATCTATACTTGAATAGTACTAGGCCGATGTGGTCTTCATATGAATTGATATCATGTCCGTGATTAGATAGACTTTGTTAATTATTCTTGAGTTTCATGGTGTCTCGTGAGTCAATTAGGTAATCCCTAGACATTAAGACTTTGCTGTGATCAAGTTGATGAAAAGATATTCCAAGCACTATGGTTCAAAGTGTATATAATCACGAGCTCCTAATTACTAGCTAGAATAATATAAACCAGCTTGATAGATTTTTCGAATTTTTAAGTCTGACGTTGGAGTTAGGGACATTTTTCAATGGGGTCGATCATGTCAAAGGGTTTAATCCAGCCGGATCGAGTAGACATAATTTCCCGTTCAAAATTTCTCAAACACGAGCACTACTCATCGGCATAATTACCCAACCAGTCCCCAATCTCTCGTAGGAATGTCAATTCAGTCTTACATTATTCAATTTTGTCAATATAGTCTTAAACATTCGCATAAAATTCTAATATAATCCTTCCGGCTAATTACCGCCGGAAATTGCTAGCGTAATGTCTAGTCATCGCCGGTCGTCCTACGTGGCATACCGACGTGCACAACTTGTGGATCAGGTTAGCTATTTCCAGTGGCAATTGGCCAAAAGGATGAAAGGAATTTCGTGCAAAAATTTAGGACTACATTAACAAAATTAAAAAGTTTGGGACTAAAATTGACACATGCACAATAGATTCATGACTGAATTGGTAATATTCTCGTACTCATCTCAACATGATACTTTGGACCTTGAACTCGATTCTTTTAATTGATGAAGTTTATAAATCAACTTCTAGTTTTCCAAATAAGATGGTATCCACACTCTCCTATTTCACATGGTAGAATTACACTTGTCTATCACCATACACAAAAAGACAATTACTCTACAACTATGGTGAAGCATTTACTTGTTAGGAAATTTGAGTTCAACTCTATTCGATATTAGTTCTCGAGTTAGCTACTACTCATTTATCCGGGTGAATTTTTAACCACTATGCTAATTACATAAGAGATAATCGATTTTCACATTACAATTTTGGCATTTTCAACACGACAAGTTAGGTTGTAGAATCAAATGCTTGGCGGGGTCAAAATCATTTTAATAAATATTCAATTTTACACAAGACCGAAAAATCTTAGGTAGTGGCAAAAAATTCAAAAAAAATTCCTTCACCCCATTGGAAGCAAAAGGGCTCCATATGGGCATGTCACATATTTTGACACATCATTAAGGTATGTTGACAAAGTTTGCTTTGGCCCTAATCGGTCTATCGATACATGTTCCCCTCGTTCAAGGAGGATACTTCAGAATGTCAAGCTCACCCTCGTGGATTCGGAGGATCGCACATCCTTCCTTCTAGTCAAATAGCTAGGCTAGGCCGAACCCTAAATTCGTCGCATCCCGCGTGTCGATAGACCGTGCTCTTCATGCCGAGTCATCGCACGCGAAGAGTTCTCGAACGCCCTCAGTGCAAGTAAACCCCCCGGATTAAACGAGGCTCGAGCGATACAAGTGCTAGGATTCGCTGCACAATCACCAAAAAAATAAAAAATAAAAGGGAGAAAGAGAATTCGAGATACGAGGCCAGCTCACCCTTAAACTAAGCTACATCCATATGAGGATTTAAGTATAATTAATATCCCGTACCTCTACGTTACATCTCTCTATTACGAAAAAAAAAGAAAGAAAGTAATAATTTGATTGAAAATAAGAAATCTCTTTTTGGGAAGCCTACTCCAATTACGAAACATATTCAAAACAGAAAACCTAATTGAATTAGGAAATTTTTTTTTCGGGGCTCAAACTATAAAAGCGGCTCAAGAACGCTACCCCCGCGACCCCGCTCGCTCACCGGGGAATGAAATCCCCATGTCTTCCTATCGACGAAGAGTATGAACCATACACCAACAACAAGACTTGCATAACCTAGTCGGGCTCACATGCATCGGGAGCTTCCCGCCACTAGCTCCGAATGCGGTCAAGGAAGATCGCATCCGCGACTCGCGGTATCTACACGGGCGCGCGGCGGCTGACGTGGAGGCCGGTGTATGGTCAGAATTTAAGGAGAGCGACGGTCAACGTTGACTCTGGTCAAACCCCCGTCACGCGGTTTTAGTAGGTGTTGCCCCCCCAGCTTTAGGATTAGGACGGGGACGAATTTTGAGTGGGGAGTGACGTGCCGAATTGGAGGACTTTTTTGGAGAGTTCCGTTTGGTAACGAGCAACTTTTTTAATGGAATATGCTTTTGTATTCTTCACGAAGGAACGAGCATGGAGAACACGGCGCGAGCTAGATTGGTCATCCGAAAAGTGAGAAAAAGGAAGAACGACTTGTTTTCGGCTTTCCCGTCGAAACTATTCGAAAGTCCGATCCGAAAGTTTAAATTGATAGATGAAGATAGATCTCATATATGTAAAGAGTATGTACAACCCATCGTCAAGCGATGCGAGATATTGCAACGCTCCCTCTTGCTTGCGAGCCAGATTAGGAATGGCACGTGGAATTTGACGAATTGGGTGGACGCGCGCGAGAAATAAACTGGGGCAGAAGGTCCAATTCAAAGGTTTAAGCTGATATAGTTGGAGGGAGATTACATGTATCTAAAGATCGCAATAACCCCATAAGCATACGATGCGAGGTATTTCGACAGAAACAAACAAATATATATATTCCGATTTTTTTGAATGATTGTGAAAAGGTTTTGCTGGGTTTGTAATAATTTTAGATGTCGATCTTCACATTGCTCTCGAAGTTCCAAGGGATCCGGTGTTGATACCGGCATGTAAGAATGACAATACAAGCCAGAAAGGTTGAAGTAAGGATTCATATTCCATGCACGAACTTAAGCACCCTTAACTCGGTTTTTTTTTTTGGGTCGGTCCTACTCTATCTCTCTCTCACGATACACACTCAGACTTGCGCCTCGCCTCTTGCGGGGCGTGGGAGCCGAAACCCACATCTTAACTATGCGACCCCACCCTTACCCCTTCGAATTCCCCACCTCTTCATTCTCAAGTGAGAACGGTAGCCACTGGAGTAAACCTCTAGTGGTTGATTTATGAGGTTAGTAAGGTATTTTCATGAACACGAATCTTAAGCAACTTAATAGGCTTTCGGTGTTATTAAAAAAAAAGAGTTTAGTATGGTTTGAGCTCGTCTTTTTTGGGTGAGACTCATCATGTCACTCTCCATGGTTGCCTTTTCCTAGTGTAAGGCTCACGACGTTATCGAACGGTTGATTTCGTGATTCGTAATAAGCATAACGCGTCTCCACAGGGGCAATCTATCAAAGAGGAAGAATTTTGCCAAAACTAGGGATAGCGTGGTCCTCCCGGGTCAATTATCATATCGGAATTTGGAACCGATTCTAATGGGATAGGACCAAATAGTGTCGATTCTAAAGGGATAGTTCACGTACTGTCGGTTCTCGATTCTACTCTAGACATGGCACTTTGAAAATGATTTATGTAATGTTAGTTTTAACAATGAACTAATCAAATCGAGATTGAATTAACAGAGCACGAGACGATAAATCGCGATAATGATTCGCCTTCGAACACACTAAATGATTAAAGCTAAGAGATACATGGCTTTTAGGATCACTTATCTTAAGTGTCTATTTGTTTCGTAAAATATTTATCATCGGAAAAACATGTTTTTCAATATTTGGTTCATTTAGAAAAAAAATGAATTAATGGAAAATCTTTCCACAAACAGCGGAAAACTTATGTTTAAATTTTAAAAAGTAATTTTATTTTTCTAAAAATTGAAGGCAACGTCCAAAATACGATTGGACCTACCCCTAAAGCAAGCCTGGGGACCTTGGAGCATGTGCTTGGATCCTCGATGGCCATGCCCGAAATGCCAGCTCCAGTGCTCGGGACCCTGGCGACCGGGCTCATGCACCTGGGTCGCCAATGCCCGAGTCCCCCAAGTGCGAATCCGGATCCTCGATGCTGATTAGGCCCGAGTCCATGGCTTCAATGCTTGAGACCCTGATGGTTGGGCCCGAGTTTGTGACTCTCGTGCTCAATTCCTGGGGTAGCCGGGCTCGGTCCCTAGCTCTCGATGGCCAAGCTAAAGTCTCTCAAGGTCAAGCCCTGAAACTCGATTCTCGTTGCAGAGACCTCGGTGATCGGGCCCGAGATCCTCATAGATGAATATCTTTTTCCCTGATAATAAGTTCTTTTGCAAATATTTTTTGACGGAGTTCATTTTTCGCGAAACAAACGGAACCTAACTATACAATTAATTTCTCGAGTGCTCGGGCATGAATTGGGCGGCCAACTTTTGCCTAAGAATTCAACGTCCAAGTCCACTATAATTGTCTGCCGACCATGTTATAAATACGCACGTGACCCTTTCTGAGCCTCTCACTTAGCATATAGAGACATTATTGAAAAACGACAATTAAGGAAAAGAAAATTAGATAATTATAACATCCATAAAAATGAATGCACGAATCTAAAATACCTCACGGTCAAAACCAAGATGTCGACAAGATCGAACGTGCCGTTTTATCTCGTGCCTATAACGATTAGAACGGCCGTTGTACAAACACGAACGATCTGACACCGACGGTATTTATAAATTATTCGCAAAAATTAAATAAAACGAAATATTTAATCAATTCGTGCGATGTGCAATCGTTGGGGAAAGTCAAAGTCAAAATGCTTTTGGGAGTTCAAAACTCAACGACAGCGTAAAGAGGAGCGCACGAAAGGACGGAGCTTTTGGCGAGATACGCAAAGAGAATGAATGAGGTCATCGGTGACGTGGTTTGACGTGGATAGGGGCGCAGAGACGAGATCCGAGATGACAATTGACAATGGACCCAACGAAGACAAATTGCTCTTCTTCTTTGTTTTTTTTTTTTTTTTTTGGTCGGGTCGTCTGATCCACAAGCTCGAGCCCGGGATGTGCGATTAGATAGCGACACCAGCCGGGGGGAGGCGTGTGAGTTTGGGAGCCGGATCGGCCTCGTGGTGCTTTCGGGTCGTTAAAGCGTACGGGGATGATAGGAGTTGGGGCTCGAGCTAAACGGGTGACTCGGGAACGTGCTGGATTCTTAACTCGATATTTGTAGGCTGGCCTATCGGCCCGAGGGGAAAACCGATGAGGGTTTTCCGTGAAGGCCGTGGTTAGGTCATCTCTATGTTTGGCCCAATTAGATGAATGGAGTATGTAGTGCGCTCATGTCAAATCCATATATATGAGATGGTTTCTAAAGTATCCACCGCACAGCCGATGTTTAAGAGAAGAAAGTCAATCATTTTTGCTCCAATTAAGCAAATGACGGTGACTCAGGCAGAGAAATTATTTCATAGTCATAATTAAGCTCTTGAACATATGAAACTTGATCGGCTTTTCACATTATTGTAGACACCTAATTTTTGTCCCAGTTGATCGAGGTTTGACCGATGAGATGCAAGGTTCAAAACAGTTTGTCAACTTAAAAAAACGGGTCATGCTCATGGAAACAGTATGGTTCTTCAGATAGGGCATTGATTTGGTCAGTATCTTCCGCTTTGCCTTGTTTTCATTATGAAAAACGGCTCTTTTGATACCCATACCGTCACCTGAAATCAATGGGCAACGTTTTTTTTGTCCTCGATGATACGACCGAAATCACGGCGGGACACGGCCTCGCAAGCCATTAGAGCAATTTCAAATCCTACCAAATTTCATGTCCCGCGACAATTTCAAATCAAGTTGGTGGAAAATATTGTGAACAGTAGATCAATGCTTGGACATTGGTCAATTCATCTCTAAAAACCAAATTAAACTATGGTTGAACAAAATGAGATGCGTCACGACTCGCTTATTTGAAAAGCTATTAAGAAAATCTTCACTAATTTAAGACAAAACGAAAGCAATTACGACATGTTACGACCCGAAAGTATTTTCAAATTTCCCCAACTCTCATGAACCATGATAATTTCAAATCAAGAGGGTGGAAAAATTAGAAGTAGCCAACCGAATTTTGGACGTCAGCCTATCGATCTTCGGGACTTAATCAATTGTTTTATGGGAAAAATAAATTGTGAAAAGACATGTGTACCGACTTGTTCGTTGAGAAGCTATTACAAAAATTTTCATCAACATACGATAACGTAACCGCTACTAGAAGTACGATGTCTCACGACCTAAAAAATCCCGAGATTAGTTCAATTTTTGCCAACTATCATAAAGCATGACATTTTCGCAGCACAGGGGTGACCAATATAGAAACCAACGACTGACGCTTTGACATCAGTTGATTGGCCTTTGAAGTCCAATTTATTGTGCTACAATTTGTGATATGACAAATTTAGGTGTGTTACAACTTATCACCACTTGTTTATTGAAAAGTCATTGCAACATTTTCATCGAGCTAAGATAAAATGAACGTAATCAAGTCTGTGCACAAGTAAAAATCAGTCAACCTAGAAATTATTATTGATCGATCAATACAATAGACCAGGTGTAAGTTATTAACAAGAAAAAAACAAACTTTGTCACGATAAAATGAACCAGGGTACGACTCCTTACGGCTTGTCCATCAAATCAAAACAAAATGAACTATGTCACGACCTCTCCAACTTTGATATATTGCAACAAGACGAAATGTCTCGGCAGACGAATTGCAATATGACTCATTCTGCACAAATCCGACATGATCTCGGTTACGGTAGACACGATACCTTCAAAAGTTACCACGTATTATATTCAAGTCACGATAAGCGGACACGATCGCAATTCGATTCTACCATCTGAATTGGCTAATCTCTGCACTTAACTCTAATAATTGCTAATGATGTGGCTTAAACAAGTTCTTGGAAGGGTTTCCTCTTGTGGAGGATGAAGGCTCCAAAGTTAGTCAAAAAGTTGTGTTGCAGGTCTGAACTGCGAAGTCGACCAAATGCCGATTTGGGAGTTGACCTTGTCGGTTCAAACTACCAATGATTTGAAGCTCTTCGAAACCAACAAGCCTGTCTCGCTCGCGTCTCGAAATCCTCAGAAGACGCCTTCGAGCTCGAATGGATATACCTCAACAGTCGTCGATTTGATGCGTCCGACGATGTTCGGGCCCATGCATTTTTGCTTAAATTTGACTTCTAGCAAGTTGGTCTCCCTCAGCCACGGCCCCTCGAAAACGTCACAACGGTTGTGCAAGGGAGAGAAGGGGGAATGTCATGTTGCACCAAAGGACATGTGTTGTTAGTAAAGTCCAATTCAAAAGGGAGAAATTGTCCGATCAGTCTCAAACCCATTGTACGAATGCCAATTCAGTTCTAGATATTCTCGTGGAATTTCAATGTAGTCATTCCGGTCAATTTTAGCATGAAACTGCTAATGTGGCAGTGTGCCATGCAGAACAGTCATGTCGGCAATGAATTTCTGCCAAAATTGATTGGAAGAATTAAATTAGAATTTCACGCCATGGTTTAGGTTTGAATTGGCAAAATTAAAATATTTGGGATTGAATTGGCATCCGTACAGTAAGTTTAAGACTAATCGGGTAATTTTCCCAGCTTACAAGCCCGCACTTTTATATGGAGGCATGGTCTAACTTTTATATATTTTAATTGCCCTTTGTGAGTAGGCTGTATTTCAGCCTAAAATGAAATGTGGAAATGAATAATAAGGAAGGTAAATAAGAGGTTTGGAAATATTTGAATTCGGCATGTCATGCTCTGATACCGTGTAAAGCAGCTGTTTTAAAAGTTTAAACTTTTGAGTTGGATATTTTAACATTATAATGCGGCACGACCTCAGCGCTTACACTTTCAAGATAGCCGGCAGTGGTCTCGCGAGATCCTTCATAGACAATATTAATTTCTCTAATCCCACACCCTTATATTTCTAAAAACTGTGCTTTCCAATCTGGACAACGCGGGAAAAAAAAGTAATTTCTAGGATTTTAAAAATTTAAGGGTACAACATTAGGTAACGATTCTCATTTTTCAACTAATAAATAATTAAATAAATAAACCAGAAGGAAAAAAAAATATGAGCTTTGAAAATTTGATCAAAGACTTTGCAAATCGACGATGCTTACCAAGCCCACGTCTGTTGAATGGACTGCTGGTGTGTTAGTTAGTTGATGAATATCTGCCGTTGACCGTTGCTGCCATAGAGGTCAAAACTTGTCCTTGTAAATAAAAATAAAGAAAAGGAGTGGGGAAAAAGAGAAGAACGGTATGAATGTTGGGGTTTACATATTAACAAAAATTTACTTTTGGCTAACCATTTTTATGAAGATTGAGATCCTTTCGAATTAGACTAAATTTACATCTTCGATTTACTCTTTTTGAGAGGTTGACATATTAACATGGAGCGATAGGTTCGATTAATCCCTTGCTTTTCTTCCCTATCGTCCGTTTTCTTCTCTCCTGTCTTGCTAATTCTCCTCTCACACGCTTGGTATTGGAGGTGATCAATTTCAAGGTAGGTAGGTTCCAAGAGTCAATTCATGAATTTTGGAACCGAGAATCTAGCCGGTTCCCTTTAGGAATGGAACAAGAACCGACTGGTTTCAGGGTCAATCAAGAACCAAGCCTAAGTTTAAGTAATATATAACTATTATTATAAGGAAAACATATCATTGTGAACATTCCGTGGCGTAGTGGTTAAGGAATCAATGGATTTTCTAGAATTCCTAGTCTTGAAACCGATCTAAAACAAATATCTATCTTCAGGAACCGAATCGGTTAAGGCCCGTTTCCCAATTCTTCACCAAGGAATATACTCGGTCTTCGCGTCAATCGCCTTGGAACCGATTTGGTAATACCTGTTCGGCTCGATTCGCAAATTGAACCGACCCGGTTACTCACTCCTATCCACTGCAAAATCATAGGTGCGTGAAGATAAATTAAGACCTCCTACTATTATCACTATGACATTATGTCGAGTGTGCAACCTATTTTTCTAAAAGTTAAGGTTGTGCTTCTATCTTAACAGGTTTTTTCTTCGGCCCTATCTAAACAAGTGGGCCGGATTGTGTGAATTTCCTTAGAATTGACCACTTCACTTTCTTCTCTCGAAAATTTCGTTCACGATGCTCAACAAAGGAATCGCGATGGAGTACAAGATCTCGGAGTACCTGACCGTGATCAACCTTTCGAGCAATGGCTTTGTCGGAGAAATCCCGAGTTCCATCGGACGTTTGAAGGAACTCCATATGCTCAATCTATCCAACAACGCCATCGCCGGCTCCATCCCTTGGCCCCTGCGAAATTTGACCAAATTGGAAGCTCTCGACCTGTCAAGGAATGAGCTCACCGGAAAGATCCCTCCGGAGCTAACCCAACTCACTTCCCTCGCCTTCTTCAACGTGTCGGACAACCATCTTTCCGGGCCTATACCTCGAGAGAAGCAATTCCAACACATTTGAGAACGGCTCTTACGGGGGAACTTGGGACTCTGCGGAGCTCCCTTGACAAAGAAATGCGGCAATCTCGAAGCATCGCCTGCTCCGCTGTCCCATGATGTGTTTGTCAAAGAGGACTCAAGGACGTGGATCGAAGAACTCGATTGGAAAAATCATGCTGATGGCCTTTGCAAGCGGGTCGGTCATCGGCGCGGTTATGGGACTCAACTGCACCGCGATAATCCATCATTGGATCGTCGACAAGTTTTGCCAAGGAAAGCAGTGAAGACGGAGGCGCAGAAGAAGGGTTGGGTGATCTGTATTCTGTCATATGACATGATGTAATCAGCTCGAATCAATGCGAGATATCGACTAGAATGTCACTCGAGTTCAGTAAGCTAATGTTAGTGTGCGTGAGATGACCTTCAGCTCTTGAAAGTTTACTTGGAAGTACTCAAGAATGCAGCGCGAGATTATAAAATGGTCTCTTCTTGTTTGCGTATGAAAAGCCTGGCTAGTTATGACAAACTGATTGATTTCCTTGTATACTTCGACAGTTGTGACAAAACGATCAATCATATGATTTTTACTTTGCTATATAATTTAAGAATTTGTATATGGTACACGACCTTGTGTAGACTATTTTTTCCGGTGAGCCAATGTCCATCACCACTGTTATGCAGTGTTAAATGTGATATTCTTGAATTAACTCACTCAATATATTGTCCGTTTTAACCAGTGGTATTTCCGACAAAAGAAAATCCGTCACATTTCAAGCCTCACGGTTTTGTCATTTGTTATACATATAACCACTTTCTCATGAGATTACCCATTTTGATAGATCTAATGAGGAAGAATTACCAGAAAAGTAATAAACCTATTGCAATTGTGCCAATTCAAGTCTAAACTTATTTTTTTGGCCAATTAAGTCATAAACATTTTACATTTATGTCTTAACCAAAAAAAAACATTTTACATTTATGTCCTTCCCAAAAAAAAATATTTTACATTTATGTCAATTCAGTCCATCTAGTTAATTTTGACCGGAAATCGCTGACATGGACGTTGATCAGCCTACGTGGCGTGGCCAACACTGACGTACATAATTTTTAATAAAATTTTATTTTATTTTTGAATTTTTTTTATTTTTCTTTTTATTTTTCCTTTTTTTCTTTCTCTTTCTTTTTTTCTTCTTTCCTTCTTCCTCTAGCCGGTTGCCAGACCTCAGTGATTGGACAAAAGTGAGGATCGGCAAGGTCAACCTTGCAAGCCACTTAGCGAGGGCTGGTTCGGTTAGAGGAAGAATGGAAGAGAAAAAAAATGGAAAAAGAAAAATAATTCATAAAAATATTAAAGTATTATTTAAAGTGGTCCACATCAGCACCAGCGGCACCACGTAGGACAGGCAGTGTTCATGTCAGTGATTTCTAGCTAAAATTGACCCGATGAATTAAAGTGGCATAAATATAAAAGGTTTAAGAATCAATTGGTAAAAAAATGGGAAAATTCCAATAAGGGCATAAAGTTCCCTCATTGTCTCAAATAAGGGCATGAAGTTCCCTCATTGTCTCAAATAATGGCATGAACTAGGCTTTATTTCAAATAAGGATATGAAATATACCATCATTTTCTCAAATAAGGACATGAAGTAAACATTGTTTTAAATAAAAACCTAAAGTAGTCATGTCAAACTTAAAGAAGGGCATGACTTCATCGAGTGGTCGATGAAATTTTTGTTCGTTACTTTTCTAATTATTTTCCTTTTTTCTGTTTTTTTTTTCCTTATCGCTAGTGGTCGGCCACCAACGATACCCGAAGAGTGCAAGCAAGGGTCCCCCATGCGCTACCTAGGCGAGGTCAGCCTCGCCTGGGCGACCCTTGTTGGCCACAGGCAAGGTTGGCCCTTGCCAAATCTAGAGGCTCGCCTCGCCCGTGGCCAATGAGGACTTGGGTGCCAACAGCTGACGAGGGCTTGCAGGTCCTCGTCCAGAATCGAGCCCAGCCACTAAGCTTGTCTAATTTGACTAAGTGAAAATACTAACGCAATTTCTTTAATATCTTATCTCTCCTATGTGGCATTCTACATGGCGTTAAGCTTAACTAAACACTAAAACGGCATTGTTTTTATTTGAATCCTAAGTTTTACGCAAAACCTTAATTAAATTAGGTTAAAATATCCAAAAAATTTCATAAAAAAGGCAAACTCGAAAAAGAAAAAAAAAAGGGATAAAACTTTAAAAAAAAAGAAAAAGAAAATACACACACAAAACCCAGGTCCTCCGCCTATATTTTTTTCTTTTTTTTTAAAATTTTTTTAGCTTTCTTAATTTTTAATCTAATTTAGCTAAATTTTAGGTTAAAATTGTCTTTAAATGAAAATGCCCTTAACTAGCCGGAATATTTAGCCGATATCTGAAACTATCATGGTTACTTCATGCCCCCGGAAGTAACAAAAAAGAGAATGATGTGGACCACCAAAAAGGATGATCATAAAACCTATTTCTTTTCTGATTCGGTCATATTTTCCCAGGGAGACAATTTGTGATGGTGCATGACATTATGCAGAGGCCTGTAAATGCTATTAACACCTCTTAACATCAAGATGAATATCAGACAATGTCACCACAAGCTGAACAGCTAAACAGACACCAGTCCCGCCACAACAAGGAACTGCGAGACTTTAGGCTCGAAAGGATAGCTTTCAACTCCCTTCCATCCTTTCCATCAGCAAAACTTATGTCATCTAATAGGAAGAGTACAAAATAATGAAGAAAATACCAGAAGCAGCATTGGTAGTCTCCAAATTCCTGGAAAGCTTTTCTAGTGCAATGTACGTAAAGTAACTGCACCAAGAGCATAACAAAAAGTTAACAGGATACAATTGACTACAGGAAAAAATGACACTGAAAAATAACATTTTCAATTTAGCAAAATAGTGGTTCTGTTCCACCAAAATTTTGTTACTCGGTTGCCGGGGGAAGAACAGCAATGGTGCCAAAACTTGTGTACGGATGCCACTTTGGTGCCAAAACTTTCATTTGGATCACTTAAGTGCCAAAAGTTGTGAAAAACGATCACTTAAGTGCCACTTCGCCGGAAATCCGACGTGGCGTTTTTTTATTAATTTTTCAAGCTGATGTGGCTCGCCGGAGGCTGATGTGGCTCGCCGGAGGCACACGTGGCATTTCTTTTCTTTTTTTTCCTTTTCTTTCTTTTTTCCTTTCTTTTCTTTTTTTTCCTTTTATTTCTTTTTTCCTTTTTTTTCTTTCTTCTTATTTCCGGTGGCCGGCGTCCGGCCACCGGCCATCGGCGTCTGGCCACTGGCCACCGGCGTCCGGCCACCGGCGTCCGGCCACCGGAAATAAAAAAAAGAAAAGAAAAAAAAAGAAAAAAGAAAAAGAAAAAAGAAAATAAAAAAAAGAAAAAATCAAAAAAATATTTAAAAAATTGAATTATACACATGGAAATGCCACGTGTCATTAAATTTTAAATATAAATGCCACGTATTAAATTTGATCGGAATTTCTCGCCGTTGGCACTTAAGTGATCGTTTTTTCTCCGATTTGGCACTTAAGTGATCGCCGGCGTAAACTTTTAGCACTTAAGTGATCCAAATGAAAGTTTTGGCACCAAAGTGACCTCCGTACACAAGTTTTGGCACCATTGCTGTTTTTCCCCCCTCGGTTGCCATTATCCAAAGAGAGAATGAAAGTTTAACTGTTAAAGCACCTATGTGTCACTGGCAATATAGTGCCTCTTTCAAAGATTAGAAAATAACTGTGATGTCATTCTCTCTTTGCCATCACAGGCAATATGATGCCTTTTTTTTTTTAAATCAGCAAATAACTGTGACGTCACTTAAAGGTTGATACAACAAAATGAATGGCGCAAAATGAGAAATCTATCTCCAACTCCAAGCATGGCAAAGAAGACGGGTATGAGCAGCTTATCAGTGCATCATACCGTGTGCCCATGTACTCTAAGTACGTCGACGAAAGCAATTCCAACCAAAAACACTACTTTTGTAGAAGAATAGACCTGGAAAGGGAAGCGATTGAGTACCGTCATGAATCGAATTATAGAAAGATAAATTGCCAAAACCCAAATATAGAGAGCGAAAAAAAATGTAGCTTACACTGCTATTTACAAGCTGGTAGTAAATGGCTGATTGAAACCTACCCCCTTTTCCCATCGTCACGAACTCCATTATTACAACGTGGCCAAGTATTGAAAATGTGAGCATTTCTAGATTTCCTGATGGTCCAAAGAGTGGTCTTAACCCTGCGGGTGCTAACGGAAGAGTTGTAAGCCGTTTCCATATGCTGAAGAAAGGTTGATTGGCAATCCTTGTTGGGTCGCTGATGACGAGCGTTCTGGAAGAATGTACAGGTGAAAGAACCCGTAAGATAAGTTGTAAGCAATTGACCTGGTTTTAAACGATCCCGTTTGAGTTATTGAGCGCATTTTATATCAAAAGCAACAAACTATAGGGTGCTAATCTGTGCCTGTGGTTGGACCCTTACCCGGTTGAGCCGGTTGAATGTTCATTTTTTTTAGTATGTCATATCTCTAACTCTCGTTACTTTTTGACTTTTGCTCTGCCTTTTATAAAGGGCATGAGTCGAATCTCGCACCTGTGATACTAGCGTCCCCACTCCCCCAATCCCTTTACCAGCAGGGCCGCATGCCTATTGGTGAGCCGATTGAATTGACCGATTTTGAGGTATCGCCGCTGCTCTGCACTTTCAAGGGCTTTTCCGGGTTTTTGGGCTTTCTTTCCGCGGCCGTTCCTTGTGGCGCGTCGGCGTTTTTTTTTTCTCCGTGGCTGGTTGTGCTGATCTGTTCGGCTTCGCGAAGGCTTTTTCAGTGTCTCTGCCCTTTTTGGGCTTTAGCTTGGTCGCGTTTCGCTTTGGGTTCAGCAGATCTCGGACGCTGGATTTGTGTTTTGGGTTTTGGGTGTTGTTTTCGGTGATGGGTCTGTTTCTGTGCGGTGTTTTTTTGGTCTGTCGATCTTCGCTGTGAGTGCTTAGTGCCTTAAGTGGACAGATACCGTAGGAAAGGAGGTTTTCGTGTTAGGGTTTCGTTTTTTTTATCGGTCCGGTACGGTCCCCGGTTCCAAAACCGGTCATTCTAGTCCAGTTCCTGGGTGGGACCGAACCGGACCGGATCGAGAACCGATCACCCCGACATAATTTCTTGTTTGAGAGAAATTACCATATGATTTCTGCGGTAATTTGGCAGATGAACATTCTTACAAAGTAGGGATCTTTTTTTATCATGTCGTAATACGATCAAGTTGTTCCTCAGAAAAAACAACCGAAATTGTGCCACTAATTCCACTTTCCTCTTCTTGGAAGGGAAGCCTCGGAACAGATAAGGGTTCGCCGTTTGGAGTTCAACCTCGAGTGTTTACCCGCCATGCCTGATGCAAAGAGGTACACGATTTCAATTGCCAATGCTCTTTTTATTTATCCTGATTTTTCGGTTTTTCTTTTCTTGTCCGTTCGTCAGAGCTGTCCGTGATGCGAAAAGAGCCGCGGAGGCCGCTCATGGTGCTTATATGGCACAATGTTATAAAGTTCTGTACAAAAAAAGCGTAGTAGTGGTCCACAATGTGGACGAAATCCTAGCTTAAGTGGAGCTTTTAACATACGCTACATCGCCATTTCGGCTTGAATTGGTGGAGGTCCATGGCCCAATCCCGGTTGGAGATGTGGTAGACCCCCTCGTAAAAGAAATGAGGGACATGCTCGAGGCTAACGGCTTCAAATTGCTAAAAGGGTATATGTATAGTGATTCTCTGCTCTCTTTTTGTTTTTTTGCCTTTTTTTCCTTCTTTTTCTCACTTTTAATCTATTTGTTTGTAGGAATACCTACTCCCTTCCTACCCATGAGGAGCAGGAATAGAGAGAAATGAAGCATGTTAGGTTTGCCTTGTTCATGTAATTGTTTAGGCAATGATTTGCTCCAATTGTGATGGAGAAGATGGATTTCCTCATTATGTACTCTTTGGCCTTCGATGAGCCTTGCAATTTGCCGATCTGTTGTCTTGTCATGTTGAAGTAGTCCGCTTGGATATCCATGCTCAGCCTTTTTTTTTTGGTCTAGAGGCTCAGCCCATTGACCTGCACTAGAAATCCTTGTGCACATCAATTAATTAGCGCAAAAAATTTATAATCTCTCATGATATTAAGGAGAGAGTAAGAGTTCTGACAAAAATTCTTCTGGTTGCATTTAGAATGCCTCGTCTGCCAAATGCCTAGTTATCTCAGCTGAATATCGCTCTTCCTGTCGTCTTCGGAGCCAAACGGGTTACCGCATAATGTGGTTTGTCCCAGCTCTTCTCCTGGAAAATGCTAAAAGAGAATAAGATGAATATCTAAAACCATCAAGGTTATTGACAATTTGACAGTCATGTACCATCAATAATATGGTTTTTATCAATATGATTGCATTTGTACATAAATCTCAATCGTAAGAAGATCTTACATCACGAGATTAAGTCTAGACAACATATATATCTCAGCCTTTCAATCGCCCGAAAATAACGTTTTCAGCTGCATAGTATCCTGAGGAAGAAGAATAAGGAAGGAAGGAGTAATAAGTAGTAGGTTAAGATGTGGAATCGCTGGGGCTCTCCAGCTGAAAAGCCAACCTCTGCGACTCCTGATCATCCATCTCCCTTTACGTGCCCACCAAAAATTACTGCTGCCAATCTTTTGTTGTCTGAGTGAATTTGATTGGTCCATTGGATTTTTTTCACGTGGGTTTCTCCTGATTCACCCAATGATTTGAGGGTTTGTGCCTCCTCTCTGTTTTCCCTTTAAGTTAGGACTTGTTCATTCGTCCTATTCAAGCGACTTATACTTGCATGATCTGTGCCCAAAATCTGTTCAATTCCACCGTGCTCGTGGTTCTTGCCCCCCCTAGATTTCTTAAACGTCCTTCCACTGTGCTCCTCATCCTCAACGAGCCCAGACCTTGAACTTGAAAACCACCCCCGACCGGCAAACCCAATGCCACAACCGAATCTCCTGCCACGATCCCTCTGCCTCTCCTCCTCGAAGAAATTCGAGGGCTCTTCGGACCTCGTCCAGCTCCGCTACCGCAGGCGCCCTGTCCTCTCCAACTCCCCCATCAACCTCTACCTCATCTGGTACAGCCGTTGGGCCTCCCAGCAGAAGCTCCTCATCAAGGACTTCCTACTCTTGAGCGAGTTATTTTCACGCTTAGAGGAAAGTTTGTCGAGAATCCTCCAAATAGCGCCTGTGAAGAGGCCCTCCTGAGAGAGAGCACTCCTTTTGTGCCCAAAA
Organism: Syzygium aqueum; assembly: GCA_031216185.1. Taxonomy (NCBI): domain Eukaryota; kingdom Viridiplantae; phylum Streptophyta; class Magnoliopsida; order Myrtales; family Myrtaceae; genus Syzygium; species Syzygium aqueum. Next base: position 6,443,748 of record CM062239.1, read on the forward strand.
GTAGTTCTTGAGCGAATCATTTCGGTGTTCAAGTCTTTCCACCTGATCCTAAAGAGACCTATATGACGGCTTTGATCACCTTCGTTGGTAGATTACATTTGGTGGAGGCTGCAAAAGCTTTGGAGCAAATTGAAGGAAAGGTATTGCCTGGTTTCTTGCCATGGCAGAAGACAATGTGCCAGCAATTGTTTCACATCTCGTTATCATTTCTTGCACCTGTCCATTACGTTATCAAAGAGCAACTGGAAGATTTGCTTGCAAGTTTCAAGGAAATTGAAGGTAGTTCTGGCATCACGTCAACCTTTTCCGCTCTTTCAAGCATTTTTTTTTGTGAGAATAATGTTTCTACTAGTTGTTACTGCGCGATTCATTATGAGTCTGGTCTATTATGTATTTAGTAGCTACATTTTCTTTTCTTGTTTGTTCTTGTAAATATCGCTGGTCTGTGACAGTGTCTGGAAGTTACTTCTTTCTATCTCGTCACACCATGAACGGTAAAAATATGCGTAGTGCTTGCCTATTGTTGCTAAAGTCAGAACCTATTTATTAGAACCAGCCTCTTAGGTGGAAGTTGGTGATTGGAGCTCTGCAGACAAATAGAAGGGTATTCTGTATGTCTTTCTTTTGCTGTGTTTGTTTGGTATATCTGGTTTTTTATGCAGGGTCTGTCAGGTGTGAGTAAGTGCCAGTGGTATCATTCTTAACAAGGTCCTTTGTTATTCTTTTGTGTCTACAATGAGCGTACTTGCCAATGTTACATTTCCGTTTTCTGATTTTATCTTTTTAATGTACATCAGCATCGATGTCATCAGGGTTTTCTAGTAAGTAACTTTATAAAGTACTCTATGCGAGATTGTTTTATATCTTGAAGCTGAAGTTTAGTAGCAGTATCGATCTCCTGTGGTATCCTTTGTTAAGGAATTGTAACCCGTGATTAATAAAAAAAATGTTTACATTGCTGCACCTGCACCCCAATCTTCTTATGTGGTCTATTGTTAGCTTTAACCACTTGGAAGTGTTGGATGCAATATTTTATGACAAATGGGGTTTTAAAAAAGGCTGAAATATTTCCTATATGTGAACCTTTGGTATCTTTAAATTCTTGTGTCAGAAGTTCTCTGAATTGCTCTATCATTATGTAAACAATATAATTGACAACTATAGTTGCATGATTACCTTGTGATATTAAGTGTAGATGCTCATTTTCTTTTGGTTTTTATGAAATTGCTGAATTGCTATATCGTTACTTTTTTTTTTGACATTGCTGAATTGCTAATTCATGGAAAATCGATATTTTCTGTTGATCGAATTGATTTATTGCATGGCGTATCTTGAATGTAATATCTGGAAACGAAGATGGTGAGAGAGGTTCTTAGCAGTTTTGAGTTTACCTAGTTTGTTTGCAAGTTTTTTTGTCTCAAGGTTGACGAATCACGTATCTAGTGGAAACTACCAACCTATGATTTTTCTTTTGGTATTTGGTTTCCTTTCCTGGGTCAATTTTAGTAACAGAAATCAACACCACAGACTGGGAAACTATGGAGTATAGAGTTTGTCAACTGGAATATATGATTTCACGAGCTTTTGATTTGAGAGGTGTCATAAGATTCACAGCCACAGCATCATTTTTTGAATGTTTACACATATCCAATGTGCGCTGAGCAACGCATGCTTTGCTGTAGATGGATACTAACTACAGTAAGTAACCTCATCTCAGGGGTAGAATGGCATTGGGATGGGACTTCAAATGGTCGCTTTTGAGTGAAAATTTCTGGCAATGCAACAAGAACTGTGGCAGAGATCAGAAGACCTGTGGAAGAGCTTATGAGAGGGAAGAGTGTTGACCACCCTAGTCACAGTCTGCTGTAGTACTGATTTCTTATATCCAGAGATGGCATCACTCTGTTGAAATCACTCCAGCGTGAGACTGGAACCTGGATATTATACGACAGGCACACATTGGAATTGAGGGTGTTTGTGTCTTCAGAGAAAATTGCTGTAGCAGAGGAGAAACTTATCACAGCCCTTGTAAACCTTCATGAAAGCAAGTAGCTTGAATTCAACTTCGTGGTAGGGATCTGCCACTTGATCTGATGAAGGAAGTTCTCAAGAAATTTGGGCCCAACCTTGATGGACTAAAAGAAAAGGTACCCGATGCTGAAACCTGTCTTAATGCCCGTCGCCACATCATCTTTACGAAGGGCAATAAGGACATGAAGGAAAAGGCAGAGGAGATTATCTATCTATGATTTGGCGAAGACTATTGGTGCCTCGTCAGAGACACCTGATGAAGCGGCGGTAGCAGCAGAAGATTCCTGCCCTATTTGCTTTTGCGAGGTTGAGGATGGCTGCGGGCTTGAGGGCTGTTCACATCAATTCTGTCGGGCCTGTTTGGTGGAGCAGTGTGAATCTGCTATTAGAACCCTCAATAGTTTTCCCCTATGCCGTGCTCATGAGGTTTGTAGGGCTCCTCTATTGGTTACTGATTTATGATCATTATTGTCAGCTGAGAAATTGGACAAACTATTTAGTGCCTATTTGGGTGCATTTGTTGCGTCGAGCGGGGGGTCATACCACTTTTGCCCCTCTCCAGACTGTCCTTCAGTTTATCGAGTCACAGGTCCGGCAATACTCCCTGAGCCGTTTCTCTGTGGAGCCTGCTATGCTGAGACTCGTACCAGGTGCCACTTGGAGTATCATCCATATGTCTCCTGTGAGAGGTATCGCGAGTACAAGGACGATCCTGATTTGTCTCTCAAGTAGTGGCGTTTGGGGGAAAGACCATGTGAAGGAATGTCCACAGGGTGGGTATATGCAATAGTGAAGGTGGATTGGTGCAACCATATGGAGTGCAAGTTTGGAAGGCGTGTGCTTGAGAATATTCAAAACCAGTGAGGATTGCTACGACCACTTGAGGTCTGTTCATTTGGCCATTGCTTGAATTTTAGATACTTGTGGTTATAAGCAGCTCAGTTGCATGTTATTTATGTGAATGTTGTCAATTTTAGCACTGAATTGGCACAATCACAATTAGGTTTGAGACTTTTTGGTAATTTCCTTCGATAGAAGACATGGCAGGGTGAAATTTTTAGAGACTTTTATAGCATGCGCAGTTGAACCATGCGCTTCTTCTTTAGAATCGGTACCTTAGGTTAGACTTTTGTTGTAATCACTCATAATTTATGTAGGCTACCTACCTTGTGAAATCTATATAACCTACCAACAAGTTCAATTATTCCAACCAGTTAAATTGTTGATCCGCGAAGTACTAGCCTGACCGGCTCTTACACCAGTGCAAAAAACTTGCGGGATGATTTTATTTCATGTTTTCAAGAACTAATTAATGTGCGAGCAGACCCTTTGAATTCTAGGTAAATTGCAATAATTATATATGCCACACATCGAGAACAACGGCAAGTGATCATCTACAACAATCACCCATTCACGCCACTGAGAATTCACCATAATATAGACCCCAGGGATTTCAGGGAGTTATATCCCCTCCAATGTGGAAGCAACTAGCACAAAGTCTTTGCTTCGAATATTTTACCCCAACAGAGGAAGTGGCTCTTGAGCTAAACAAAAAGGTTAATCAGCACAGCACCCTTCTAAGTCAGGTTACATTTGTACTTAGGCATGAAAAGCATCCTGACTGACTTAGAAAGAAGAGTAGAGAGTCCAGTAGCTATCGCTTAAACAAAGCTTGAACTCTTTATTTTGAACCTACTCCGTCTAACATCAATAAAATCTGGACCTTCAGCATAAGTTGAAGTCGAACACGTGAGAAGTACTAGGGAGTGAGAAAGGTGCTGCAGCGTGGAAGGAATGTGCAGCAGATGCCGAATCCTGCATCGTGTCAGCAACATACACAGCATAACTGAAACTTAACTGTTGACACTTATTTTTAACTTGCCCAAAATTAATTACATTAAAATTTGAGAGTTAATTTCTTTAATTCCTAAAACAAAAAATTTCAACTTTAAATGTATTGCATTTAGAAATTAGGCATTTGTACAAATAGAGTTTATTAATTTAAAAAAAAAATTCGCTCTGGGCTGGGTCGGAGCTGGGCCGACCCGGCCCGGCCCATTTCCTTTTCCTTTCTTTCTTCCCCCCGCGCAGGCCCGGCCCAGCCTTTCCTTTTATTTTCCTTCGCGCGGGCCCGGCCCAACCTTTCTCCTTCTTTCTCCCCCCGTCGCTCTCGCTGCCCTGTTCGCCCATGTTCTCGACGACAACGTGACGCATGGCGGCGCCGCTCGTCATCGTTGTCAGCCGGTTAGAGGAGGCCCAAGCGGGCACGCCACCTGGACTAGCCATTAAGGCCAGTCCCGTCTTCCCCATTTTCCCGGACGCCCCTTATCATCTTCTCCCTCACCTCCCCCTATTCTTTTGTTTTTTCCCCCCTGCGTCACAGAGCTGACACCCCCTCTGCACCGGCCTAGGCTCCGCGAACCACGGAGCCTTGGCCGGTGCAAACCATCGTCACTCCGATGCCACGGAAGGGGGAGGGCCATTGTCATCGCCGACTATATATAACTAGAGAGAGAGAGCTTCGGTCGGCGAAACAGTGAGAGAAAGAGAAACAGAGTGAGAGAGAGAAACATAGAGATTAGAGAGAAAGCGGAGGAGCCGAGAGCCCGCCGGAGTCGGAGGAATATCCAGCAGCTTCACCGCCGGCCAGAAAGAGAGAGAAACAGAGAGTGAAGGAAAGAGAGAGAGAGAGAGAGAGAGAGAGAGAGAGAGAGAGAGAGAGAGAGAGAGAGAGAGAGAGAGAGAGAGAGAGAGAAAGAGAGGAGTTTGGTCTTTGCAGGTCACTCAGCAGCGTAGCCGTCGCCTCCCCCCGAAGCCGAAAGCCCCCAGACGCGCCGTCAACGGTGAGACTCCCCCCGGCCAGAACCTCCTTTATTCTGCTTTATTTCTCTGCTCGGTTTGGCCGGGACCCGCGCCGGCCATTTCGCGCGAGTCCCGGCCCATACCGCCGTCCCCTGCCGTCTGTGTGTCGCCTTCGTAGGTGAGGTAAGTCCCCGGAGTCAAACGGTTCGCCGGAACAGGTCAGAACATCCCATTTTTGTTGCGCCCCCCACCTGTTCGACGTTTTGCGTCAGAGAGGCCGAGTTCATTTTGCTCGTCGGCCGGCGAACAAGTGGCCGGACGGCGAGCCAGGCTGTCAAAGAGGTTGGTGGTGGCCCTAGGTGCCGATTTGGGGGACAGCGCAGGCTTGGGCCAGCCGGCGGACGGCCAATTTTGGCCCCACCGGTGTCACCCCCCACGGGTCTGTGTGTTCGAGTAGGTTCCGACCCGATCCGGATTGACCGATCCGACCCGAGTCAATGCCCGGGTCAGATCCGTTGACCCGGGTCAGTTCCAACCCGAATCAGCCCGACCCATTTTTTTTAAATATTATATTTTTTTTCGCCCGAGCACAATGTCAAGTTTAATTAGGGAGCGTTTGTTTGAGGGAAAATTTCGTGACAAAGGAAAATACTTTTCGCGAAATCATTTTCCAGGAAATTGTTTTCCCCTTTTCCGGTCAGGGATTTCATTTTTCTAACTTTAAGTGTACATGTTTTCTTTGACCATAAACAGACACACCTTAGTCTAACATTAAAAGAACTCTAGAACTTAGCTTCGTTTATTCGCGTTAAGGAAGTCGCGTGTTTTAGAGATAGGGCTGAATAGTCGATATCAAATTTCTCAAACACTCAAAAAGAGAAGGGAAGCAAATATTGAAACAATTAGAATTTACCAAAGAAAAAAATGATGAAGGTCTATATAAAAGCTCAAGCTTTTTCTTCGATTGGACAAGGTTATTACTACTTTGGCCAATTAAATAAGTCTACAGTGATTCTCCCACTTTTTCTCGCAAAAAAATGACATGGCATCTTTTAACTATGTTTCGCCAGAGTTCGATTCGGCGACAAAATACCTTTCACTGGCGAAATACTTCAGCCGATTTAATTGGTCTACGGTAACATTGAGCTTCTAAAACATTCGGTTACGGACTATTGGCCATTTCACTTCCGTGAACTACCCTAATCTTCTTATAGTCCTCTTCTGTTTTCTTTTTATCTCTTGTTGCAAAGCAACTATTCGGTCAAAGTATGGTAAACGGCTTTCGATGCTCATTCTTCAAAATTGAAATGGTTTTAATTAAATATGTTTATCAAATTCTTTGAGAAAAACTCGTTAATAAACGATTTCTTTCTTTTTTTTATTTTTATTTTTTTGCAATAGGGTGGGGAATGTTATATATAGACATATATTATACGCATATACTAATAATATTTATTCTCCCTTATTTTTATGAGTTATTTTATTCTTGTACGTTCGAAAGAAGGGCAACGGCTCAAATTTTCTTAATATCGATATGGTCATATGGAAGTTATCGAAATCTTCGTCACCCACGATTTTGTTTAGGAATACGAAGCCCGACATAATTCCTTTGTTTGAGAGGAAAAATTATATGATTTCTGCTTAATTTGACAAATGGAAGCAGGGATCTTTACGATAAAGTTGCTGAAAATTTACCGAAATTTCCTTGGTTTATCCTGCCATTTATCGTGGCATTAATGCCACAGCTATAAACCTGCCCTTATTACAGAACTGGCCGGGAGACAGAGGGATGGGTGTGGAGTTTCAGTCGGGCCACCTGCTGATTCGCCACGTGCCCGATGGTCCCCTTCTTTCGCTCTCTCTCTCCCGCCTCCGTTGATTCTCTCTTCCCTCGTTAATGCCCTGCAGCGCCGCCGCCTCTGGCTTTCTCTCTCTCTCTCTCCCTCGGTCTCAATCGTCATTAACGTGCCAGGAGGAACTGTGTTTACACCCGCAAGGTCTCTCTCTTCAAAGCCCATATATAAAATGATTCTTGCCTTTCTAGCGCCGCTGCAGGATTACTGCAAAAGAGAGCCGTGACGACACCAAACCAAAAATGGTTCTCTCGGGCGCGCCTGGGAGGACTGCAATCACGGCCAGCCATGGCGACAGCTTCTCCTTTCCTTGTGTCTCCCTGTCTTCATCATCTTCACGGACGGCAGAGCCCATTCTATAAAGCGGCTCAACGTCCAAGTAAAAATCACAGAGCCATTTTCCTCATTTCAAAACCAAAAGACACTGATGGCCGATAATCCCGCTCTCACCCTTCTCGGAAGGCTTGTTCATCTCTCAGATCGGAGAAGGATTGCCCGTTCGGATTTCGACGTCCAGGATTTAGCCGCCGCACGTGCCACAGATAGGTACACCATTTCAATTGTCAATGCTATTTTTATTTTTTCTGATTTTCGGTCTTTTTTTCCTTATCCGTTCGCCAGAGCTCTTGCTAATGCGAGAAGAGCCGTCAAAGCTGCAGAGGATGCTTATAAGGCACAAGCTTTTTTTCCTTATCCGTTCGCCAGAGCTGTTGCTAATGCGAGAAGAGCCGTCAAAGATGCAGAGGATGCTTATAAGGCACAAGCTTTGAGAGTTCTGAAAACAACCCGAGTAGTCGTCCGCAATGCGGACGAAATCCTAGCCTTAGTAGCGCTCCTTGCATCAGCTCAGCGGCCTTATGTACTTCAAAGGGTGCTGGTTCATGGCCCAATCCCGGTTGGAAATGCAATAGACCCTCTCGTACAAGAAATGAGGGACTTATTGGAGGTTCACGGCTTCGTGTGGCACGCTGGGTATAATCACGCTGCTCTTTCGTTTTTCTTTGCCTCTTTTTTCTTCTCTTTCACTTTTAATCCCTTTATTTGCAGGAATACCTACACCATTCCTCCCCCTGAGGAGGAGCAGCAGGAGGAGGCATAGGATAGAGAGAAGAAATGAAGCATGGCAGATTTTCTTTGTTTATGTAGTTGTTGAGGATATGATTTGCTCCGACTGTGATGGAGAAAATGGATTTCCTCATTATGTACTCTTTGGCCTTGAGCCTAGGAATTTATCAATATGTTGTCTCGTGATGTTGAAGTATTCCACTTGTGATTGTCAGACCTCTTCCTCATGGTGTTAAGCTTCTTGCGATAATAGATGCTTTGCCATAGTGGCACTGTACTTAATTTTCCGTTCCTTTGCCGGGTAGACATGATTCGAGGTGTTTATCGTAAGTGTTTCATGAATTCTTTGTCATGTAACATGATTGGAGTTGCAATCACTTTCGCTGAGTACAAATATACAAAATGTATCAATGTTTCTTTAGATTATGCTTCACAATGATGATACGGGGCAAATGAGCTCTTGACTCTGTTGTTGGCCCCGTTAGATTATGGCATGTTCTTTTTCTGTAACAAGTGAAGGTGTGCAAGTAGTTTTTGGAAGCAGTGGAGAAGAAACAGCATGGTTGGTTCTGGGTTTGCCCAAACGGTGGGAAAGAATGCAACTAAAGGCATGCACTTCCTCCTGGATATGTCCTGAAATCCCAAATGAAAGCTTTGCTTGAAGAAGAGAGCGAAAAGACGCCCCTAGAGGAACAAATCAAGGATCAGGTAAGTGGTCAATTTCTGGGCTCATCTTGTTCAATCGGTCCTGTGATTTCCGATGGACTTGAGTTTGCCGGCGTTGAAGCAGTGACCATTGATAACTTCGTGTTTATCTGATACCGAAATGTTGTGCTCAATGAGGTACTCTACTTTCTTCTGCTGTATCCATTCAGGTGTTGTAGCAAAATGCAAATCACCTGTCGTGCGGCCTGTGTCTCGCTTTTCACTTGTCGATTTCTCGTTTTGTTGTCGTTCTTTTCTTGTGCTGGCACTGTGTGCTCATGTGCATCAGCATGGGTATCTGTTTTGTGTCGGATTGAAGAGCGACATATTCTGAATGCTAATTTCGCGGAATTTTTCTGTACGCTTCTCAGCGGCCACGAGCTATTTCTGTCCGATTCAAGCTTGTTTGTCGACGATGTTGAGGCATGTGAAAAGCACTTGAGAGAGGAACAATCTCGCGGCATCAAAAAGCAGGTGGGGATTTTCATTTTGAAACCATTTTCTTAATGGAGTTTCCTACAAACTTCATGTCCATCTTGCTTGTGAATGCCTGACATTTCTTGTTCTTGATAAGAGCTCTGCTTATGAGACCCAAAGAAAATGTGATCTATTAATTTTTCTTTTGCATTATAGATTGAACATGATGACGTCTTTCACTTGGGTTTGTGCTTAGCACAAGCTACAGATTCAATGAAAATTGTCTCCGTGTGAGCTTCATATCGACGATGCTGATGTGGAAGTCCGGTGAAAGTCTTGCACGACACTTTTCTTTCGCCTTCCTCTAAATTCTGATCATAGCACAAGATTGCATTTGCTCGGTGGAAAGTTTTGGGTTTCTTCTTTGAAGTTCACAACTTGATCCTTTCATTTTCCCTGCAGAAGCATGGATTTATAAATGAGGGGTGGGCATGGATCTAAACTTCGAAAAGAGCTACACTGCTCAAAGACTGTCATAGCCCAAAGACTGTTCTCAGATCTCATCGACATGGCTTAAGCACTGAAAAGAGGAAAGAAAATCCAAAACATGCTTGTAAAGACGGTTTGATGTAAAGACGATTTGCTGATCCTTAATGAAGATTTCCTGGTGATCGACCATTTACTGCCATTCCTATAGTGTTCTTAAATGCGTCTGTGCCAAATTAGCAATTACATCCTGCATTTCAAAAATTGTATAGCAGATGTCACACTGCTCAGAAATTCAGCATTCAAAAAATGGCCTAGTAAAGTTGCTTATTGTTTCGTAATGGAAGTTGCCGTATTCTTTCCTTTGTATGAAATTAATCTTGGGATGTTAACCATTTTTGTCAGCAATTAATTAGTGGTAAGCACTCACTTAACTTCCCAACTTAGTCAGTAGCAGTTAAGGGATCGATGGATTTTCTAGACTTTCTAGTCTTGAAACCTATCTAAAACAAATATCTATCTTCAGGAACCGAATCGATTAAGGCCTGTTTCCCAATTCTTCACCAAGGAATATACTCGGTCTTCACATCAACTGCCTTGGAACCGATTTGGTAATACATGTTCGGCTCGATTCGCAAATTGAACTGACCCGGTTACTCACTCCTATCCACTGCAAAATCATAGGTGAGTGAAGACAAATTAAGACCTCCTACTATTATCACTATGACATTATGTCGAGTGTGTAACCTATTTTTCTAAAAGTTAAGGTTGTGCTTCTATCTTAACAAGTGGGCCGGACTGTGTGGATTTCCTTAGAATTGGCCCAAGCGATTCTCGGTCCAAAATAGCACGTGGGCTTGGCCCGTGGAGACCGCTTCAACGGGTTTGCTGTGCTTGCGTTTATGATCCCATTTAAGACCTCTGCACTTTCTTTTCTTGAAAATTTCGTTCACGATACTCAATAAAGGAATCGAGTTGGAGCACAACAAGATCTCGGAGTACCTGACCGTGATCGACCTTTCGAGCAACGGCTCTGTCAGAGAAATCCCAAGTTCCATCGGAAATTTGAAGGAACTCCATATGCTCAATCTCTCCAACAACGCCATCGCCGACTCCATCCCTTCGCCCCTGCGAAATTTGACCAAATTGGAAGCTCTCGACCTGTCAAGGAATGAGCTCACTGGAAAGATCCTTCCAGAGCTAACCCAACTCACTTCCCTCGCCTTCTTCAATGTGTCGGACAACCGTCTTTCCGGGCCCATACCTCGAGAGAAGCGGCTCAACACATTTGAGAACAGCTCTTACTGGGGGAACTTGGGACTCTGCGGAGCTCCCTAGACAAAGAAATGCGGCAATCTCGAAGCATCGCCTGCTCCGCTGTCCCATGATGTGTTTGTCAATGAGGACTCAAGGACGTGGATGGAAGAAGTCGATTGGAAAATCATGCTGATGGCCTTTGCAAGCGGGTTGGTCATCGGCGCGGTTATGGGACTCAACTGCACCACGATAATCCATCATTGGATCGTCGACAAGTTTTGCCAAGGAAAGCAGAGAAGACGGAGGCGCAGAAGAAGGGTTGGGTGATCTGTATTCTGTCATATGACATGATGTAATCAGCTCGAATCAATGCGCGATATCGAATAGAATGTCACTCGAGTTCAGTAAGCTAATGTTAGTGTGCGTGAGATGACCTTCAGCTCTTGAAAGTTTACTTGGAAGAACTCAAGAGTGCAGCGCGAGATTACAAAATGGTCTCTTCTTGTTTGCGTATGAAAAAACCTGGCTAGTTATGACAAACTGATTGATTTCCTTGTATACTTCGACAGTTATGACAAACCGATCAATTATATGATTTTTACTTTGCTATATAATTTAAGAATTTGTATATGGTACACAACCTTGTGTAGACTATTTTTTTCCCGTAAGCCAACGTCCATCACCACTGTTATGGAGTGTTAAATGTGATATCCTTGAATTAACTTACTCGAAATATTGTCTACTTTAACCAGTGGTATTTCCGACAAAAAAAAATCCGTCACATTTCAAGCCTCACGGTTTTGTCTTTTGTTTTACATATAACCACTTTCTCATGAGATTACCCATTTTGATAGATCTAGTGAGGGAGAATTACCAAAAAAGTAATAAATTTATTGTGATTGTGCCAATTTAAGCCTAAACTTTTTTTTTTTGGCCAATTGAGTTATAACATTTTAACCACCCGCCTGGGTGGCGCTGCTAGAAAAGGCACTCTTCCTCTCGCAAAAGGTTGAGTGTTCGAATTCCGGATGCCGCAGAGTGACTTAACCGGTGCACATGTGTGGTGGCTAGCACGTGTCGCCCCCAGGGTTTACCTCCCGGCTGTCGGCCGTGCGGGGGTTCCCTGGGTTATAAGAAAAAAAAACATTTTACATTTTTGCCAATTTAGTCCATCCAGTTAGTTTTGGCTTGGAAATCACCGACATAGACATCAGTCATCCTACGTGGTGCAGACGACACTGATGTACATAATTTTTAATAATATTTTAATATGTTTTTGAATTTTTTATTTTTGTTTTTTTTGTTTTTTTCTTTCTCTTTCTTTTTTTTTCTTCTTCCTCTAGCCGGTTACTAGACCTCGGCGCGGTCAACCTCGCAGGCCACTTAGCGAGGGCTGGTTTGGTTAGAGGAAGAACGGAAGAGAAAAAAAAGGAAAAAGAAAAATAATTCATAAAAATATTAAAGTATTATTTAAAGTTGTCCAAGTTAACACCAGCGGCGCTACGTAGGACGGTCAGCATCCATGTCGGTGATTTCCGGCCAAAATTGGCCCGATGAACTAAAGTGGCACAAATGTAAAATGTTTAAGACTCAATTGATAAAAAAAAGAAGGGAAAATTCCAAATAGGGGCATGAAGTGCCATCATTGTCTCAAATAAGGGCATGAAGTGGGTTTTATTTCAAATAAGGACATAAAATATACCATCATTTTCTCAAATAACAACATGAAGTGAACATTCTTTCAAATAAAAACCTAAAGTAATCATGCCAAACTCAAAGAAGGGCATGACCTCATTGACTGGTCGATGGCATTTTCGTCCTATACTTTTCTAATTATTTTCCTTATTTCTAGTTTTTTTTCTTTATCGCTGGTGGTTGGCCACCAAAGATACCCGAAGAGGGCAAGCAAGGGTCCCCCATGCCCTACCTAGGTGAGGTCAGCCTCGCCTAGGCGACCCTTGTTGGCCACAGGCAAGATTGGCCCTTGCCAAATCTGGAGGCTCGCCTTGCCTACGACCAACGAGGACTTGGGCACCACGGCCGGCAAGGCCTTGCAAGTCCTCGTCCAAAATCGAGTCTGGCCACTAAGCTTGTCTAATTTGACTAAGTGAAAATACTAACGTGATTTTTTTAATATCTTATCTCTCCTACGTGGCATTCTACATGGCGTTAAGTTTAACTAAAACACTAAAACGGCATTGTTTTTATCTGAATCCTAAGTTTTACGCAAAACCTTAATTAAATTACGTTAAAATATCCAAAAAAATTTCATAAAAAAGGCACACTCAAAAAAGAAAAAAAGGGATAAAACTTAAAAAAAGAAAAAGAAAACACACAAAAAAACCCAGGTCCTCCGCCTATATTTTTTTCTCTTTGTAAATTTTTTTAGCTTTCTTAATTTTTAATCTAATTTAGCTAAATTTTAGGTTAAAATTGTCTTTAAATGAAAATGCCCTTCACTAGCCGGAATATTTAGCCGATATCTGAAACTATCATGGTTACTTCATGCCCCTGGAAGTAAGAAAAAAGAGAATGATGTGGACCACCAAAAAGGATGATCATAAAACCTATTTCTTTTCTGATTCGGTCATATTTTCCCAGGAGACAATTTGTGATGGTGCATGACATTATGCAGAGGCCTGTAAATGCTATTAACACCTCTTAACATCAAGATGAATATCAGACAATGTCACACAAGCTATACAGCTAAACAGACACCAGTCCCGCCACAACAAGGAACTGCGAGACTTTAGGCTCGAAAGGATAGCTTTCAACTCCCTTCCATCCTTTCCATCAGCAAAACTCATGTCATCTAATAGGAAGAGTACCAAATAATGAAGAAAATACCAGAAGCAGCATTGGTAGTCTCCAAATTCCTGGAAAGCTTTTCTAGTGTAATGTACGTAAAGTAACTGCACCAAGAGCATAACAAAAAGTTAACAGGATACAATTGACTACAGGAAAAAATGACACTGAACAATAACATTTTCAATTTAGCAAAATAGTGGTTCTGTTCCACCAAAATTTTGTTACTCGGTTGCCATTATCCAAAGAGAGAATGAAAGTTTAACTGTTAAAGCACCTATGTGTCACTGGCAATATAATGCCTCTTTCAAAGATTAGAAAATAACTGTGATGTCATTCTCTCTTTGCCATCACAGGCAGTATGATGCCTTTTTTTTTTTTTTTAAAATCAGCAAATAACTGTGATGTCACTTAAAGGTTGATACAACAAAATGAATGGCGCAAAATGAGAAATCTATCTCCAACTCCAAGCATGGCAAAGAAGACGGGTATGAGCAGCTTATCAGTGCATCATACCGTGTGCCCATGTACTTTAAGTACGTCGACGAAAGCAATTCCAACCAAAAACACTACTTTTGTAGAAGAATAGACCTGGAAAGGGAAGCGGTTGAGTACCATCATGAATCGAATTATAGAAAGATGAATTGCCAGAACCCAAATATAGAGAGAGAGAAAAAAATGTAGCTTACGATGCTATTTACAAGTTGGTAGTAAATGGCTGATTGAAACCTACCCCCTTTTCCCATCGTCACGAACTCCATTATTACAACGTGGCCAAGTATTGAAAATGTGAGCATTTCTAGATTTCCTGATGGTCCAAAGAGTGGTCTTAACCCTGCAGGTGCTAACGGAAGAGTTGTAAGCCGTTTTCATATGCTGAAGAAAGGTTGATTGGCAATCCTTGTTGGGTCGCTGATGACTAGCGTTTTGGAAGAATGTACAGGTGAAAGAACCCATAAGATAAGTTGTAACCAATTGACCTGGTTTTAAACGATCCCGTTTGAGTTATTGAGCGCATTTTATATCAAAAGCAACAAACTATAGGGTGCTAATCTGTGCCCGTGGTTTGACCCTTACCCGGTTGAACCGGTTGAATTTTTATTTTTTTTAGTATGTCATATCTCTAACTCTCGTTACTTTTTGACTTTTGCTCTGCCTTTTATAAAGGGCATGAGTCGAATCTCGCACCTGTGATACTAGCGTCCCCACTCCCCCAATCCCTTTACCAGCAGTGCCGCATGCCTATTGGTGAGCCGATTGAATTGACCGACCATGTTTTATTGGAAAAAGACTAGTCAGGGCCACACAAGGTGCAGGTAGCAACATTAGTGATCGCGCGCTCAAACAGATATTGTGAGTTTTGGAAAGTGGTCCTAACTCTTAGGACTCCACCAAACCAAATAGTTTCCACAAGAGCATTGACATTCCCATAACGGAAGGTAATTTCAAGATTGTCTTGGATTCATTCCTCTCAAGTCTTTTTTAATTTAGGAAAACTGCTCTTATTAATGTATCGATCAATAGATCATTTTTAACTCGTGTGATAAGTTTCGATAAATAATTTTTTTCACCTCCTATGAAGTGTCAGACTAGTTAAAAATGCTTCCAATTAATTTCATGGTTCATGACGATGCAAATGTCCCCGAGAGCATTGTGATATATAGCACAATTCTGTAGCGATAGCATCTCCCAAAGGTGAAGTTTCACTAGCGAAGACGATAGGCGAAGCGCCATTCCTTATATTTTTACATGTAAGTTCCATTTCTCGAATATTGAATTCTTCTCTCTTTCTCATCAAAAGCAAAAGAAATTGCATCAGTTGATAAGTAAGAGCGCAAACCACAAAAAGGTTGAAGAATTTGTGTATCGTCTCACTGATCTGCAGCACCATTGGAAGAAGATAGGCGCAGGAAAGATGAGCAAGACATTCGACCTAAATCGAGTGGCATCCCAAGCTAGATATTGCTAGTTGATTCATTAGCTTTGTCAAGATGGCGCAAGGTGGGCCCATCGAGATCGTCGCGCGACAAGTTAGTGAAGAAATGCCGAGTGCAAGGCATCTCTTAGTGGTTGGGGACCAGATGGAACTTTGGTGTGGAGGACCTGCTCCGCCACGCGCCCTGCCCGCACGCGGCGGCGCCACCCCTCGGCTCGCCCTGGTGCTCCGCCATGAACTGTCGCAGCCGGTCGGAGCACACGCGGGCCCGCAAGGGAAGGCCTCCCCGACGTCTTGATGGGTGCCTTGATGATCTCGGTGATCTTGAACTTCCGGTTGAAGTAGATGAACATCTTGTAGTTGTAGCTCCCATTTGACCATGTCCAACGCTAGCTGCGAAGTTCTTTTACATTACTCTCTCTCTCTCTCTCATTAGAACAGAAACTATGTTGTTATGTTTGATTATATTGTTGTTGTTGACCGACTTGTGGAAATTTATGAAATTAGTTCATGAGTTATAGTTATAGTTCTATTTTATGAAATAGGTTTGCGAAATTTGAATTGCAAATAAATATTTGTTCATTGGAATAAGATATGATAAAAGGAAATCCTCTAAATATGGAGAAAAAAAATCTTCAAATATTACTTCAGATTGTAGAGATATGTAAATCTTTAAAAATCTTTGAAAATCTGCACCTTAGGATCGCAAATCTTTCAAAATCCTTCTCTTTTGATATTTTTGTTAGGATTTTGGGATCTCACGATTGGCTTTCCCTGTTCGATAGAAATTCTTTAGGAAACTTTTGAGATTGAAATCCTCTTAGAACTTCCTTTGCTTTATAATAGAATTTTCCAAATAATTTCGAGATTTTCGAGATTGAATTCGTGAAATCTTTTTGAATATTTCTTCCACCTTGATATCGGGTAGTTCAAGACTCTTCAGGCAGGCCTGCGAGGAGAACAGCAAATAGGAGCCATGACGACACCATCAAAGGTGCTCTCTGGGGACACTAAGCTAAGGAATACGTTTTCGGCAAATCATCTCCATGGACGGCTCCAACCAGTTGGGCATATCGAACGGCCACAGAACCCGCTACATGGAGCTCGACCTCCGGGTGCAGATCACACGACCAAACACAAACCTATGGGCAATACCCCTCTCACCCTTCTCGGAAGGCTTAGTCGAGCCTCCAAAAAGAGGAAGCTTCACCGTGCCAAGTACGGCCGCGAGCTTTTAGCTGCTACAAGAGCCGCAAAGAGGTACACGGAGCGGGATTTCGAATCGTCGATGCTAAATTTTTATTAATTCTGATTTCTGTCTTTTCACCTTCTCTTCTTTTTGTGCGTTCGTCAGAGCTGTTCTTAAAGCTCAGAGATCCAGGGATGCTGCGGAGGATGCTTATTCGGCACAAGCTTGTAAAGTCCTGAACAGAAGCGCAATAGTGGTCCACAGCGTGGACGAAATCATAGCCTTATCGGAGCTATTAGGAGATGCTCGACCGCCTTATGGGCTTCGCAGGGTGGACGTTCGTGGCTCGGTTGGAAATGCGGTAGACCCCATCGTGCAACACATGAGGGAGATCCTCGAGGCCAGAATGAGGGAGAATCTCGAGGCTAACGGCTTTGAGTTGCGGGAATGGTACAGTGATTCTCTGCTTGCTCTTTTATGTTTTTTCGCCTTCTTCTTTCCTACTTTTTTTCACTTTAATTCTATTTGCAGGAACAGTTACGCCCCTCCTCAACAGCAGGGGAATCCTCAAAAGGTGGATCAGAAGACGGATAAGCGGTGGGAGGAGGAGGAGGAGGAGGAGGAGGAGGATGATGATGAGTCGGGTGAGGATGATGATGATGAAGAGTGAGAGGATGAATAGGAGAGAAGAGGAGAAGCATAGCAGGTTCGAGAGAGGAGCATTATGGTTCTATCTTTGTTCTTTCTGAGAGATTTTATGGTAATTTGTGTTGTTAGTTTGCTTCCGAGGAAGTGAACTAGTATGGATGTGATGGTTTGCAGCCATTCATCTCTTTTGTTGAGATTGAATTGCAGGGTGACTTCGAGCATTTCAAAACTTTGTTTGACTGTGTTGCCCCATTTCAAGTTTTCAGTCTTAATTTTCAATGGGTATTTTCCATGCCCATGAACCTGGTAACCAGTGGCTCCTTGCATCCTTGGCGGTGCTTACTTATAGAGATGCCCTCACCAAAGAGAGGGGAAGCCGTGCGACCTCCATAGCATGTCCCTTTGTATTCGCAAATGCATCATTATTTTAACATACCGCATGCCTCGCACTCTAAATAGGAGTAAAGTTTTTCTTCCTCACCGAACATGACCAAAACCTGGTAACCTTTACCAGCCAAAACACAAGGCCAGTGAGCCCAAAGAGAACTATGGGTCAAATTTTCTGATATGCACAATTTAGCTTCTCATCACCTTACACCCTAGTGCTATGGAAAAAGGGTCATGTTTTATCCCTTAAGACTGAACGAGACATTGAACAGATCATGCAGCATTAAACTGTACATGACCAGAGAGATGATGAGAATAAGGTAAGGTAAGGATTTATCTATTTGACCCATGGGCATTCAACTCAGAACATTGTGTACTGCCACCAGTTTCCACAGTTTGGCGTTACATTTTGATGGTTACGTAGAAGAAAGTGGATTTACCCTATGGCCAAAATACAAGAGAGAAGGCTTATTATGCCAACCATCATATCAAATTAATAAATTCCAAACTAGATTGTATGATTCTAAACGAATCTAAGTAAAATGTGGGTCATAGAAACTTTTTTTCTAGCCGATTTGCCATGAATTACCATCATCTCGTGTCATAACAATTGCAATTAATTAATGAAGTATGACAAAGCTAATGCATAGCCCATTTTTTTCCACCAAGAGAGCAAATGAGTAATGGAAGATGTTAGCAATATTAGGAAGTTTAGATTTCTTTTAGAAATATTTAGGATGTTTCCTTTTCTATATCTATTTTAATTAAGACTAATTAAAAAAAGAACACCAGTTTTACCTGGAGTAATAATTCTAGACCCAAGTTGAGTGCTGGAGCATTGGGTACGGGCACCAAGGGTTCGGGCTCAGCCTCGATGGACTCGAGCAAAGGCGCCGAGGGGCCTAGGCCCTGGATACCGAGGTCTCGAGCCCAGCCACCGAGACCTGGTTCTGGATGTCAAGACTCGAGAATCAATGTTGGGGTTTTTGTGCCCAAGTGTAAAGTTTCGAGTCCAATCGCCGATAGCTGGTCATATTTTAGAAAACATTCTTTTGAATTTAAGTTTTAGTAATGATACATTGTCTGTTTACTAGGAAAATATTTTTCTTTGACTTATTTTCCTAAGCAAACCAAATGCCGGAAATGAGGAAAGTGTTCTCCCGGAAAATATTTTCCGCGAAACAAATGAACCCTAAATA
The DNA here is from genome assembly GCA_031216185.1 of Syzygium aqueum. Classification (NCBI taxonomy): domain Eukaryota; kingdom Viridiplantae; phylum Streptophyta; class Magnoliopsida; order Myrtales; family Myrtaceae; genus Syzygium; species Syzygium aqueum. The sequence goes on from CM062239.1 coordinate 6,462,528, forward strand.
TGTTTAACAAATTCTCCGAGAGAAACTCGGTTAATAAAAATTGAATGTTATATATAGACATATATTATACACATTTACTAATAATATTTATTCTCCCTATTTTCGTTCAGGGAAATCGGATTGATCGGTCAGTTTTTATTTTATTTTATTTATTTATTTTTATTTGTCACACATTTTACCAAGACGTCAAGGCAAGGGCTGGTGCTACCGCGTCCTTTTCGTTTCTCTTATGCGGCGGTGCTAATTTACCTTCCCTCCTCCTCCTCCGCCGCCTCCTCTCGCCGCGGATTGTCGTCGGAGTGCGGCCTCCCGTCCGCCGATTTTGAGGTATCGCCGCTGCTCTGCACTTTCAAGGGCTTTTCCGGGTTTTTGGGCTTTCTTTCCGCGGCCGTTCCTTGTGGCGCGTCGGCGTTTGTTTTCTCCGTGGCTGGTTGTGCTGATCTGTTCGGCTTCGTGAGTGTCTCTGCCCTTTTTGGGCTTTAGTTTGGTCGCGTTTCGCTTTGGGTTCAGCAGATCTCGGACGCTGGATTTGTGTTTTGGGTTTTGGGTGTTGTTTTCGGTGATGGGTCTGTTTCTGTGCGGTGTTTTTTGGTCTGTCGATCTTCGCTGTGAGTGCTTAGTGCCTTAAAGTAGACAGATACCGTAGGAAAGGAGGTTTTCGTGTTAGGGTTTCGTTTTTTTTATCGGTCCGGTCCGGTCCCCAGTTCCAAAACCGGTCATTCTAGTCCGGTTCCTGGGTGGGACCGGACCGGACCGGACCGGATCGAGAACCGATCATCCCCGACATAATTTCTTGTTTGAGAGGAATTACCATATGATTTCTGCGTAATTTGGCAGATGAACATCCTTATAAACTAGGGATCTTTCTTTATCATGTCGTAACAAGATCGAGTTGTTCCTCAGAAAAAACGACCGAAATTGTGCCACTAATTCCACTTTCCTCTTCTTGGAAGGGAAGCCTCGGAACAGATAAGGGTTCGCCGTTTGGAGTTCAACCTCGAGTGTTTACCCGCCATGTCTGATGCAAAGAGGTACACGATTTCAATTGCCAATGCTCTTTTTATTTATCCTGATTTTTCGGTTTTTCTTTTCTTGTCCGTTCGTCAGAGCTGTCCGTGATGCGAAAAGAGCTGCGGAGGCCGCTCATGGTGCTTATATGGCACAATGCTATAAAGTTCTGTACAAAAAAAGCGTAGTAGTGGTCCACAATGTCGACGAAATCCTAGCTTTAGTGGAGCTTTTAACACACGCTACATCGCCATTTCGGCTTGAATTGGTGGAGGTCCATGGCCCAATGCCGGTTGGAGATGTGGTAGACCCCCTCGTAAAAGAAATGAGGGACATGCTCGAGGCTAACGGCTTCAAATTGCTAAAAGGGTATATGTATAGTGATTCTCTGCTCTCTTTTTGTTTTTTTGCCTATTTTTTCCTTCTTTTTCTCACTTTTAATCTATTTGTTTGTAGGAATACCTACTCCCTACCCATGAGGACCAGGCATAGAGAGAAATGAAGCTTGATAGGTTTGCCTTGTTCATGTAATTGTTTAGGCAATGATTTGCTCCAATTGTGATGGAGAAGATGGATTTCCTCATTATGTACTCTTTGGCCTTCGATGAGCCTTGCAATTTGCCGATCTGTTGTCTTTTGATGTTGAAGTAGTCCACTTGGATATCCATGCTCAGCCTTTTTTTTTGGTCTAGAGGCTCAGCCTATTGACCTGCACTAGAAATCCTTGTGCACATCAATTAATTAGCGCAAAAAATGCGTAATCTCTCATGATATTAAGGATAGACTAAGAGTTCTGACAAAAATGCTTCTGGTTGCATTCAGAATGCCTCGTCTGCCGAACGCGTAGTTATCTCAGCTGAATATCACTCTCCTGGTCGTGTTCGGAGCCAAACGGGGTACCGCATAATGTGGTTGTTCCAGCTCTCCTCCTGGAAAATGCAAAAAAGAATAAGATGAATATCTGAAAACATCAAGGTTTATTGACAAATTGACAGTCATGTACCAGCAATAATACGGTTTTTATCACTATGATTGCATTTGTGCATAAATCTCAATCGTAAGAAGATCTTACATTGCGAGATTAAGTCTAGACAACATATATATCTCAGCCTTTCAATCGCCCGAAAAAAACGTTTTCAGCTGCATAAGATCCTGAGGAAGAAGAATAAGGAAGGAAGGAGTGATAAGTAGTAGGTTCAGATGGGGAATTGCTGGGGCTCTCCAGCTGAAAAGCCAACCTCGGTGACTCCTGATCATCCATCTCCCTTTAGGTGCCCACCAAAAATTACTGCCGCCAATCTTTTGTTGTCTGAGTGAATTTGATTGGTCCATTGGATTTTTTTCATGTGGGTTTCTCCTGATTCACCCAATGATCTGAGGGTTTGTGCCTCCTCTCTGTTTTCCCTTTAAGTTAGGACTCGTTCATTGGTCCTATTCAAGCGACTTATACTTGCATGATCTGTGCCCAAAATCTATTCAATTCCACTGTGCTCGTGGTTCTTGCCCCCCGTAGATTTCTTAAACGTCCTTCCACTGTGCTCCTCATCCTCAACGAGCCCAGACCTTGAACTTGAAAACCACCCCCGACCGGCAAACCCAATGCCACAGCCGAATCTCCTGCCACGATCCCTCTGCCTCTCCTCCTCGAAGAAATTCGAGGGCTCTTCGGACCTCGTCCAGCTCCGCTACCGCAGGTGCCCTGTCCTCTCCAACTCCCCCATCAACCTCTACCTCATCTGGTACAGCCGTTGGGCCTCCCAGCAGAAGCTCTTCATCAAGGACTTCCTACTCTTGAGCGAGTTATTTTCACGCTTAGAGGAAAGTTTGTGGAGAATCCTCCAAATAGCGCCTGTGAAGAGGCCCTCCTGAGAGAGAGCACTCCTTTTGTGCCCAAAAATAGTTCTTGAGCGAATCATTTCGGTGTTCAAGTCTTTCCACCTGATCCTAAAGAGACCAATATGAGGGCTTTGATCACCTTCGATGGTAGATTACATTTGGTGGAGGCTGCAAAAGCTTTGGAGCAAATTGAAGGAAAGGTGTTGCCTGGTTTCTTGCCATGGCAGAAGACAATGTGCCAGCAATTGTTTCACATCTCGTTATCATTCCCTGCACCTGTCCATTACGTTATCAAATAGCAACTGGAAGATTTTCTTGCAAGTTTCAAGGAAATTGAAGGTAGTTCTGGCATCACTTCTACCTTTTCCTCTCTTTCAAGCATTTTTTTTTTGTGAGAATAATGTTTCTACTAGTTGTTACTGCACGATTCATTATGAGTCTGGTCTATTATTTATTTACTAGCCACATTTTCTTTTCTTGTTTGTTCTTATAAATATCGCTGGTCTGTGACAGTGTCTGGAAGTTACTTCTTTCTATCTCGTCACGACAGAACGGTAAAAATATGCGTAGTGCTTGCCTATTGTTGCAGAAGTCAGAACCTATTTATTAGAACCATCCTCTTAGGCGGAAGTTGGTGATTGGAGCTCTGCAGACAAATAGTAGGGTAGTCTGTATGTCTTTCTTTTGCTGGGTTTGTTTGGTATATTTGGTTTTTTATACAGGGTCTGTCAGATGTGAGTAAGTGCCGGTGGTATCATTCTTAACTAGGTCCTTTGTTGTTCTTTTGTGTTTACTATGAGCGTATTTGCCAATGTTACATTTCCGTTTTCTGATTTTATCTTTTTAATGTACATCAGCATCGATGTCATCAGGTTTTTCTATTAAGTAACTTTATAAAGTACTCTATGCGAGATTGTTTTATATCTTGAAGCTGAAGTTTAGTAGCAGTATCCATCTCCTGTGGTATCCTTTGTTAAGGAATTGTAACCCGTGATTAATAAAAAAAATGTTTAAATTGCTGCACCTGCACCCCAATCTTCTTATGTGGTCTATTGTTAGCTTCAACCACTTGAAGTGTTGGATGCAATATTTTATGACAAATGGGGTTTTAAAAAAGGCTGAAATATTTCCTATATGTGAGCCTTTGGTATCTTTAAATTCTTGTGTCAGAAGTTCTGTGAACTGCTCTACCGTTATGTAAACAATATAATTGACAACTATAGTTGCATGATTACCTTGTGATATTAAGTCTAGATGCTCATTTTCTTTTGGTTTTTATGAAATTGCTGAATTGCTATATCATTACTTTTGTTTTTATGACATTGCTGAATTGCTATTTCATGGAAAATCAATATTTTCTGTTGATGAAATTGATTTTTTGCGTGGCATATCTTGAATGTAATATCTGGCAACGAAGATGGTGAGAGAGGTCCTTAGCAGTTTTGAGTTTACCTAGTTTGTTTGCAAGTTTATTTGTCTTAAGGTTGACGAATCACATATCTAGTGGAAACTACCAACCTATGATTTTTCTTTTGGTATTTGATTTCCTTTCCTGGGTCAATTTTAGTAAAAGATATCAACACGACAGACTGTGGAGTATATAGTTTGTCAACTGGAATATATGATTTCACAAGCTTTTGATTTGAGAGGTGTCATAAGATTCACAGCCACAGCATCATTTTTTGAATGCTTACACATATCCAATGTGCGCTGAGCAACGCATGCTTTGCTGTAGACGGATACTAACTGCAGTAAATAACCTCATCTCAGGGGTAGAATGGCATTGGGACACGACTTCAAATGGTCGCTTTCAAGTCAAAATTTCTGCCAATGCAACAAGAACTGTGGCAGAGATCAGAAGACCCGTGGAAGAGCTTATGAGAGGGAAGAGTGTTGACCACCCTAGTCTCAGTCTGCTGTAGTACAGATTTCTTATATCCAGAGATGGCATCACTCTGTTCAAATCACTCCAGCGTGAGACTGGAACCTGGATATTATACGACAGGCGCACATTGGAATTGAAGGTGTTTGGATCTTCAGAAAAAATTGCTGTAGCAGAGGAGAAACTTATCACAGCCCTTGTAAACCTTCATGAAAGCAAGTAACTTGAATTCAATTTCGTGGTAGGAGCCGACCTCGCCGGCTTCCGCCTCTGGCCAGTCGCCGGTGACCGGCCAAAAGTTGAAGATGAAGAAAAAGAAAAGAAAAAATAAAAAAAAATTCGAAAAAATAAAAAATAATAATATTAAAAAATTATTAGTTCGGGATAAAATTGTCACATGTGTACCAATTTGAGATTTTTCGTGATTAACAAAATAGTTTAGAGTAAACTTGTCATAGGTTTACCAGTTTGAAGTAAAATTGTCACATATGTACTAGTTTGGGGTTTTTGGTGGTAAAAAAAAAGTTGGAGTAAAATTGTCACAAGTGTACCGGTTTGGGGTTTTTTGTGATAAAAAAAAAGGTTAAGGGTCAAATTGTTACACATGTACCAGTTTAGGATTTTTGGTGGTATTAACCCTATTTTTTTAAACTGTGTACATTAGAATAATCTAAACCCTAATTGAAGAGGGAATATTTCTTTCTTCTTGATGGTGGAGAGTTTAAAGACTCTTTATTGATCAATAAATTAAGAGCAATGCTGGGCATGCTAATCTTAGTTTATTAAAAGGTTTTAATGAACATGGAAAACTGTAATTGTCTTTTAAAATGATTGGATCATATTCTATACCAAATAAAAATTTTACATGTTATTTAATAAATTAATTTTGTAAACCAATCTTAATATTCTCCATCTTCTTTTAGGCCAGCGATCTTCGTAAACTCATCAAAAATCTATGTTGACAAAAGTTCACTTCGACACGAAGAGATTATTTGCACACATTTTCAAATAGAATTAATAACAAGTACTAGAGTAAGAAAAATACGCATGAGATGCATTTAATGAAGAAAAATAAATAAGACAAAGAAATATGACAACAAAAAATAAAATAATAGCAAATGGGTGCAGGTGAAAATAAAATTTTCCTTTAGATAAATTCATTATCCTTTTTTTCCCTCCAACTTTGCGATTGCATTTAATAAGCACAATTAATTTCCCTTTTTTTTAACTGTACACAAGTAACTTCCTCCAACAATGTAAATTCATGGGTTGAAATTATTTGGAGCAAACAAATAAATTGCGCTCTTTTGAGGCAACATACGATCGTTTTCCTTTGCCGGTGCTCTTACTCCAAATTACATCCTAGACAAAAGTACAAACTTTACATTCTCTCCGCACCACTACATTCTTTTGGAAGATGAGTATGGAATACCGATTTTCGGTTTGACCGAGAATGTGTTTCTTTCTAGGAAAATCAACAATACAGAAAATTTCTATTGTTTCTATCAATGAAGAGAAATGATTGGATAAACCAACAAGTTAGGCTAAGAATTGTTAAAGCTCAAAAACTATCACTATTGTTGGAGATATTTAGAAATCTTCTAGTGATATTTGGGATATTTCTTTTGATTTTTTATATCTCGTTTGATTATGCATATCTTATTTGATTTCCTTAGATTGTCATCACATAAAGCCTATAAATAGGTTGATGTATTCTTCATTATAATATATTGAAACATACTAAACTTTCTCGATCCTCTCTTTCGCATTCTTATATTCGACTTCTATGATCTGCTCGAGTAAGTTATACTAATTCAACATGGCAAATTTATAAAGAGACATTCTTCATGATCGAACACTAGATTCAAGCGTTGCACTATTGAAAGATCAAGATCACTTCTATGAAAAGGAAATCAAACATTCTTGGTGATCGAACAACAGATGAGATAATTGGATAAACCAAGTTAGGCTAAGAATCGTTAAAGCTTAAACACTGTCATTATGACCTGCTTGAGTAAGTTATACTAATTCAACGTGGCAAATTTAGAAACAGACATTCTTGGTGATTGAACACTAGATTCAAGTGCTGCACTGTTGAAAGATCGAGATCACTTCTATGAAAAGGAAATCAGATAAGTTTCATGATTGACAGCTTAACTTCCAACATTAACAAGCTGAGCAATCTATAAAGCAGAACTACTGGAACATATACCTGCATGTCTTGAATAATCGAGCTTTTCCTTTTGCTTAATAATAATGATAGTAGATGTTTTGAAGTCGGGGAGCTGGGATTTGTGCATTCATGCTTGTTTCCTTGGATTCAAGAAATAAGGAATACATAGAGCGACTGACTTACTACGGGTAGCATGGACGTCATTTTAGAAGGTTGTGACAATTGTATCAAGCAGAGCGCACATGCCACGAAGGATATGCTATTCTGGTCAAGACATATTCGGCACAAGAACGAGTTGAACTCAAATCTAACGGTCTAGACGTGATAATGAATGCATTTCCCCATAATGATGGACATCTATCTCCATCATCATCTACTTGCCTAGTCCCTTTTGAGTGTTCTAGACAACACGCTCAAGCACAACTGTGGATTCTCACCGTGGAGCTGACATGCGTTACACGAGAGTACCGTTGCACATCCATTAGCCTTTCCACCTTCACTGAACCATATTTTGAAACCTGCGCCAGGAGACCAGAAAAAGAAAACCTGGCATCAGATGAACGTTTATCTATTTGGGCTAAAAGAAATGGAAACCGATGCTGCAAAAGTTCCTAGCCTGAAATTTGTAGGAACCGCATTGTGCCTGCATTAGCCAAAAAAATGCCTTTAGCCTAAGGGAAGGGAGCGATCTCCTACCGAAATTAAAATGGAACAAAAGACATCATTCCCACAAAAAAAAAAATCACTGTTTCCAGGGATCTATCTTTTTAAAATTTATAAAAGAATTCCGAACAGTGAGAACATATGATTGGTACTGGTATAAGGGGAAAATGTTGACAAAGACCATGCCAATTGACATTGACATATTGCCATCCACCCTTAGAGTCTCTCTAGTCAACTTCCCAGACAATGAAAAACTGAAAGAAAATTGGAATATGCAGAACAACAGGTCGAGCAAGAAAAATGGTTCTGCCAATTCTGTAACAGTGAGTACATAAGTCTGCACATAATTATAGGTATAGCAGTGCCTCATCCCAAATATAAGTACAGACCTTTCCAACATCATTTCGGCTCAAATCAACCAATGTGATGTGTTTTGCATCGTTTAGGGTATGTTTAGTAACATTTCTGTTTTTTTGTTTCTCAGAATAGAAAAAGAACAGAAATCCGTTTAGTAACGTTAGTTAATTTTTCTATTTCTTGAAACAGAAAAGTGGCTAGGAAATAGTTTTGGAACAAAAAAAAGAAGTAAAAAAAAATATTTCGAGCGCAAATGATAACCATTATGTTTCTATATTTTTCTATATTTTTATTTTCTAGAACAAATTTGGAACAAAAATCTATTTGGTAAAATAATTTTATTTTTTTACTTGTGGAACAAATTTTAGCCAAGAAATAGATTTAGAACAGAAACGAGAAGTTAAAATTTTCTACCTTTCTCTTATTGCTCACTCTGGCTGACCACTGCCACCCACTCGCTGCCCGCCGCTGCTCGCCACCTGTCTGGTTACCGCTCACCCGCCCACCGTCCACCTCCGCCCCTCACTGCTCACTGGCCGTCCACCGCCGGCCGCCCTCCACTACCACTCGTTGGCCATTTGTCGCCGCCCATCGGCCGTCCACCGCCACCACTCGCCAGCCTGCTGCCGAAAATATAAATGTAAGAATAACTTATCAAGCGAATTTCTATTTTAGGAACATAAATTTTATGTCATTATCAAATGCTACTTTTTGTTCGGAAACTCATATAGGGAAGAGAAGTAGATTTTTCTATTCCTCGCCAGAAATAGGGCCAGGGACGAGAAATGTTGTCATTTGCGCCCTTTCTTACTCCCAGGAACAAAAAAAGAAACAAGATCAGAGCGCTTTCTCTTTCACAAGATATTCTCATGCTAAACCCTAACCTCAAACCCTAAAACCCCAAAACCCAAATCCATACAACCCAAACCCTAAAAATCCAAAACTTGAAACACTAAACACTAAAACCCCAAATCCAAAACCCTAAAACCATAAACCCAAACCTTAAACCACAAAACCCCGAACCCTAAATCATAAACCCTAAAGCATGAATCCCTAAAACCCTAACCCCTAAACCCCAAATCAGAAATACTAAAACCCAAACCCTAAAAACTAAACTCTAAATCCATAAACCCTAAATACTAACACCCGAAACCCTAATTCCAAAACCCCAAAACTCCAAACCCAAAATCCTAATTCTAAACCCCAAACCATAAACTCCTAAACTTTAAATTGCAATTTCCCCGATCACTACCCGGTATTTGCTTTATTTATAAAGAGTAATTTTCTTTATGATTGTATTTAGGTCATCAAATTGTATATCATAATATATATTTGGATTCTATTTCTAGTCCATTTTAATGCAAATATGAAATGTTAAGTCTTCTCTGATATTTTTATGGTTAAATGAAAAAATTGAGAGAGGAAATTTTTAGGATCGTACCAAACACACCTTTTTTTTTGGTAAGGTAAGATGATATATAAACTTTTCACAACAATTTATAAGGAAACAAGTCGTACACAAAAACCTCGCACTTGAGGCGACAGAAAAAGTGTCCCGACAGGTGCAAAGGTGTAACGATGCAAGAACGGGCTACAAGCAACAGAAAAACCTCAGCAGATGACAAACGAAGCGGGGAACAAAAGACTACAAATGGTAATCCCATAGAGAAGGCCATCCGAAAAAGTGGCCAACAGATTCCAAACACTTAATAAAAAATGAAGATGAAATGCCCCATTTTTGCTGGAATCTTATGTTAAGGTCATTTTCTACAACGGGCTTCAGAAAATTACCAAAAAATCTTTTGCTCAGAAACTCATCCAGGGAATAGAAATAGAAAAATCTATTTGTTGACACCTAATTTTTTTCCATTTTTCAATTTTACATAAAAATCACAAAATTATAATTAGGAACCTTGGCCATGCTTAGCAACCTATTTCTAAAAAAAAATAATTTTTCTAATTTTTCCTTAATTTCTTTTAATAAAATTAGAAAGAAAATCAAGAAAAAAAATACCAAATGGAATTTAAAAATTCCACAAAAATATTCATTAGTCTTATTTTAATTATAATTTTATCCTTGCCATATAAATTTTACAAAATTTGAATTAGGAATATCTTTTCCCTAAATTTGGGCAATTTCATATCCTAATTGAACAAAAAATCCAATTAAGCCATTTCTAGTCATTTTTAAACTACAGTGTCTCACAACAACTGATTCTGGGACCATGAATTGCACCTTGGTCAATCCAATTTCACAATTTGGTGAAAATATCAAAAAGCCCCAAAATTAATTGAAAATTAGGGATTTCAAGATCCAAATTGGGGATTTCATTCAATTCGAAATTTTCAATCAGGGCTCATACCTTCCCTAGAGTTAATTGAGCATGGGAAATTCAATTTTGGTATCAATGTTTCCTAATTAGGTCATTTGGACATTTAATTGAACAAAAACTTAGTTAAACCGTATTCAAATTTGGGGATTTTTGGCCTAATTGGAATGAAAATTCAAATTGAACCCATACTCTAGGGTAAAATGTGTCAATGAGCCTAAATTTTGGGTTAGAATTGCAAAAATGGGTCAAATGGGGGTTTAATATGCAAAATTAATCAACCCGGGTCAGTCGGGTTGGTTGGATCCGACCCAACCCAGGTCTCCATCCCCTTTACCCGACTCAGTTCCAGACTCGGGAAAGATGGGGAAAAAGCTAGTTTGGCCCGCTTCTTCACCGACCTATTTTCCTCATTCCAGCACGTGCCAAAGAAGGTCAGATAGCTAGGGTCGTCTAGCTGTCTATCCCCAACAAGCCTAACCGACTGGGGAGTCGATTAGAGGCCAAAATCGCCCCGTCAAGATGATCAAAATGGGGCGGGAAAGCTTGGTTCCTGCGAATAAGATGCTCGACCGAATGCTAGAGAGAGAGAGAGAGAGAGAGAGATCTAAGGGAAGAGAGAAATTGAGAGAGAGGGGAGTGGAAGTCCCCCGAATTGAGTTATCAGTGCCCTTTCGATAGAACGGCGCCGGCGAATCGGCCACTTAAGGAGGACCACCTCCCAAGGTGCACCGAGAAGAGCTGATCGGGAAACTCTAAAACCGAGTTTCGATAAGTCAATCTAAGGCTTTCCTGGAGAAACAAAGGCCACGAGCTTGGAGAAGAAGTTCAGGACCACCGTTCTACAGTAATCGTTTGACACGAAATTTTAGATTTGGTTCCCAATATCAAAGGTGAAAACTCTTCACAGTCATGTCTTACCTATTTGATAAAATGCCAAAATGACCGCCCGAGATGATATATGCATTATCTTTGAATGTGCTCGCTTCTATTGTGCTTATTAGTTGCTTATTCAAGTTTCTAATCCATTTTTGGTTCGGTTAATGCATTTTGGATCGGTGGTTTGGCATCTGCATTGAGTCGGCTTATAAAATCTCCTCACCGGAGTACCTAAACCTTGCCGGAGCCCCTTTCCACGGCCATTAGCCGTCCCAAGTTAGTCATTCTTATTCCTTGATTCTTTTGATTATTGTTTTGATTGATAGGATGGTTAGGCAAGTTAGAATTAGTTGAAAATGTCAGAAAATTTTAGGGTTAGGTTAGGTTTTTTAGGCCTAATTTTCGCCGGCCGGCGGTGGTCCGATGGGGTTAAGTGGTTAGAGGATAGTATGTAGTTGGTATAGGACCATTTGGGGTGATCAGAATATGATCGGAGGGCCATCGGAGATTAGCCTGAAGTGGCGGTCTTGAAAGTGCAAAAACAAACATAATGCACATAAGGTGTTTGACAAAATGCCTAAATGAAGAAAGCAAAAAACGGTGCCGTTTTGGCATCGTCCCCGTCGGAGTGCTAATCGGTGCTGATCTAAACCAGTTCGGTCCAATTCATCTAGGGGATTAAATTTTTTTAAAAATTTTAAAAAATCCATAAAAAAAATTAAAATTCAGAAAATTCCTAAAAATTCAGAAAATTCCTTTAAAAAAATCAGAAAATTCCTAGAAAAAATTATAAAATTCGGAAAAATTGAAAAAATTCCAGAAAGTCCATAAAAATTTCGAAAACTCCAGAAATTCCTAAAAATTTCAAAAAATCCATAAAAATTGAGAAAATTCCAGAAAATTCATAAAAATTTGGAAAACTCTAAAAAAATCATAAAAATTTAGAAAATCCAGAAAATTCACAAAAATATTAAAAAATTCGAAAAAAATTCATACAAATTTTTAGAATAAAGAATTCAAGTTTGGGAAAGTGAAAAAAAAAAATTCAACAAAGCTTTTTAAAAAAAATTCAAAAATTCATACAATGACCCATTACCCTTGTGGTCACCCACTTTGAGTGAAATTTAAATGTTTTGTGGTGCTCAAGTGATACTTTTGAAGACTCTTTAGTTTAGGGATATAAAAGGGATTTTAACCCCTAAAAAACCCTAAAAGGGGCTTCACCCCCAAAAGGGGTCTTAACCCTAAAAAATCCTAAAACCATAAAAATAGCACAATCCTTAAAATGAACAAGCCTTTAGGGCTTCATCAGGGTTTGGGTATTTAGATTGATTTTCATTTTAGAGACCATTTTAGGATTGCCATTTGTGATTTGAATTGGTTGTGCATTTCCTTATTGATTGATTTCTCTCCGATTAGAACGGTTAGAATTAGTGGATAGGCCTCACGAACTCGCATGACACGTTTAAACACTTCAGATCGTTTTAGGTACCAAAAAGGTGTTAGGGATCTCGATATTAGGATTGTTAGGGTGATCAAATCCCCTTACTCATGTAATCTTTGGTTCGTAGAAATCGGGGTAATTCTCTCTTACCTCGATTAGGATTCTAGTTGACCGATAAGGACTAATGGTGACTCCAAAACAGAACATAGGCTAAATAGAAAACAAAACAATAAGTACCCGTTGTCTCGTTAGGAATGATCAGGGAGAGACCTTCGTTCATGTAATAATCAAACATTTGATCATTTAAAAAATGAACGAGAATACCTCCTAGCGCGCTTAGGGTAGGAAAAGCATGGTGCGACAGGCTTGGCAACTCCGCTGGGGAATTCTAGTGGACTTAGGCCTAGTTTAGAACGTACACATGTGTTTTGTGCTCACGTGAGGATCCGAGATATGTTCCACTAATGATTGTATTAAATGGTTTTATAGGTGTGAGGTATAAGGAGTGTTGAGATGGGTGTGATATAATTATTTTAGAAGTGTTGTTTAGTTATAAGTTGTTATGCATGCTTTTAAATAGCCTTAGCACAACACTATTCGCACACACCACCTGTGCCCCAACTCCGGCTACAAATTAGAATTACCTTTAGGAGATATGAATATAGACGACGCTATGGGCCGATTGCCCATGGGATCATTTAAATTCATGTCGACCACTAAGACGGAATAATATTCCATTACTTTAGGTTGCGTGCCTATTGGAATGGAATCTCTTGTTCATTAAAGTAGTGACCTCAAATCTTTAGCATATCCTACCTTTAGGCATCAAAACCCCACACTTGTTGCATTTGCATGTCTTTGTGCTTGACTTTACAAAAAAATCACCTCGGTATCGGTAAGTGTCGTTTCTTGTCCTTTCCTTTAAATTATGTTACTTATTTCAAACATCATGAATCGATGTTTAGAAAAACAACAATTAATGATTGGTTGAGATACCCCTTTTAGGTTGAAATGAACAATTAGGGTTCTATGTTCCATTAAGTCATTTTAGATGGAATGTATAGGGTCAATTTCTATTGTAAATCAAATGAGTGTCGCTGTGTAAGGCCATTCAAAAGATTGAAAAAGTCAAATGGTTAAATGGCCCACGAGATTTCAACAGATGAAAGTAAATTTTTATGTATTCAAAGCTTGTAAATTTTCAAATTGAGTCTTTCCAATCTTAGTGAAATACAGAAAAGGAGTACCTATTCCAAATATTGATTTTGACACCATTCTTAATCATGTATTCTTTTAGGATTTAGAATGGAATTAAGATGTCAAATCATTCTTATTTCCATTTTGGCCTCGAAAGAACATGTGGTTAAAACGGAATTTTGAAATATTGCTAGTAATCAATGATGATTGACAAAAAAACCTTTTTGCATGCTTTAGATCTAAAATGGGGAAACTAGATATTCGAGTCATTCCGACTCCCCAAAAGGAACTTTTAGCATAATGGGAGAACATGACCATAGAGAATCAAGATTACGTTAAAGAAAGGCTTGGATACTTATTTTAGCTAATCAACGTCAAACATCAAGTTAGCATGATCCAAGCTTTGGCTCATTTTTAGGAAACTATCAATGCAACCTTCCTACTTGGTGAAAATGAAATGGTGCCGACCCTAGAGGAATATAAGGCCGCCATCAGGATTGATTTCAAACCTAGGATCATAGAACCTCCGATTGGGTTAAAACTTGTGAGCGTATTAGACTGCAAATGACAACCATTCTATTTCAGAAATCAATTTCTGGCAAGAAATTGATTTTTTTATTTTTGTTCCTGGAGGAGTTTCTAATGAAAAAAATATGTTTGATAACAACATAAAATTTCTGTTTCAGAAATAGAAATTTGTTTGATAACGGCACAAATTTTCTCCATCTCGGCTGGCCGGAGAGTGGATGGCAGGTAGCGAACAGCGGATGGTGAACGATGCCAACAAACGGCGGGCGGGGGATGGCAGGGGGAGGCAGTGGTGGACAGCGATGAGGCCAATACGGAGAATGGTGGTTGGAGGCGGCCGACAACGGGAGGACGGCAGCAGCGGGACGAGGGCAACCGGCGGCGGGAGACGGTGGCCAGTGGACGGTAGGTGACGGCCTACTATGGCCTATAGTGAGAGGTGGGCAATGGCCGAAGGCGGGCGACGGAGAGAGGAAGGAGGTCAGCGGCGGGAGACGGTGGCCGGTAATGGGAGGAGGGCGACCGGCGGTGGGAGATGGTGGATGGCAAGTGGCGGCCCACAGCGACAAGAGGAGGGCGGCCGAAGGCTGAAGCGGTGGCCGGTGGACGGCGAGCAGCGATCGGCTGTGGGAGGTGGATGGCAGCTGAAGGCGGAGAAGGGAGGTCGACGGCGGGAGATGGTAGTGGGCGGTGGAAGGAGGGTGTCTGGTGCGTGGCAGACGATGATCGACAGTGAGAGGTAGGCGACAGCGAGAGGAGGGCGGCCGACGGCAAGAGATGGTGGCCGGTGGATGGCAGCGGGAGGAGGGCGGTCGACAGTGGGAGATGGTGGCCGGTGGACAGTGACCCATGGTGGTCGATGGTGGGAGGCAGGCAGCGGTGGTGGGCGGCAGCAATTAGCAAGTAAGTGGCAATAGGCGACGGGTGGGCAACCGGCTAGTAACACGGACAAGCGATAAGAAGAATTTTAACTTTTTATTTTTGTTCCAGTAATAGACAAGCAAAATATTTTAACTTCTGATTTCTATTTCAAACCTATTTCTGGAATAAAAATTTGTTTCAGAAATAAAAAATAGAATTACATTACCAAACGGATTTATGTTTCAAACTTATTTCTGAAACAGAAATAGAGAAATATAATGATTATCATTTGCAGCCTTAGCCAAATTTCTTAACTTGAAAACTTCCTAAGTTGAGAAATTGATTAAGTCAAATACTGGAAGATTTCCCTTATCATTCCTATTGTCTAATTATTCCAAACTTCCGAGGGAAACGGGAAACACTTCTGCATGGATCTTTCTTCTAGCTTTCTTCGGGTTTGTTCTATTTCCCATATCCAAAATAGGGTTAGATCCTTTAGTGGCCCTAATCACAAGGCAAGCTTGTCTCAAGTGGGATTTCTCTAGTATGCTTCTTGCTGAAATCATTACCTCCTTAAATAGGTTCCAAAACAATGATTATGGTGTATTTCAAGCATCTACTCGATTACTCTCTCTATAGTTCATCTCCCATCTTCAACCATGAGGGCGTTTTATAAGCATTCAAGAGATTAGTTTAGCTGTGAATTCGATTGAGAGATACATTAGGATTCAAGAAAGTTGCCAAAATATTCCTTCTTAGAATGGGCTAACTTTATTAGAGCTTTAACTCCTGAATAATTTTAATGGCAGATAAGCCGGCCAAAGATAACTAAGGCCAGAATTACTTGCCAAGAAGGCAATATGGTACCCTTACTCAACTTAAATGGAGGTAGTACTTATTGCTTGTTGAGAGTCGTTCGACAATCTGGCATGATACAGCAAATCCCACCCATATGGCATCCTAAAGAGTTCGCATTTGAGATACCAAGAGGAACCCTATCGGAAGAAGAAAAGAGAAAGCTGCAAAAGAAGATTGACAAGATCGTTCATTCTTTGAAAAAATCATCCGAGCAAGTGGTGGAGTGGCCCAAAGGTTTAAGGGAAAGATGAAGCTTTATTCAGCATCAAAGGAGTATATCAAGTGGCTAGAAGAAAAGCGACCGATTGATGTTGAGCCATATGTGCCATTAAGTGTTACACCAAACCTTGATGAGCCATATGTTTCAGAGTACATCGTTCCCAATACACCTAGTGTAGAACCATACATCCTCGAGGAAGTGGTGATTGATGTGGAAGAATGGAAATCACATATTAGAGAATGGAACGAAAAGGGATAAACTACCTTAGCTAGCAAGAAACCCAGAATTGATTGAATTGGGGCACGTTTGGTAACTTTTCTACTTCTGGAAACAATTTTTTTTTAAAAATAGTTTTTTCTATTTCTATTTCCTGGATGAATTTCTGAGCATAATAATGTATTTGGTAACTACACAAAATTTTTATTCCTAGAATAGAAAAAGAACATAAATGCGTTTGGTAACTTCACAAAATTTCTTTTCCTGGAATAGAAAAGAACATAAATACATTTGATACAACCAAAAAAATTTATATTCCCAATATTTTTCATTCAAGTCTATATCTTTTATTTAACCATAAGTACAAGTTATAAGTGAAAAAAATCAATAAGCATTGTTTGTTGGTCTGTCTAATCCTTTTTAACTCACACTACTTTATATAGCATGCTCTTCATGGACAAAATTAATTTTCTTAATCTTTTTATCATTCTGAATACCATATTTATCTATTTCAAAAGTTTCTTCACAACCGCTATTATAAATACTATGTATTCTCATATTAAATTGCCAAAAGATAAAAAAAGAATGCTTACATCTTAACCATGTGTTAGTTGTTTTTATTATCAATAAATAAACAAAATGAGAACTCATTCTACGAATGTGAAGAACTCTTCGGCTCAACCTTGGCAGTGCTATAATATACAACAGCTGACATCATTAATTTTTGTCACTTAAGAAGATTATACCTTTCTTTCTCTTTATGAACTATTTCCTATAATGCATAGAGTTCCTCGCCACTATATATATATATATATATATATATATATATATATATATATAGAACATTTGAAACTCTATATACGACATTATAATGACACGTGGATGATGATGCGAGTTTTATCGGGCGCGTGAATATGATCCATTCGCTTTATTAATCACTTAAATAGTCAAAGTAACTTTGAAAATTGATTTATATAGACATGAATCCTTAATCTTCTAATAATGATTAAGTTTACAAAATCAATTTAAATTTGATTGTGACTTATATATATATATATATATATATTATATGTATACGTCTTGTTTTCGCCCAATAAAGTTGAACTTGTTAGTGAAGGAGTAGTCTTCATTTGCAACAAGAAAAGCGCAGTTAAATGCCAACACTCCAAAGAGATTCTCTACACTCCTAGTACTAAAATATCCCATCGACTCATGCTTTGCCAAATATTCAAAGCTTACCAAGTCTCTGTTTGAAACGCTGCACAGGCTTTGGATTTGAAAAATACAACGATAATAATACTCACTAATTAACAAAAGGTTGCCAAATATTTATAAACAACATTACATAAGTCAGAAACACAAAGTCATGGAATCTCAGGCATATTATGATCCATTGTCATTTTATTTGCAATATTTTTCCTAAGCATGTTCATCTCAACTGCCTCCTCATGCCACTCATCTACATCCTCCACTTGTGTAGGTCCAATTGTGTACTCCGGATCTCCATATAGGGAAAATTTTTTGTCCATCCCATCTTGATCACGAATGTAATTATGGATAGCACAACATGCAATTACAATACATGCTTGCTTTCAAGTTGTAAATGGAGGCATGTGTCTCAAAATAAAGAAGCGATTCTTTAATGCCCCAAATGACCTCTCGATGACATTGCTTAATGAAGAATGGCCATGGTTGAATAATTCTCTTGCTATTCCGGGCCTTCTTTTTCTACCCTTACAATCATTCAGATGATACCGTTCATCTTTAAACGGAGTAAAAAATCCTTGAAGTGCTGCATAACCAGAATCTACCACGTAGTATTTTCCTATAATAATGTATATATAAATTTGTTATGACATCAACGCAATATAATCATACAGAAAATTACTCCTCATAGACAAAGCAAATGCCGGGTGGTAATCAAGGAAATTGCAGTTAAGGAGTCTCAAGTGCTGCCGAGAGCACCCGATAATCATTGGCAGATCCTTCCCACCCAGCATATACGAAAGTAAATGTCATATCAAATTAACAAAGACACAAGACATTATTGGTGCTAGTCCCTTTTCTGCCTCTAAATGGGATTTGCTTCGACACAGGCATGGAAGCATTAATGTGGGTGCCATCAACAGCAACTACGTAGCCCTATGATTTTATGAAAGTCTAGTGTTATACAAGATTATCAACACATGTATTTGATAGAGTAAAATCGACATGAAAATCATACCTTAAAGTAGAGTTTATGGTTAAGATCCACAAAAATCTCTTATGGGACAACATCAAAAGAAGGTGGCTTGATAACCTCTTTTGACAGTTTCATAACGGCTTTCAACACTGTGGTAAAATACTTGTTGATTGTTTCTTCCAAACGTTAGATTCTCTCACATAAATCTCTGATGGAGTTCTTGTGACCAACCAAAGATAAGAAAATCCCAACTTGTTCATCTATCCTAACATATCGACTATCTTTCAACTAACCTCTTGCCCTCGTTAAATCACATCGGTTCAGAAAAACATGTCTCTCCATTCTAAATGCTTCATATATTCTATCTAAATGTCCATAAACAATCTCTCGTACCTATTTAAGGTCCTGACAATTTATTGTCCCTAATAGGTTCTCTCAAACGCACGGACCTGTCCATTGAAAAAGTGCACAACCATCCCATTATTATATCAATATCAAACTCATCCAAATACCGTTTAACCGCTGCTACCTCCCCATTAGACACACTATTTGTTCCCCCTTTCATAGTACCTATGCCATTACACAAATAAAAGAACATCAATGTGGAAATCTGGAAAAAAAAAAACTAACAACAACTAATAACATAAGTCGTAGAGTGAAAGCAAAGTAAATATAAAAATATCATGCAATCCATCACACCCATGCCACCACACAAATACAATAGTCTCAACATGAATATCTTTAAAAACAAAATAACAAACAATATCATAAGTCATAGAGTAAAATGAAACACAAAGTCATGAAAATCCTACGCAATCCACGGTACAATTCCCAACATCTAGTTAAGAGATTGGATAAGTCAATTTCTCCTTTCAGTTGGGGTTTTGATGAAAGCCTCACTCCATCTGGCACTAGCGCATGCTCGTTCTACTGCTTTGTTGTAAAGATTCTAGTCCAAGTCAGGCATGCTCACTAGGACATCAATTACAGTAGATACAGAGAAGGGGTCTACAGGTGATGATGAGACCTATGAAGTGACAGAGCCAGTCACGGATTGACTAGCCTTAGCTTTGATCATCTCCTATATGGCTTTGCAGGTGCTGGCAATATTGAATGAGTTACTTGCTCTTCTCCTCTTCGTATTTGGAATCCTATCTAACTTGTGTTTGCCATGAACTGGAGTAGCTATCTTGCTAGATATAAATACTCCCTTATCAAGGTGGTGTTCACTGATGTCTTCTGGATCACCGTTTGCATCACCACCACCATGAATAGTCCCTCATCATCATCTGACAACATTAAGTGTTCAGCATTTCCTACTGTATGCTCTCCAGTAGCATATATATCACCAAATACAATACATGGGTTGGGATACTAAGGAAACCCATCCTTCTTGAATTTTGGCCACTCACTATTATCCTGCAATTCTCACAATGATGACATACGTTAGCAATATAATCAAAAATCTTAAAACTTACATCTACAATGATCTCAAAAGGACCAAAAGTTAAATGATACCATGATGTGAGGTTCCCATATGCTTGGATCATCGACAATAACTGTTTTATTCATATTATCTCAGTCAAATCAGAATTGTAAAAGAAGCTTCTTAAAACTACCATAGTATTTTTTTTCAGTTTATTTACCTTGTTCTTCAACTGTACTTGGTTATATTGGAGCCCTGTCTGATTATTGAATTCAGCCCGTATATTATTCCACCCTGCTTTGTTGTAAGTAGAAGAGGTGCGATTTCCTTTTTTGACCTCTTCTACCAACAAATTTATAAATAGGTTGGTTAAAAGCTCAGTCCACTTTGCATTGAATACCTCTTTCTGTGATGCCATTTAACCTTCATTGGTTGAGCATCATATGAGCCATGCAATAAATCATACCATAGTCATATAAGAATTACACACAATACTACATCAAATCATAACATAATCATAACATTGTAACCACCCAACATTGGCCACCATAGTTGCCCTTAGAAAGGAATTAAAATGGAAGTGAATTTCATCAATAGAATTTCTATTATTGGCATCCAGAAAATGTAAGTGCCACATGGATACTCACAAAACATTTTCCATCTAGTGTCATGAAAGAACCAATTCTATGAATTTATAGCCCTTTAAATGTGTTAACTAGCAAAAAAACGAATCCCAAATAACAATACAAGGATAGAGGAAAGTCATTTGCAACATGACAAGATATTAACTAATTTATTAATTAAAACCATAAATGTCACAAGAAGTTGATACATGTATTTAGGTATTACTCGAAAACAAAATACTAACCTTAAGACAGTGCAATTCGACACCCTCCCTGTTGTAGATATAAAGGTACCTGCCAAGTTAACGGAAGATACAAATGAGGATCCATGCCTTCATAAAATTGAAACCAATTAAACAACATATTGCTTCTGGGGGTAGCTTCTGCAAATTGGATCCACGCCTTTATAAAATTAATGAGACAGTAATGGAGAACTCCCAACTTACGGGATACACCAAATTTAGGTGACACTCAAAATACAGAGGTAAGCACCAAAACAAAGTAAACACAACCTAAATTGAAACCAATTAAGAAAAGACATGAGACTTTAGCCGTAGTCCTAGTCCTCAATTATTTTCACGGTATATTTAAATTATACATCAGGCTTCAATGCCTAGGTGGAGAAGCAAGGTAGGCCAAACCTAAAGCAGAACACATTGAGTCTATATCTTTCCATGCAACATGCAACCCATAAGATGTGGCTTCACCCAAGTCAATGTTAAACATGACAATGTCAAATAACTATCAAAGTCAAGAGACAGCAAAGCTAAAGCTAGGACTATCTATTTTGCCATTTGTTTCTCTCCTATAATTGCTATCGAGTGCTGCAAGAACACAAGAGAGCCTTAAGAAAGATTCTACAGCATTGGATGCAAATGATGACACAAGATTTCAGAACTCCAAGACTTTGAGAAGGATTTTATATGCGATTCGTCAGAGTGTAAGATTTAACACCACCATGCATCCAAAGAGACTCCACAATAGCAGCCTTAACTCTTTTTGGACCAAAACAAAAGCACTGGAGTATTGAAAAGAACATGCCAAAAGCTCACTTTCATTTGTTGATATACAACTGGTGACAAACAAATCGCAAATAATGTTTGGATCGTTTCTCGAGAGGTTTTAAAGTGGAACGATCATTTCTACGAGAGGTTTAGATCGTTTCTACTAGAAAGATATGAAGAAGCTAGATCCTTCATATTGATGATTGTATAAAGAGGAACGATGTATAAGATCGACGAGGGCGCCCAGATCTCGGCGCGGGCGGCCCTCGTCGCCGTCCAGAGAGGGCGGCCCGTACCCAAATCGGCGAGGGCTGGGCACGGGCAGCCCTCGTGGCCGTCGAGCGAGGGCCGCCCTCGCCGATCTGGGCGCAGGCTGCCCTTGCTGCCGTCGACCAACAGCTGCAGCCCGTGCCCAAACCGATAAGAGTATCAAACAGAGACAAGAACAGAAAGGCATGTCGACAACTTTCGACTGGTCGGGACTTTGCCACAAGTAACGGGGGTGGTGGCCGATGCTCTACAGACGACGGAGGATGGAGAAGGAGCTGAAGAAGCTGCTACTTGAAAGGGAAGAAGAGGTAAGAAGTAAAAATTTTAGGGTTTACAGAAACCTTTCTACCTTTCTATTTCTATTTCTGGGAACAAAGAATTAGATTTTTTTCTACTTCTTGTTTCTGCTCCAAATCTATTTCTTAGTCACTTTTTTATTCCGGAAAATAGAAAAATTAACTGACGTTACCAAACGGATTTCTGTTCTTTTTTTTGTTTCGGGAAACAAAAGAACAGAAAAATAGAGAAGTAGAAACGTTACCAAACGCGCACTTAGTTGCCCCATTTTAGTTTGAAGTATTGTAATGAAAACGTTCAAAATTGAAATAATCATTTGACAAATGAAATTTGATGAAATTTTAATAACAATTTGAACAGAAATAACCATGGATTATGATTCTTTGAATTGTATGATTTCTTAAGATAAACATTGATAAGAAGTTTAATGCACAAGATTAAGGCTTGTATAAAAGTTCTTATCCTTGTTAATTGAAAAGAAACCATATAATTGATAGAATATAAGTTGTAACCGTTGTTTCTTCATACTAATGTTTCATATCTTCAAAACAGGTGATATAACAATGGAAGATAGGAGAACGCGAATCCGAACCCGTTTGTAAACAAGAATGATAGAAGAAGAAATGCACAATCGCTTGGCAGAGGTCGAAAATCAAATGACCCAAATGGCCGCCATAATGGCGGAGATGAAGGCTTTTATTATCGCTACATGAGGATCTTATCCAATGGCTCCTAATACTAATACCCCTAGTACTAAATACTGGAGAAACTTCTCAAGATAACAAAAATCACAACAAGGAGACAATTCAGGAGAACCCACCAAAGATAACACCTGAGGTGGTGAATTTAGAAGAATATGGCACATCAAAGAAAACTCTATCTAGGGCCAAGGATGGGGAACAAATCAAAAGGTTCGCTAAAATTGAAGAATGCCTCGCAAGCCAAGCCTACGAGTTGCAAAGATTCGATAAATTCTCGCCTTATGCAAAGGTGGTTGTCCCGGAAAATTATAAAATACCTAAATTTGTAAGCAAATATAGCGGAACTGGCTGTCCCAAAAGCCATTTGAAATATTATCTTGGCAAGATGGCAAGGTATTCAGATAACACGCCTCTTCTCATTAACACCTTTCAAGATAGTCTAAAAGCAGCAGCTCTGGCATGGTATACCGCTTTAGATATCGAGGACTTCTGCGAATGGGATCCTCTAGCCAGTGAGTTTCTACGTCAATACAAATTCAATGTTGAAGTACTCCCAACAAGAGAAGATCTCATGAGAACAGAGAAGAGAAGAAGCAAAGGAGTCCGAGCCTTTGCACAGAGGTGGAAAGTTGTTGCCTCGGAAGTTAAACCCGCGATCAACAAAGACGAGCTTATTGAGCTCTTTTTGAAGTCCCTCCTATATGAGTATTATGACAAACTTCATATCTCTAGTTGTCAAACGTTCACCATGTTGGTAAAAGTGGGAGAAAGAATAGAATGGGCATTGAAAGAGAAGAAGAACCAAGAAGCATCGACATGGAGATCATATCCAACGAGAAAGGAGAAGGAGTTTGCTCATGAAGTGGCAGTATTAACAACCCCTAATACTTATCCAACACCACCTCAGAAACAACCAAACACCACTTGGAAAAGTACAAAGCCATTTGAGCCAACGAAGAAGCCCGTAAAGAAATTTACATTGTTGCCACGACCATTGTCAAAATTATTACCCATGCTACTAGAAGAGCACATGGTGGCAAAAGAAGTACCAAGAGAGAATCCTTCAAGATTTCATGGGTTCGATGAATAAAAAACTTGTGTGTATCACATGGGAGAACAAGGGCATGGTGT
Source organism: Syzygium aqueum (assembly GCA_031216185.1). Taxonomy (NCBI): domain Eukaryota; kingdom Viridiplantae; phylum Streptophyta; class Magnoliopsida; order Myrtales; family Myrtaceae; genus Syzygium; species Syzygium aqueum. Next base: position 6,486,614 of record CM062239.1, read on the forward strand.
GGATAATTGCCTTATTTTAAAAATCAAAGTTCAGCAGCTCACTGATAGGAAGATTCTCAACTTCCATGAACCAAAACCAAATGTGCATCAATATCCTCTTCCAAAGCACAATGTAGTTGGCATGATTTAGGACGAAGATGAGAAAATTAAGTCTGATGAATATGATGAGTACGAAGCCAAAGTAAAGGCTGCTCGTCGTGGCAATGTTCAGTTCTGCAATAGAGCACGTCAGAATGGTGAAGTAATAGACACCTTAGGAGAAAATTCTGGGAAGTATAACTACCATGTTAAATACACACCTCCTCTATGGGCATTTAAAAATGATGTTATCATGCCTGATGGATGGAGTGATATGGATGAAATTCAAACTGACAAGTCAAACCTCGAAGATAAAGAAGAACAAGAGAAAGAAAGGATTCGACGAGGCGAGAGACAATTCATTCGCAAGGCACGGAAGCAAGGTGAAACCGTGGACTTGTTGGGTCAAAATAACGGTCGCTATAACTTTCACGTCAAATATACACCCCTTCCATGGGCCTTAAAAAATGAGGCCATTATACCTGATGGTTAAGGTGGCAAGGACGAAGCAAGTGACGAAGGAATGTTGTCCATGATTACACGCCTAATTCCAAAAAAAAACACCAACTTTAGGTTGAGAGACAATTCTGGCTCGAACTTTTTTTGTCCCATAAAAAAGCACCAACTTTATGTTGAGGGACAATTTTGGCCTGAACTTTGTTTTGTCACACAAACAAGTACCAACTTTAGGTTGAGTGACAATTCTGGGCCCAATTTTTTTTATTTCATAAAAAATTATCAACTTTCACCCTGATCTCAAATCTAACCCCCCGTTGACTCTCTGTCTGAAGTCACCATTATTTGAGAAAAAAGGTTATGGTAGTGAACTTGACGAATCTCGTCTATGGCGTCTGTCGATAGACGGTGATTAACTTCAGATTACATTTGGCCAGAGAGATTCAATCCGGAGATATTTTTAGCTTGCCGGTGAAGTAAAGGAGACGAACAGTTTCACCGTTATTCTTCAAATTGTGGCTCAGAGAATAAGACGATAAATATTGCTTTAAATCTAGTCAGCAAGTCATGTGGATTTATTGCTAAGGTGGAATAGTCAAATTAGATAATTAATGATTCTAAGTTAATGGAGACCAGATTTGAGATTTAAGAGAAAGTTTGTACTTTTTTACAAGACAAAAAAAGTTGGGGCCAAAATTGTCACTTGACCTAAAGTTTGTGCTTTTTTATTGGACAAAATAAAGTTCGAGCTAGAATTGTCCCTCGACCTAAAGTTGGTGTTTTTTTTTAATTAACCCCATGATTACACCATTTGTGATTAAACTGGACAAAGTCGACAAGTACAGAGAAGAAGAATGTCAAGTAGAGCCGATCACTATCCAACTTCCTATCGACGAGTTAAAGATTGAGGAAGGTGAACCACAATTGGTGGTGATTGCTTTACCCTCAAAAATTGAGTTCGACACTAAATGCGTACCATGGGACTATTCTACAAAAGAAGTTGATGCCATGACCCAATCAAGTAGATGTTATGCCCCAAAGGACGGAGAAGTGGAAAAGAAGGGAGTAATAGAGGAAGATGCCAAGCAACTTCTATCAATCATGAGAACAAGTGAATTCGAGGTAATAGAGCAATTAAGGAAGATGTCGGCACAAATTTCTCTATTGGACCTATTCAAAACATCCGAAAAACACAAAATAGTCCTTATGAAGCTTCTCAACAAGGTATACGTGCCAGAAACTATTAACGAAGTACAATTAGAAAATTTTGTTGGCACTATTCTCCTTAAAGATCATATCGCCTTCTCATATGAGGATTTTCCTATGGACGGACGCTAGCATAATATAGCGTTATACATCGCAATTAAGTGCCGAGGTAAGGAGGTATCACGGGTGCTACTTGATAATGGCTCTGCTCTCAATCCATGCCCATTAGGTACACTACACCGATTGGGAATCAGTGAAGAATCCATTAAACCAACAAAAGTAACTGTGAGATCGTTTGATGGCATGAAGAAGGATGTTATTGGAGACATCGATCTGGAAGTGTTCATTGGTCCTGCTCTATTTCTGATTAATTTCCAAGTTATTGACATTCCAAGAGCCTTTAATCTATTACAACAAGATGAAATGTCTCGATAGACAAATTGCGATGTTACTCATTCAGCACAAATCCAACACGATCTTGATTGCGGCAGACACTATACCTTCAAAAGTTACTACATACTTTACTCAAGTCATGATAAGCGGACACGATCGCAATTCGATTCTACCATCTCAATTGGCTAATTTCCTGCACTTCACTCTAATGATTGCTAATGATGTGGCTTAAACAAGTTCTTGGAAGGGTTCCTCTCGTGGAAGATGAATGCTCCAAAGTTAGTTAAAAAGTTGTGTTGCAGGTCTGAACTGCGAAGTGGACCAAATGCTGATTTGGGAGTTGACCTCGTCGGTTCAAACAACCAACGAATTGAAGCTCTTCGAAACCAACAAACCTGTCTCGCGTCTCGTTCACATCTCGAAATCCTCATAAGATGCCTTCGAGCTCCAATGGATATACCTCGACAATCGTCGATTTGATTCGTCCGAAGATGTTCGGGCCCATGCACTTTTGCTTTAATTTGACTTCTAGCAAGTTGGTCTCCCTCAGCCGGCGCACCTTGAAAACTTCACGACGGTTTTGCTAAGGAGAGAAGGGGGAATGTTATGTAACATCAATGGATATGTATCGTTAGTAAAGTCCAACTTAAAAGCCTACACTTTTATATGGACGCCTGATCTAACTTGAATATATTCTAACTACCCACCATGAGTAGGCTGGATTTCGGCCTAAAATGAAATGTGAAAATATATAATAAGGAAGGCAAATAAGAAATTTGTAAAGATTTGAATTCGGTATCTCACGCTCTGATACCATGTAAAAACATCATAATGTGGCACGATCTAAACGCTTACATTTTCAAAATAGCTAGCAATGATCTCGCAACATCTTTAATATGCAATATTAATTTCTCTAATCCCGCACCCTTATATTTCTAAAAACTGCGCTTTGCAGTCTAAAAAACTCGAGAAAAAAAAAGTAATTTCTAGGATTTTAAAATTTTAAGGGTACAAAATTAGGTAACGATACCACCGCCTGCAGCGGCTGCGTTGGCTTGCGCTCTTGTCCCCCCACGAAGGGATCAGAGTTCGAAACCCCAACGTAGTCGTTAAGGATTCTTAAGTGTGGCGCCGTGGTGATGGGTCCTGCGCTAGCGTCACCCAGGTTTATCTCTCCGGCCGTCGACCGTGCAGGGGGTTCCTGGATTATAAAAAAAAAATAGGTAACGATTCTCATTTTTTAACTAATAAACAATTAAATAAATAAAGCAGAATGAAAAAATATGAGCTTTGAAAATTTGATCGAAGACTTTGCAAATCGACGATGCTTACCAAGCCCGCGTCTGTTGAATGGACTCCTGGTGTTTTGTCAGTTGATGCAAATCTGCCGTCGACCGCTCCTGCCATGGAGGTCAAAACTTGTCCTTGTAAATTAAAATAAAGAAAAGGATTGGGGAAAAAGAGAAGAATGGTATCAATATTGGGGTCCACATATTGACCAAATTTACTTTTGGATACCCATATTTATGAAGATTGAGATCCTTTCGAATTGGACTAAATTTACCTCTTCGATTTACTCATTTTGAGAGGTTGACATTATAACATGAAGAGATAGGTTCGATTACTCCTTTGCTTTTCTTCCCTTTCGCCCATTTTCTTTTCTCCTATCTTGCTAATTCTCCTCTCCTACACCTGGTATTGGAGGTGATCGATTTTAGGATATGTAAGTTCCAAGAGTCAATTCATGAATTTTGGAACCGAAAATCTAACCAGTTTCCTTTGGGAATGGAACAGAAACCAGTTGGTTTCAGGGTCAATCAAGAACCATGCCTAAGTTTAAGTAATATATAACTATTATTATAGGGAAAACATATCATTGTGAACAATCTATAGCGTAATGGTTAAGGAATCGATGGATTTTCTAGACATCCTAGTCTTGAAACCTAACTAAAACAAATATCTATCTTCAGGAATCAAATCTGTTAAGGCCTGTTACCCAATTCTTCACCAAGGAATATACCCAGTCTTCACGCAAAACCAGCTTGGAACTAGTTTGGTAATGTCTGCTCAGCTCGACTCTCAAATTGAACCGACCTGGTTACTCTCTCCTATCCACTGCAAAATCATAGGTGAGTGAAGATAGATTAAGACCTCATACCATTATGACTAGTAACATTTATGTTAAGTGTGCAACTTATTTTTATTAAAGTTTATGTTTTGCTTCTAACTTAACAAGTTTTTTTTTTTTGGAAAATGACACAAACAGTCTCTAACTTTGACTCAATGTGTAATTTAATTCTAAAATTTTAATTTGTTCAATGTAGTTCTTGAACTTTAGTCAAATGTTCAATTTGGTCCCTAAACTTTTAATCTCTCCAATCTGGTCACAAGACTTTTGGTACATGTTCAATTTAATCCCTAAATTATATGAAAATGTTCAATGTAGTCCTTCCATTAATTCAAGTTCAGATGCTACATTAAATATTTTCATATAATTTAGGGATTAAATTGAACATGTATTAAAAATCTTTGAACCACATTGAACAGATTAAAAGTTCATGGACCAAATTGAATATTAGTCTAAAGTTCAAGGATTATATTGACCAAATCAAAAGTTTAGGGATCAAATTGCATATTGGACCAAAGTTCTGGGACTGTTTGAGTCATATTCTCTTTTTTCTTCGGCGCAATCTTAACAAGTGGGCCGGATTGTGTGAATTTCCTTAGAATTGGCCCAAGTGATTCTCGGTCCAAAATAGCACGTGGGCTCGGCCCCAGGAGACCACTTCAACGGGTTTGCTTGCTTGCGTTTATGATCCCGTTTAAGACCTCTTTACTTGCTTTTCTCAAAAATTTCGTTCACGATACTCAACATAGGAATCGAGATGGAGCACAACAAGATCTCGGGGTAGCTGACCGTGATCGACCTTTCGAGCAACCGCTCCGTCGGAGAAATCCCGAGTTCCATCGGAAGTTTGAAGGAACTCCATTTGCTCAATCTCTCCAACAATGCCATCGCCGGCTCCATGCCTTCGTCCCAGGGAAATTTGACCAAATTGGAAGCTCTCGACCTGTCCAGGAATGAGCTCACAGGAAAGATCCCTCCGGAGCTAACCCAACTCACTTCCCTCGCCTTCTTCAGCGTGTCGGACACCCATCTTTCTGGGCCTATACCTCGAGAGAAGCAGCTCATCACATTCGAGAATGGCTCTTAGGGGGGAACTTGGGACTCTGCGGAGCTCCCTTGACAAAGAAATGGGGCAATCTCGAAGCATCGCCACCTCCGCCGTCCCATTATGTGTTTGTCAAAGAGGACTCGAGGACGTGGATCGAAGAACTCGATTGGAAAATCGTGCTGATGGGCTTTGCAAGCAGGTCGGTCATCGGCGCAGTTATGGGACTCAACTGCACCGCGAGAATCCATCATAACGTCAACAAGTTTTGCCAAAGAAAGCAGAGAAGACGGAGGCGCAGAAGAAGGGTTGCGTGATCTGCATTCTGTCATGTAACATGATGTAATCAGCTCGAATCCATGCGAGATATGAATAGATGTCACTCGAATTCATCAAGCTAATGCCAGTGCTAGTGTGCGTGAGATGATCTTATCAGCTCCCGAAAGCATATTTGGAAGTACTCAGGAATGCAGCAAGAGATCATAAAATGATCTCTTCTTGTATGCGCACGGAAAAACCTGGGTAGTTATGACAAACGGGTCACTTATATGATGTTTACTTTGCTATATAATTATTACATGATATATTGTCCGCTTTAACCAATGATATTTCCGACAAAAAAAATCCGTCCCATTTCAAGGCCTACGATTTTGTCCTTTGTTATACATATAACCACTTTCTCATGAGATTACCCATTTCGATAGGTCTAATGAGGGAGAATTACCAAAAAAGTCATAAACCTATTGCGATTGTGTCAATTCAAGGCTAAACTTTTTTTTTGGCCAATTGAGTTATAAACTTTTTGTATTTGTGTCAATTTAGTCCATTCGATCAATTTTAGTCGGAAATCATTTATATGGACGTCGATTGTCGTATATGATACAGTCAACACTAACATAGACAATTTTTAATAATGTTTTAAATTTTTTTCTTTTTTCTTTCTTTTTCTTTTTTTTCCTTCCTTTCTTCCTCTAACCGGTCGTCAAACCTCGAAGACCAGCCAAGGTGAGGATCGATGAGGTTGACCTTGTCAACCACTCGACAAGGGCTGGTTGTCGAGGTCTGGCAACCAATTAAAGGAAGAAGAGAAGAGAAAAAAAAAAGAGAAAGAAAAGAAAGGAAAGGAAAAAGAAAAAAATTGCAAAAAATTTTAAAATATTATTTAAAATTAGGGTTAATACCATGAAAAACCTCAAACTGGTACACCTGTGACAAGTTTACCCCAAATATTTTTTTGACCACAAAAAACTCTAAACTGGTACACCTGTGACAATTTTACCCCGAACTATTTTTTTGACCATAAAAAACCCCACACTGGTATACCTGTGATAATTTTATCCCCGAACTAATTTTTTGGTCACCAAAATCCCCAAACTAGTACACCTATGACAAATTTACCCTCCGTTAGTTTTTGTTAAATTTTATTGTCAAATTGTTAAGTTTAATTACACGTGGTAATTGACATGTGTACCGGTTTTGGATTTTACCCCTCTGTTTGTCACAAGTTTACCAATTTGTGATTTTTTGTGATATTAATATAATTTAACGGACACTAATAGAGGGTAAATTTGTCACAAATGTACCAGTTTGGAGTTTTTAGTTCTCAAAAAATTAGTTCGGGGGTAAAATTGTCACAGGTGTACCAGTGTGAGGTTTTTTGTGATCAAAGAAATAGTTCGGGGTAAAATTGTCATAAGTGTACCAGTTTAGGATTTTTGGTGGTCAAAAAAATAGTTCGGGATAAATTTGTCATAGGTGTACCAGTTTAAGATTTTTCGTGGTATTAACCCTTAAAATTATCCACGTAGGTACCGATCGTGCTAGGTAGGACGGCCGATATCCATGTCAGCTATTTCCTGTCAAAATTGGCCAAATGGACTAAATTGGTACAAATGCAAAATGTTTAAGACTCAATTGACAAAAAAAAGGGAAAATTCCAAAGAAGGGTATGAAATACCCTCAGTATTTCAAATAAGGGCTTAAAGTGAACTTTATTTCAAATAAGGGCAGGAAATATGTCATTATTTTCTCAAATAAGGATACGAAGTGAACCTTATTTCAAATAAAAGCCTAATGTGATTGTGTCAAACTCAAAGAAAGGCTTGACTTCATTGATTGGTCAATGGCATTTTTGTCCTTCACTTTTCTGATTTTTTTTTCTTTTGTATGTTTTTTTCTTTCCTTTTCGCTAGTGGACAGCCACCACCAATAACCAAAGAGGGCCTAGCGAGGGTCATCCATGCCATACCTAGGCGAGGTCGGCCAAGCGACCCTTACCGGCCATAGGCAAGGTCAGCCCTCGCCAAATTTGGAGGCTCGCCTCGCCCACGGCGAGTGAGGACCTAGGCGCCAATGGCCGACAAGGGTTTGCAGGCCCTACCCTCGCCCAAAATCAAGTCATGCCACTAACCCTGTTTAATTTGACTAATGAAAAATGTTGATGTGATTTTTTTAATATTTTATCTCTCTTACATGGCATTCTACCTAGACAATTAAAACCACGTCGCTTTGATATGAATCCTAATTTTTACATAAAATCTTAATTAAATTAGGTTAAATTATCCAAAAAATTCATAAAAAAGACAAATTCAAAAAAGAAAAAAAGGATAAAACTTTAAAAAAAAAATAAGAAAACACAAAAAAAAGAAAAAACCCAGGCCCTACGCTTGTATCTTTTTCTTCTTTTTTTTTAATTTAACTAAAATTTACGTTAAAATTATCTTTACATGAAAATGCCCTTAACCGGTCGGAATATTTAGTCAATCGGTGAGATCAGGCCCTTATTTGAAACTGTCGGGACAATTTCAAGCCATTTTTTAAAATAAGATTCGCTTTATGCTCTTATTTGAGAAAATGTGAACACTTCAAATTCTTATTTTGAATTTTCCCATAAAAATTTAGGACTGAATTGCTACAATTGCAATTAGGATTTTTTTGATAATTTTCTCATTTCAATGATAAAAGTTGCAATTACGTCGAAAAGCACATATTGGTGAGTCAATTTTAGTTTCACAGCCGCACACAAGAAGATGAGTTATCTGTCTTGTTATCGGTGACCTTACTTTTGTGAAAACACCAAATATATAATCCAGGAAAGCTCCTCTCTCGATGCGCAATTCAATTTACTCCTATCCTTTTCGCCATCCTAAAAACTCGTCAGGAGTTACTCATTATCCGAGCCCTTTAGCCTCAATGATCACTCCTCACCCTCATCGATTTAGGTCGCTACAAGACGAGCACAAACTCGCTGTTAACCACAAGCCAAATCGAGAACAACTTATTCAAAAGCATGTGCATAACAAATGAATTCTATGCAAATCCCATATCTAAAGTTCAAAATTTCCTAAACAATCTGGGGGCAGATCTAAAGTGCTATCATGTCAAATTCCACAGATCAATAGCAAATACACCCATCATTACATCTAACATTTCTATTGAAGCAACCATCACATCATCTCACCTTGCAGATCTGGCAAGTATAAGAAAACACATCAGTATCATCCAACCACACACTAATCCTTTGCTTAACCCCGCAGTCTCCCTCCCCTCTCTCTATCCCCACTTCTCCACGAAATCTGTCAAAGTCAACCGCCGAAATCGCTAAGATTCCTGCGCCATTCTCTCCAAGCTCGGAACGAGAGCAAAAGGGCGCCGGCGACGACCATGGCGGACGACAAGGAGTCGACGTCTGTCCCGCTGAGCAGCAGCAGCAGCGGCCAGCGCGACATCGACGAGGCCGCCGAAGGGGGAGGAGATCCCGAGGATCCGGTCAAGGCCCGCCCGCCCTCTCCCGCCAATTCCTCCACCCGCCAGGTCCGACCCGCATTCTCGCTGTGGCCGTCCCGGGTTCGGGGCGGACCCTTTGCTTTGTTGGGTCCTCGTATCTGGGTTCCTGAGCATGTGTGCTGTTAGTTGACTTTCGACGCTTCGGATCCTTTATGGGCGTTTTGGAGAGGCAGATTGTGTGAATTCATTCCTAGTCGTGGCAGTTAAGGTTGATGATGTGTTCTTGGTCTTTTTCTTTGTCCCTGTCCTTGCATTCTTGGTCTCTTTGTAAGGTCCCTGTCTTGGACGGAGGAGGCAAGTGGAAAGAGCCGAGTTGATGAGGACGCCGGTGAAGGAAGGGAAAGGACGAGAGGTGAAGGGAAGTGGGAGAATTATGGGTTGCATTAAATTCTTTGTCATGATCCATACATTGGTGATGGCTGAGCTTCGCAAGTACTGTAATTCAGTGTAACAAAACAATATTTCTAGTCTGTGATTCTTAATGCATTTTGATATCCAACCAAGCGTATTCCTCGGGATCACTTGCACCTTTTCGACTTTACCTCCATATCTGCAGTGTGGCTTCATTAGGTCTGTTGAATTTTCATTCTTCCCTGGGCTTGGGCAAAGCTAGGTTCATGACAATCCTTTAACGTAATCCAATTTATAAGCAACATTTTTACAACTGATATAATCTCAGTCTACTACCTCAATATCTCATTTTCATCTGCTCAAGTGGTTAGCAGGAACTTAAGTCTGGGTTACCCATATTCAACAGCTTGTTTTTTCCCCTTCAATGGATAAAATATGCTCAAGATTTTCTCGTCAACCTGATCCATTGATCTGGTCATTGAGGACGAGACTAGTGAATTAGGCCTTTATACTTACCATCTCTGCCGTCTTCCAATCATCACACATGAAGAGTGCATGCCAAGCCCTTTCTTAGTGGATACAATCAGCTTGAGTTTCTCCCTGAAAAAATCTCGAATCTCATCTTCATCCCCTCCACAGTCTCATGTGTCTGCTCATACCTTATCAAACATCAACACCAGCAACAAGAATTTTGATAACAATGAAAAGATTGGGACCTTACAATTCCACAGAGAAGACCAAGCGCAAGTCTCGAAGAGTTCTTCTTTCCTCGTCATGTATTGTCATCAACGACTAGATCCAGCGCGAATCTTACTGTTGGCTATGATAGAACGCATTTATAATTACTAGTATGGATGCACACGTGATGGCTGTGCAAAAAGTACACAACTAATTTGTATAATGACTATGAAAAGAGAAACCATGTCTTACCTAGAAACACTAAGAATTCCATGAAATGTAAGTACTTAAGTGAAAGCAGAAGTAATATTTAAAGGAATGAGTATAAGACATGGAGAGAGTGGTTAGAGATGGGAAAATAAGCAATAGCTAACTGCAGGGAGTGGAGAGAGAGAGAGAGAGAACCTTGTGGAAAATTACCTCCAATAGGAGTTACCGATATACCCTTATAAGGGAAGTATAGATAGATTTTGCTCGAGGGATAACTGACGGAATCATATGGATAAATTTTGCCCACTGTATTTGATATCTATTCGTTTGATTAATAAAAGGGTATTAGTCTAGTTTATGATAAATTGTCTTTTACAATCCTTTTGTGATTGTGATATTTCCTGAATACTGAAAATTGTCATTTCTTTATGTATAACCTCATCCATGGTGTATGCCAAAAAACCCTCATCCATGGTAGAGTGGGTTATGTAATTACTACATTTAGTTCATGTTCTCTTTTTTCTTTATTGGCCACTATCTCATATTGACTTTTGCGCCAGAAAGGTATATACTAATGTAATAGTACTTTGTTTGGTTAAATGTGCTTAATCATGGTAAACATAACCATCTTGCAATAAAATAAGTGGAAGTGTGGTAAATTGCTCGGTTCAATGGTTGTAAATGTTAGAATATTTTTAAATAATAAACCACGATTTCATTTAATAGTTTAAGCTTTTAGAATAGTTGATAATGGTCTCACAAAATCTCACATGATATCAGAGGAGAGGATCCTGAGTTCAAATCTTTCCAAGTCATTATTTACCTTCCCAACTGCATATTTCCATGCTTTAGAGTAAGGCCAAAGTTCAGCCTACGCATGAGGGGGAGTGTTAGAATATTTAAATAATAAACTATGCCTTCATCTAAGAGTTTAAGCTTTTATAATAATTAGCAGTGGTCCCACAAAATCTCACAGTAAAACTTGCTCTTTCGTAGCAAAAGTATGTATCTTGTAGTAAACCCTCCTAATATATTGTAAAGCATTTAATGTTTTATAAATATATATATCAAGTGAAGTTACATGATTAGTTTTTGGTCAATAAAAAAAATTGTACTTGGTAAAACACACTCGTTCGAGTTAAGAAATAACAATTAGCAGTGGTACCACAAAACTTCACAGTAAAACTTGCTCTTTCATAGCAAAAGTATGTATCTTGTAGTAAACCCTCCTAATATATTGTAAAGCATTTAATGTTTTATAAAAAATATATATATCAAGTGAAGTTACATGATTAGTTTTTGGTCAATAAAAAAATTGTACTTGGTAAAACACACTCGGTCGACTTAAGAAATTTAATTTCTTTGTAAAGTACCTTCAAGTGTGGTAAAATTCTAAGTGGTGGTAAAGGAGATTCTATTATAGTAGGAAATCTGTCAAGTGAAGGTTGTGACAAATGAATGCAATCTATTTGCAAGGCTTATATATTTTTTCACTTATTTTGGCAGGCTTGCTGTTTTGTGCTTCAGAGTTGGATCTCAAAGAAGTTTATGACTGGATGGTAACATGTTTAGCTACTTGTTCATATACAATGATTGGTTGCTTACTACTTCTGGGTGACTGATATAATTGATGTTTATTTGCAGTGTGGTTCTGTTCCCGGTTGCGGTCACATTTTTTATCACATGGTGGTTTATTGAATTTGTTGATGGTTTTTTCAGTCCCCTCTATGCCCAGCTAGGGATAAACATATTTGGTAAGTAGCGAGCGCTTAGTAAAAAACATGTTCTTTTGTCATATTCTGCAAATATTTGTTGTCTGATGTAGCACAGTCATTGGCCATATGAGTGAAGCCATATTTATTATAGAGTTATTCAGTGGTGAAGCCAAAAAGGCTCAATTAGTTTAATTTCTCTAAAGTTGAATTTCATGGGCGCTAGCCTGCCAAATGTTCTTAGCAAACGTTTAGGATTGCATGAAATGCAGCTGTTTGTCATAATAGTTCACTGCCTGACTTTTTAGAAAGAACAGTAAAAATGCTTCTGGACAATTCTGTAGGCCTTAACGAATAGCCTATAAGCTGGTCATGCATTTCATACTGCCTGAGCTAGATGCTTATGGGAGAATAAAACATAAGAAAGATGTTTTTGCTGTCAATAAGGGTGATACATGACAAAGTACTACATTAGACTTATGTTTGCTTAAACCTAATCTTTGACTTGAGGACTGTTTCCACTTGATTCATGTAGGAAACCTTAGGCTTTTGCATTCCCCTTTCCTTGCATCGTACCTATCAATTTTCATTTTAGATATTTGGGCACATCAATTACTTGATTTTTGTCTTTGTTATTCCAGTAAAGAGAATATTAACTTTTCATGATAACTTAATAAGAAGTGGGATCTATCCTCTTCTTCCTCTACATATCTTAATCTCTAGTGACCCCTTTCTACTTGGAAGCTTCTTTCTCTATGTACTCTCACTCCCTTCCCAAACTTCTTAATAAGGCCCTGATTCACAATTGGCAGCTTGACTTAAATGTGGTTTTCTGAAGGAATGAATCTTGAACTATCTATCTTTGACATAAAAAAAAAAATCTTGAACTATCTATTCTATGCTTATGTAGATGCAAAGTACTCTCATATACTTCATGTTGTGACCTTTTCAACTTATTCTGATGAAGCCATCCTCTTATTGATAACCTGTTCTCTTACTTGTAACATAATGATTTACAAAGCTCTGGATCTTTTATTTTGCAGGGCTGGGCTTTGTCACATCTTTGATGTTTGTATTCCTTGTTGGGGTTTTTGTTTCATCATGGCTGGGTTCCACTGTCTTCTGGATTGGAGAGTGGTTTATCAAGCGAATGCCATTTGTTAAGCATATATACTCAGCCTCTAAGCAAATTAGTGCAGCAATTTCTCCTGGTAAAGATTATTAGATCTTTGTTCTGCCTAGTCAACTACTGCAAAACCAGTTATATCCTTCCATAGTAATCATTGTGAATAGTACTCTCTGAATGGTTCGTGCTTTGTCAATCCCAGTTTTTAATGGAAATTTAGAAATACAAACTTTGTTTCTAATTAGTAGTTCGGTAATGCAGATGTACTGTATGTAATTTAAGTAGATTTGTTTGCTGTCCTGCCAAGTTGGGCATTTTACTTTTGGTCCATTTCTGAACGTAAAGACACTGTTGATGACCTCGTGTATGTTCTATGCTTGTCCATGATTAAAATCTTATTAATTGGATGAAGACGCTTAGTCTACATTTGGTTAACAGAATACAAATCAGGATAAAACAAATTATATCCTATCTAGCTACCAAAAAAAAAATTATATCCAATCTGGTGTTTGGTTGCTGTTCAAGATAGGATAAAGCCAAATAAAAAAGGAATTTAGCTCGGATAAAAATATCCCACGTGGAGGTGGGATAAGGGTGGATAGGATTTTTCATGTTCATGATGTAAGAGCTATATTCTGAAAAACCTACCCTCTCCTTCTTGTTCTCCTCCATAGCTTTCTGGTTCACATCAAAACTTCATAAAAGCAGAGCGAGAGTCAGAACACTATACTTTTTGGATTCGCGAATGTCAATGATCATACTTGCTCTCATTGTATATCAATTTGATTCCTCCACTTTTACACAGCATTAATCAGTGTATCTGCGTCTATGTTGTTTTATGACATTGAACAACATTGAACAGTGTTTTTTCTTGTGAAGTTGTGAATAACGTGGATGTGGACTTTGGTATGATCAAATGCTTGTATATTTAAAAATCATTACCATGTAAAGGTGGTTTTGTGGAAGTTTTTGTCTCAAGAAAAAGGGACTATGTCAAGTGCATACAAACTCAGTGATACAGCAGGTGCTATTGATGGATTTCTTCTACGGTTTAGTTGCTTCAATTGTGGTTTTGATGTCTGGGAGAATTATGGATGATGGGGCTAAAGAAACATTGTTACTGTGTACTTAACAACTTTTGTTAAAGACCGAGATTGCAATTGTTCTGGTCTTTAACTGTCTCGTGTGCTTTTGATATGGCCCAACAAGTGCCATAGCTCCGAGCAGTTCAATCTCTATTTTTTTATTTTTTTATTTTGGACAAAATGCCATCTTACCTTTTCCTAGTGCAGGATGATTTTTTGCTTTCGAGTTATTAAAACTGCTTGCTGTAAATTTGCTAGCAGACACTCTTCTTTTGTATAATGCATGCTTTGGTTTTGTTATTTTGTTATACTTGCTCAATTTGCTGATGTTATGACTTATGACTAAGATTAAAGAAAGAGGAACATTTATTTTTCTTCAATGGAAAGCCTTTCTTACATCTTGACCGATAAAATTTTTTTACAGATTAATATGCAAATTTCATGAAGTAGTCAGATTTGGGAGTTTTTTTTCCTTTCTCTTTATTGGATTTGGGAGTTTATGATGATAAATATGGTACTTTTTCATGGCAATAATATATTTGTCGTTTTCATTGATATGTAGTTTCTACCAAATAAGGTATAAGCTAGGATATGAAAATATTTGGCTTTATTGTTGTGATTCACCAAACAGTGGATAGGATATAATAAATTTCCAGGATTTCATATCTGATCTTATCCAGTCTTGTCCGGACTAGAAATCCAGATGACCAAACACAGCCTTAGGCTTTTGTAATAGAATAGCTTTGAAGGAGGGGAGAAAGAAATGTGACATTAACTTTGCCTCAGACACGGGCTTCCTCTTTACTAATCATTTGTTTCTTATGGTTGGTTAGCCTTTTCTTTCTTTTTGTTCATCTTTTGTGAACTTAACAATGGCATGCATGCTTGAACTGGGTGGTTTTTTTTCCCTACAGACCAAAACACGACAGCCTTTAAAGAGGTTGCAATTATCCGCCATCCACGTATTGGTGAATATGCATTTGGTTTCATCACATCAACTGTCGTCCTTCAGGTGCTTCTCTTATGTTACTATTCACCATCCCTATACTGAGAATTCAAGAGCAAAATTACTTCTTTAGCAGAAAATAATTGACAAACTTACCATTTCTATGCTTCAGATAATTCTTCTTACCATTGAGCCTACCAATCTTTTTCCCTATAAATCAAGGAAAAGCAAAAAAAAAAATTCTTTCTTTGATGTTAATAGACAATCAAAACAAAGGGTAAAGGAGAAAATTTTTTTCAGAAACTTGAAGATCCACTGTAAACCAGAACAGAAAGTTTGAGTTCAGCATGCTTCTAAATGAACTAAGTTATAGATAAATCAATTTGTTAGAGAATCTAAGGTAGTGCATTGTATACAAGTCATTAGAGTGATAAGAAAACAAGAGTCACATAACAAAAAAGGCAAACAAAGGGGTTGTTCGGGCCCTAAGATCAGTGTTCTAGAAATAGGAACTTTCATTGATGCACTTTTCACTAGTCTAGTCTTATAGTCCTATAGTGGACCGGGCAAATCCTGCAGGGTTGTCTTATTGCTGTTAGCTATTGATGCCTGAGCCAGAATGTAATGGGCAGAATACATAATTTAAAGGTGGTTCTGTTTTGGTATTGCATATACTTCCGCATATTTTACCTACTATGGTTTTGTCATACAGAAAGACAATGAAGATGAGGAGTTGTGTAGTGTTTTTGTCCCAACAAACCATCTATATATAGGCGACATATTCCTTGTTAATTCCAAAGACATCATAAGACCTAATCTCTCAATCCGAGAAGGCATAGGTACGATTTCCTATTTGCATGCTGATGAATGGTGTTGCTTTTGTTATGATTGAGTTTCTTTCCGGATGCTCTATACATTTTGCTATTTTTTGTTTTACAAGAAAGTTTCTGAAGAAACAGGTCTGTTTTCATGTTTCAATTGGAAAAGAAATATTGCAAGTGCCCTTTTATGGATTGTTAATTTCGGGTGAGAGATGGACTTTCATTCTCTAGTGGGGCAAGCGGTGCATCTCATGTTTATCTATCATCTGTGTGCATCCAATAGCTCTAGCTATACTTTGTTAAGCTTATTGCTGTCAGTGATATCGAACCTCTATGGGCCCAAATGGTTATCATATATGAGATTTATAGCACTCCTTTAACAATGGGAACCGTTCACTTGCTGCAATTGAAGCCGTTGTTTTCCTCATGTCTTCTCATCCATGCTCGCTAAAACCATTTATATCCTCTAAAAATCGCTTTGACTGAGTTCACTGGTCATTCGTACAGTAAATTTGCCTTCTGTAAGTCGGAATAATCTGGCATCATCTACATTATTGTAAGCATCACATAGAAGCATCTCTGAAGTATTTTTACCTAAATGAGAATATCCATTTTGCAGAGATCATCGTATCTGGGGGCATGACGATGCCCCAAACTATTTCGCCTCGGGAAAAAGTCACAAGGAAAGGCGAAATCGTACCTCTTGACAGAATCATATGATTTTACGAAGACGAGGCCTGTCTTGATGGGTCTAGCTGCATTCTTTTGGATGGTTATTGTTTTGTAACCTAAATCTATCTTCTGTAGCCACGTAGTTGTAGTCAGTGTTCATAGATTGGAAGACGGTCGAATCAATTTGTGTATGATTCTATTTTTACTGTTTCATTTCTCTTGGGACTAATAATGCATCTGTAAGTTAGTGATATACAAAGCTCTCATCACCGACCGAGAATTTCCCGTGTTTGCTTGTAGTTCCTATTTTGAATTCTCATTCTGCAATTTCACAAGTTCGTTCTCCGGTTTCGCCGGAAGTGCTAGTTTATGTGTTCTGCAAATTATTATGCCTATGTGTTCAGAAAGGTTGTATGCAGCCTTTAATTGGGTTTACACGTTCATCTTCAAAGTAGTGTTCAAA
The DNA here is from genome assembly GCA_031216185.1 of Syzygium aqueum. NCBI lineage: Eukaryota > Viridiplantae > Streptophyta > Magnoliopsida > Myrtales > Myrtaceae > Syzygium > Syzygium aqueum. The sequence continues at coordinate 6,503,770 of CM062239.1, forward strand.
GTGGGGTTGGAATTTCAACTTGGTATGCTGGAAGCTCCACCTGGGCCTAGGTTGAAGATCAGCCCAGACTTCACCGCCAACCATAGGCCGTCGCGGCCCGTCCTATACCAAGGCGGGCCCCACGACTAGGTTCCCGAGTTTAACGTCCCGGTGCCCGGACACCGCAGCTCCCCTGTTGAGTCAGAATCCTTTTCTTTGCCCCAGCTTCGACAATATCCAAACTTGTTTCTACACTTCGCGGAACAAGTGAAGCCTTTTAAGGATATGCTAATGCCCGAACCGAGTAAATTAACTATACGCATGGTTTTGCTTGTAGCCTATGGCCATGGCAAATGTGGGTGTATGGCATTAACATTTTTTTTCTTATATATATATATACATATATATATATATGTTTATTAAGATTAAATGGTGTGCATATTAAATAGGTGACGTGGCATCTCGAGGAATATTACAATGTTTTTTATTGTTTTCCTCAATTCCACACTTTGTTACTTTTTACCTAACCCATAATTGCTGTGATCATTGAGACAATATTTAAAAATCTAAAGTTCTTATTTTATGTCATGGACATATAATTAAATTGTGCATGGAGTTAAATTGGATATTGCGAATTTATTTAATTCGCCATGTCAAAAATTTATTTTGATTTTTCACAATCAAACTGATGATGCAAACCCATTTTTCTCCCTTCTTTTTTTTTTGCAATTTCTTCTTAGCGACATTTTTTTTATGTTTCATTTTTTTCATGGCCGTGTTGGCACGCAAGTGCCATCATGACACTTGTTGGTTGCATCAGCATGTTCGTTAAACATTTTGGCCGACGGACCAATTTGGAACAAATAAATATATACGATTCAAAGATTTAATTGAATAAAAAAAATTCAAAAACTACATTGTACGAATCAAAAAAGTTGAGGCAACTCCTATGCCAGTATCCTTAAAAGAATTCAAACTCGTCGGCTCGTATACATAGACAAATCTTTTACCACTTCATTAAATTTTTTTTTATTCGACCAAAAAAAAATTGAAACTTTTTACCGCAAAGTAGGTAGTATTTTTCTTGTAATAAATATTCAACCAAATATAAGACGTTTTATTTCAAGAGCGGAAACATATTCGACCGGTAAAAAAACGAACAGTTGAGATGTTTTTTTTATAAAAAAAAAATTTCGTATTTTATTTAACAATTACTTACGTACCTATATTTCGAAAATATCAAATATATATGACTTTGAAAATCACTCTCGATATATTCTCCCTTTCCAATGCTTAAAAACACGCGAAAACGATATTTATTCACAGGATTTAAAAAATGAGAAATTATTTTTGATATTTTCCCTTTTTCATTTCGTTCACCATTTTCAGTGAATTAAAATCTCGTAAAATAATTTCCCAAATTAAACCTCACGTCAAATCGAGGCCGGACCCCCAAAGATCGACTTCGAACCGAAGAACCATCTCGCGATTCCTCTCGTTCGTCGCTCTCGGGGAAAAACCCTAGAATCCGCGAAGCCCCCGCCCCCCCACCCCCCGTCGCCGCCGTCGCCACCGTCGTCGCGGCGGACCTAGGGTTTCCATCTCCGGCGGAGGGACCTCGGCTCGGCCTGGCCTGACTCGATGGACTTCGACGAGTACGAGTACCTGGAGAAGACGGTGGAGAACCAGGACGACCGCGACAACTCCTCCAAGCCGCGGCGGGGCAGGGACGGAGCTCCACCGGAGAAGGGCGAGAAGAGCTACAGGAGGCGCGATGCGGAAGAGGACGCGGACGGCGAGGACCGGAAGAGCAAGAGGTCTCGGAATGGGGAGGAGGAGAACGGCTCCAGGAGAGACCGGGACCGCGACCGCGACCGCGACGAGAAGGACAGGGCTTCCCGCAGGGACAAGGAGCGGCACAGGAGCGGGAGGGAGGGGGATAGGAATAGGGATGGGGAGAGAGAGAAGGACCGCGAGCGGGAGCGGAGCAGTAGAGAGAAGGAGAAGGAGAAGGAGAAGGAGAAGGATAGAGAGAGAGATAGGGAGAGGGATAAGGAGAAGGAGAGGGAGAAGGAGAGGGAGAGGAGGGAGAGGGAAAAGGAGAAGGAGAGGGAGAGGAGAGAAAGGGATAAGGAGAAGGAGAGAGAGGAGAAGGAGAGGGAGAGGTCGCGGAGGAGCGCCAGCCATTCGCGGAGAAGCCCGAGCGCCAGTCGGTCGCAGAGGAGCAGCAGCCGCTCACTGAGGCACGACGGTGAATTCGATAAGGAAAGAGAGATCGAGTTTCGCGATAACAGGTTTGTATCGCTTCTTCGATGTCCTCTGCAGATCATGTAGTTGAGATCGTGCTGCTTTGTTGAAATAACGTGAAATTACTGCCTAAAATTGGTGGCTTGCCACTGGGAATTTGGTTGCCCTAGACGCTTGCTGCTTTTGAGCAGTTATTGAGTGAGCTTCATCACCTCGACTTAGCTATCCTTAGCACTTAGAGAAAGGTTATTGGGTTTTGGGCATAAACTTTTCTGGCTGATGTTTCTGGAGTGAATTTTGAATTTTTAGCTTTTAGGAAAGTTATTATGAAGTTTCACATATGATAATGTCTTTTGTGTTATGGTTTTTCTATTGTCAGCGTGAACTCATATTGTCTGCAAACTCTAGAGGCTGCGGCCTCAATAACAAGGATGAATGTTTTGTACACCCCTTGTCAAACTTTGTGTACCTGATGCTCTCTCTCTCTCTCTCTCTCTCTCTGTACCATTGATATTGTGATAGTGGTCTGAAATCAGCTCAATGCTTTTATTCGTTTGAATATATAGCTACTACATATGTTGTCTCGTGCATCACTCTGCATGTTTGTTAATAGTGATAAATCAGTTATGAACTACAAAGTGTTGCATCCTGATTCTGTTTGGAGGACCTAAATACAAGACTCAGTAGGATTCTGAAGAAAAAAGGAAATTATAGCTGGATCTAGACAATCAACTGCTGTGAATATATAATATAGCAAAGTAAACTATATAATTAATTTCTAAAAAATCAATATGTTTCTCCTTTCTACCCCTGGTCTTTTTCCTCGATACACCATTAGCCATTGGATTCACTTTCTCAAGCTGTTCGTCCTAATCATTGGTATGTGGAACAAGAGGATTTTGACTTGGTCTTCTCTACCTGACCAGCAGACAATGTGATGTCAACAGTAAACAGCAGTTGCTTGCTGAATCTACGTTTAATTTCGAGTTCCATTTCTTGCAAATTTAACTTGAAATGAAGTTCAGTGATTGTAGGGAAGCTCCGTGCTAGGAAAGCGTCTTCTTTCACAATTGTGCTCTAGCTATATAATTTAAGCACAGGGAAAAGGGACTGATAATTCAAAAATGTCATATGTAATGGAATATTGAAACAGTAATGAAACCATCCTTGCTTTGTGCGCATTTGTACTGGGTGGACTTGGAGTATCTTTTATTTATTCAAGTTTTTCTTGTGGAACCATCTGTCACCTGATAAGAATGAAATCTGAAACAATGAGATGAATTACAGGAAGTAATACCTAACTATCTGCTGCGTTGATAGAGACCATAAGGCACTTGGCATTTCGAGCTTTTTTGTTCGTTTTAGCATGAATTGGGAGTGCTATTAATTACTGCCTTTTAACGTAATCCTGTGTTTTCAATCTTTTCACCTAAGTTGATGTTCTCTTTTGCTTCTGACCTAATTAAAAACTTTACAAAAAACTGGTGGTAGTCATTGCTAATTTCTCTTGGATGAAAATTCTACTTACCCAGGAAAGTTTCATCTGCATGAGTATCATTTAATAAGTACTTTTAATTATTTCCAGCATTGGACTGTATTATCTTCGTTTCCTTGCACATTAGTCTTATTTTATGTAAATTGTAATATGCAGGAGATTTAAGGACAAGAAAGAGGCAGTGGAACCTGAAGCTGATCCAGAAAGGGACCAGAGAACTGTTTTTGCTTACCAGGTAGAATTTTTTATATGATTTGCTTTAGCCAGCTTAGATTTGGTGAAATGGTCCTGGTGTGATCTTCTTTATGGTGTTGATTTTGCAGATGCCTCTGAAAGCAGCTGAGAGAGACGTTTACGAATTTTTCTCAAAAGCTGGCAAGGTTAGGGTTTGACAGTTTATATGAGCCACTGAACGTTTTCTGTTTGAAGACTGAGTGCTTTTCTTAATACCTAGTTTGGCGCTGCTATTGTTGTTTCAGCCAAAATCTTTCTGTTTCTGCTTTCTGGAGATTAGCTCTGCTTGTTCCACTATTCTGGTTATTCTGATTTTTTGTTATTGATTAATCTGTGTACTTACTCTTTTGTGATGAGTAAAGAGAAAATTACTTAGAGCATTGATGAGAGGCAAAATTATTGACCGAAAGAGTTCTGAAAACAGCATATCTACAAAGGAATCTGTTTTGCAAATTAAATGCATTTACATTTATGAGTTGTTCCCCCCTATGCCAATGCTGTTAGGTTTTGGACCGAATTTTAGTAATTACTACTGGCTGACCTGCACAAGCATCTTTTGGTACCGTGCATAAGTATTTGAATGAGAGACCTGATCATTTATATTCAACTGTGCGTTGTTGGACTATTTGCTCTTACCAGCATAAAAAGTAGTGTAGTTTTTCTATTTCTTGACAGCACATATGGATCCTGGTTTCATGAGTTGTAATTTCCTTGTCTACAGGTAAGGGACGTCAGGTTGATAATGGACAGGAATTCAAGACGTTCAAAAGGTGTTGGGTATGTGCTTCGCCATAGAAAAAGCTTTATGACATTTACATGCCTGTAGAGTATCTTAAGCATATCTTATTTGAAGGATCAAGTTTAACTGTATTTTTAAATTCACTAGCAATGCGATAATGATGAGGGATGATGGGAATACCTTGCACTCATGTTTTATCAATTCATGCTGCGTTGCCAAGGTAGATGACATGACCCTGAGTTCCTTTTATTTTCGCCATGTCTACTTCTTGTTACACAGAGCAGCGAACCACATGTGGAAGCTATTAAATTATTGGATTGAATGTTGCACCCCATACTTAGTGAGTGATGGTTGTTTCATGTAGGGATAAACCAGGTATACGCATTTTCTTGCGTGGACGCTTATTGGTCTTTGGCCGATTCTGATCCAATCAAAATAACTACTGGTGGTTAATATAATTGAATTTCCTATGGGTGGTGGTTTGACAATTTAAGTCACTTCTTTCTGTTTCATACTCTTTTGAGATATTGGTGCTGGTACTAGATACTTGTGAAGTTAACATAAGGCACAGCTATATTGTAGCCTGGTTTTCTATCATTTGCATTGTTCTTTTTATCTTCTATAATTACCTTTCGTCATTGCTTTCTTATATCTTCACTGCGATGAGCTAACTTTTTCTTTTCATATGAGGCGTCAGATTGATCAAACGAACCTCAGCTTGAGCTCACTTCACTAGAGTTTTTGTTTCCCTGCTTCAATTTGCTATGCTTTGTAAGTTTTGATCACAATTTCTGGCGGCATACATGTCCTGACCAACTTAGAGGAGCCTCGTGATGCTGCAGGTATATTGAATTTTACGATGCAATGTCAGTACCAATGGCAATAGCGCTCTCTGGACAGCTACTTCTTGGGCAACCTGTGATGGTTAAACCTTCGGAGGCTGAGAAGAATCTTGTTCAGTCTACGGCCACTGGTGCTTCAGGTACTGCCGGAGCATATGGAGCCACAGACAGGAAACTCTACGTGGGGAATTTACATTTTAATATGACAGAAAGTCATCTGAAAAGTGTAAGTTTTCTTTTGTAAATCATCACTGCCTGTTTAAAGGCACTCTGCTTTTGCATTTCGACTACTATTGTAATAGAATAAGGGGCTGGGGCAGGTTGTTTGGTTTATCCAATTTGATTTTGTTGTGGGCAACTTATTGGAAAGCACCATAAATGGGAATGTAGAATATTCATTTCCTTGCTTGACTTTGTTTTTTATACCAGCTTATTGAAGATTCATTTATAGTTGCCTTTTGATTCTGCAAGTTTAATTAACGTATGAACCTTGCTGTTGGGTTTTAGATTTTCGAGGCTTTTGGTCCTGTTGAGCTGGTGCAACTGCCCCTTGATCCAGAGACTGGACACTGCAAAGGCTTTGGGTTTGTTCAAGTCTGTATATGTTTCTGGCTGAATTAGTGTTTGTTCCCCTGTTTTTAGATTCTTGGTGTGTTAATTGATTATCCATTGCAGTTTGCTCAGCTTGAACATGCTAAGGCTGCTCAAAGCGTAAATGGGAAGTTAGAAATCGCTGGTCGTTTTCTCAAGGTAAGCTTGAGTCTCCTGGAATCAGATCTGTCCTTTTGCATCCTTTTTTTGCTTAAACGGTTTTTATTCCTTTTATTCACTGTTCATTGATTTTTTGTTTCCTTCCTGAAGTTTTGCTAATTTTGTACATTTTTATCTACTCTACAGATTTCTTCTGTAACTGATCATGTTGGAGCACAAGATACTACAGCAAAGTCTGCGGATTTGGATGATGATGAGGGTGGATTGGTAAGTGATAGCTTCATTTTATACTTCTTGTTATAGAAGATATTTGAGGTACAAAAGGTTGGCACTTTGGATGCTGTAATGTAACCTTAGTAGGAACACCTTGGCATTGTCAAATATGGATCAGAATTTTTCATCAGGATGATTAGTATCTTCACGCAAGAAATAGCTATCTTCCTATAGTAATAGTCAAAATATTATAGAGGAGCATAGTTGGCAACTCGCGAAAAATTGATTTTATAAAAGCTTCTTCAAGGGTCGACCAAAAAAAATAAAAATAGAAAGCTTCTTCAAGGGAAACAAGGAATCGTTTCTCCTACAGAAAGTTGGGTAAAAGATCATGGAGCTTTCTCCTGCGTTCAAGTTTCTGGGAGGCTTGTGAAATATAAGTGCTGTTGCTATTGCATTAGAAAAATGCATTATTGTTACTTGAGCTTGTGTCTTCTAGGTCAATGAGCAGCTCTTCCTCTACACTAAGGCTAGCAGAAAAGGATTTGCTTGCTCTCAGGAGAAGGGAATACACTCTGTCAAAGACTGCCTAAGAGCATAACAGTCTGAAATGTTATTGTTGATGGCATTGTAGTATGCCAGTATATCTAAAATCCCTGAAGAAAGCAATGAGAAGCTTGACTAGTGCGGGTTTGTTCCATGGGATAGTGTTAAACATCTTGGCTCAAACTCAACAGAAATTCACAGAGAATCAGAATCTGATGTGGCTGAAAGATTTATATGAACCTGCCTTGACGCAACTTAGTTCAACTCTTAAAGGCGTACACGTGTTTAGATTGGCTTAGGAAAGTAGTTTTTTGGTTTCTTGCCAAAACAAGAGCACTATCTTAAGTTTAAGAGAATATGAAAAGATTATAAATGGCCACAGCAATTTTGGCACCTTCTTTATTGTTTTGTGGCCTTTACCTTGTTCTAGGTTTCAGGTGTTCAATATTGAATTAGAGTGTAAACTTTGAACACCACTATAATGACAAGCAAATTGTGTAGAGCAAAGTCCTCCCAAACATGCAAGGTTGAGATACTTTGGCTCTAAGCTGAAGTTGACACAATTTTGAATGTCCATAAAGGCTTAGTGCTGTGACATATTGAATCTTTTCCCTTAACAAAAGGGATAAGAGTGGGGAAAAGAAATTTCATATTCTCTGCTGTTTATGTTTTTGCTTTTAGTTGTGGAGGTTGTGGTTGACAAATTAGCATAATATTTTCGGTATCTGCTGCATGTGAGTTTTTTTACCACAGTTTTCAAGAATTGCCTGCTCTGGAAATGCTACTGCTTTGGATTGGTGGATGATATATTCTTTGTGGTATGCGCTTCATGCAGGCCTTAAATGCTCAGTCACGAGCCTTACTAATGCAGAAGCTGGATCGAACTGGAATTGCCACCAGGTTTGTTGTGCCAGCAGTATTTATTATTCTCCAGATAGAGAATAAGTATTTGTTTTAACCTCGCTTCACCACGTTTACAGTATTGCGGGTTCACTTGGAGTCCCTGCACTAAATGGAGCTCCAAATCAACAAGCTGTTAACCTGCCTCTCAACAAGCAAGTTGCTGTTCCTATGGCTATGCTTCCTGCACAAGTTATTTCTGCAGCCACTGAAGCTGTTGGAAGCCCGACTGAGTGCTTGCTGCTGAAGAACTTGTTTGATCCAGCCACTGAGGTCCGTATTGAGCTTTGATCTTTTTGTTCCTTTCAAGGGAAATTGACTTTCATGATACAATTTTTGTTTTTTTGTCTTTCCTTTTCTGGATTATCACTCATGGGAAATTCTTTCTGCAGACGGAGCCTGATTTTGATTTGGACATAAAGGAGGACGTGGAAGAAGAATGTTCCAAATTTGGCCGGGTGAAGCATATATACGTGGACAAGTATGTATTGTAACCCGATATGTGTAGTAACTCTACAAAGTCTGGGATGCTATTAAATTCTCTTTACCTTACTTGATGCCACTGTTTATTGATTCCAGTTTTTTAAACATCAGTAACATTAAAACTTTTTTGCAATCCGTGTGCCCATAGAAGGCACCAAGTTGGAATATCTTGGAGTTAAATTGATAAAGGGATAATGACACAAATGGTCCTTGCACTTTGGCCCAATGTGCAATTTGGTCCCTGAATTTTTAATTTGTTCAATATAGTCCCTAAACTTTAGCCTAATGTTTAATGTGGTCTCTGAACTTCTAATTTGCTCAATGTCATCCCTGAACTTTTGATGCATGTTCAATTCAGTTCTTAAACTATATGAAAATGCTTAATGTAGTCCCTGAATTTAAATTAATGGAAAGTACTGTATTGAATATTTTCATATAGTTTAGGGACTGAATTGAACATGTATCAAAAGTTGAGGGATGACATTGAACAAATTAAAAATTCAGGGATCATATTGCACATTGGGCCAAAGTTTAGGGACTACATTGAACAAATTAAAAATTCATGTACCAAATTGCGCATTGGGCCAAAGTTCAGGAACCGTTTGTGTCATTTTCCCATTGATAAAGTAGTTTCATTTGAAGCTTAAAGGATGGCTTCATCATGGATCCTGCTGCAGTGGTTCTAAACTTATTCTTTCACTGTTAGTAAAATTTTGATAGACAATACTGTGGGGTCTCAGAAGAGGCTGAGCATCAGTAGGAGTTAGTTAATTGTCACAAAAGAACAATCTGAACACTCATGGAGCACTTTTTGGCAAACTTATCTTTGATATGACCTCTAGAGGATTTTCTTTCTGTGCGAGAGAACTGGTTCCTTTTGCCATGGAGCTGCTGAATGATATTTCGGCATTTGCCTAAGCAATTATTAGATGAGCACTCTTTATACATGTTCAATGTGTTCATTTTCTCAGTTGAACTGTACTCGCATTTTCTGAACGTAGCCTTTTATACTTTTTGGTTTTGCAGAAATACCTCTGGTTGGGTGTATTTAAGGTTTGAAAATGTACCGGCAGCAATGAATGCTCAGCGTGCAATGCATCTGAGATGGTTCGCAGGGAGGTCAATATCGGCAATATTCATGGTACGCATTTCATCTTTGGATTGTACTACATGGCATAGGCTTCGACACGTCCACACATGATAGCTGTATGCATCAACATAATATTCAAATTCCCCTCTGTACATGGGACAAGGGACTGGGGAATCTAAAAGAGATTACTTTAAACTCGAGGCTAACTCAGCTAGGGAGAATATATTCAAGATAAATGCCATGATAAGATTAACAGATTGAACGAGCAAATCCCACTTCCACTTTCTTCTCTTTTTCTACTTCTGTGTAAATTTTTCCCATTGATCATCGGTTGCAAAGCTTAGAAATGCACTTCTGCTTCTGCATCTCCACCGACTGTTAAATCACCCCCACCACGGTGAAAATTCGAAACACTCTCACCAAGTGCATTTCTCCACATTTTCATCACGAAGAACTTCCGTGTTGGTGTTGCATGTGATTACATTAGCATCGTCTCCTTGTCTAATGTTTTTACCTGTTTTCTGCGCAGCCACCCCAGGAGTATGAAGCAAAGTTCAAGGGTGCAGCCTGATCCGGATCGGGCAAAGGATTTTCTTAGGAACAGTTTTGCTTTTTGCGTTTGATGGTCTCTTTGTTTTGAAAATTTTATGTGCTTGGAGGGATCTGTAACTTCTATTTGTCTCTTGCCTCTAGGATTTGGAAAACTCAGAATATGTACCCGATTGTCTCATTGTGTATTATCAACATGGAAAATAATTTGATAGAGCAGGGAGAGGATGTAATTCTTGTTCTTGTTGTCGCTTTTCTGGAATGCGTCGTCTGCAATCTGAATCGGAGTTCTCATAGACCTGTCTCGGTCCGCGTAAACTTGCTTGATCTTATTGCAGGGTCGATACTGGACCGGGTGTAGCGGTTGTATGCCGGTGTAGTGCCGTGTTGACTTTGTCTGCTTAATAACTTCTTGAGTGACGATTGGAATCCGACGCGCGAATGGCTTTGCCCGTCGCACGTAGGAGAGGGTATTTGCATGGTAGGGGTCATGCCACGTCGCAATAACTGGTAAGTGGTATAGATTAGTGGGAAATCAAAGTTCGAAATTTCATACGCCAAATCAACAAGAATGCGTTTCATGCGGATAAGTCGACGTTGGTTGCACCGTGTCCATCGTCTCATCCATGCTCAGAATACTTTCATGATGCGAGCGCATCGGACGCCTACAATTCGACCTCGCGTGATGGTAGGCTCAACTACTTTTGGAAATGAATGGGAGAGCCAAAATATGGACAAAAAGACATGGGAATGGAAAAGGGTTCAAGACAATAATATATAGAGATGTGTAAAGGAATCGGGAATCACTCGGAACTGGACCGGAATCGGCGGTTCCCGTCTGGTCCGGTTCCCAGTTCCAATTTACTAGAACCAGTGAGTAACAATCCGGTTCCCTGTTCTAGGCGTAGAACTTCCTACTAGGACTATACTGGTAATATATATAATTTTTAAGAAAAAATTCCAACAAAAAAAAAACAAGAATACAATTTAAGAAAAATAAAAATTCTAAAATCCCTAATATGAAGCTCAACGCTCATTAACTAAGTGCTCGTCTCGTCTCACTCTCACTTTGTTCGAATTGTCTCTCTAACATTCATTTATGTTCTTGATTTTTAAACTCATAGCCAATCGACTCACTACCTCGATTCTCAACTCCTGTCAACTCGCAGCTGCGCCTCCGGCAGTTTGTCGCCTTCCTCTCTCGCTCTCGATCACCTTCATTTGGGTGAAATTTGGTGGGACCGGTTCCATGGACCTGTTCGTTTCGAATTTTTTGGACCACAATGGGTGGTGTGTGGTTTCTCTCTATGCTTGTTTTGGTGATATAATTTGACAATGTCAGACACATCATGTAATTGCGCCTGTAGCTCAGTGGATAGAGCGTCTGTTTCCTAAGCAGAAAGTCGTAGGTTCGACCCCTACCTGGCGCGTTTCAATGTGGGGATTTTGTGTTTTTTTGTTTTTATATTTTGTCTTGTTTTGTTTTATTTAATATGTAATTATTTCCAACCCCGATACGAGGTCCGCTTAGTCGTTCAATTGCAATATCAAGTGGCGGCCTCGGATTTATTTACTTTCCTTCCCCTTCTTTTAAGTTCTTCTAGTATCTCTGTAAAGTCCGATTGCCTTAATTAAGGATATCGCTTGTTTTGTTTTGCTCGTTTATTCCAGTGAGTACCACCATTTATATCGAAGGCACTTTACCTATGTAGAAATTAGGTTCGTCGGAGATAGAAATTTTCAGGAAACCTAGTTCTTTTCCACATTGTCGAGCATATTTATGGATTAATTGTTAAGTAGAACATAGAAAAATATTAACATGAACAACTTTATCGATACAGACCCATGTTTTAAACTTTTATTTTTTTCTTGTGCATGTCACTACCAAACTGCATTGTATCAGTTATCATTTATATATATAAAGGGATGATCGGATGAAACAAATGAAAAGGTAGAGATTTGCCAAACAAATCACATTGCATTCTCCATCGAAAATTTAAAACACGAATTTAATTAAATCGAAGCTTTGCATAAAATAAGGTAAATTTTAAAATGCAAGTTAAAATTTATTTTTTTGGGATTGGAAAGACTTATATCATTTATGGAGTGTTTACGAAAAAAAATATTATCATTCATTTTGGATTAAATTAAATCATTGGCTTAGACTTTTGAGTAAATACGAGTCCAACTAAATATATTGACGGGTTCGGACATGGCTCTCTTTCAACGATCTCTCCAGGTAAATGATTGGATTTCTGCTGTTCACTCACAATAAATATATGGATTGAATGTCGAGGCTGGCAATTCGTGTTTACATCTAGTGTTCATATTATGACAAAAATATTTCAGCGCAATTATATAATTTTTTGACTGAAAGTACGTAAAATGTGTCAAAACACGGCAGTCTCGAATTACTTAGTGTCATGTCATATCGAATTTTGATTTCTCTCAATAAATTCGTGTTAGGATCGAGTCATATTCTTATCTCGTGTTGGGAATTACCCCCGGTGCGACTCCCCAATATTGTAATTTGTTGTGACATAGTCGATCTCGATTATGACATTTCGCCCAAAAAATAAGAGGTCTCAAGTTGAATTTAGCAAAAAAAAAAAAAGAGGTCTCAAGTTGAACGCTCACCTGCACCCAAGATTGATAAACCTATTTGGCTCTCTAACTATGGCGTTGTCGAGATGAGGTGATTGACACGTCTAGTGGGGATTGATCCGCTACCGACGCATCAACTGCTCAAGGATAAAAAGGATAACGGGTTAATACCATGAAAAACCCTAAACTGGTACACTTGTGACAATTTTACCCTGAACTATTTTTTTTACCACAAAAAACCTCAAACTTGTACACCTGTGATAAATTTACCCATAACTATTTTTTTTATCACCAAAAATCCCAAACTAGTATACTTGTGACAATTTTACTTCGAACTATTTTTTCGATCACCAAAAACCCTATACTAGTACACCTGTGATAATTTTACCCCCGAACTAATTTTTTAACCACTAAAAACCCCAAACTGGTAAATTTGTGACAAATTTATCCTCTGTTAGTGTCCGTTAAATTATATTAATATCACAAAAAATCACAAATTGGTAAACTTATGACAAACAGAGAGGTAAAATCCAAAACCAATACACATGTCAATTACCATGTGTCATTAAACTTCGCAATTTGACAGTAAAATTTAATGGAAACTAACGGAGGATAAATTTGTCATAGGTGTACCAGTTTGAGGTTTTTTGTGGCCAAAAAATTAGTTCGAAGGTAAAATTATCACAAGTGTACCAATATGGGATTTTTTATGGTCAAAAAAATAGTTCATGGTAAAATTATCACAGTTGTACCAGTTTAGGGTTTTTTGTGGTCAAAAAAATAGTTTGGGGTAAATTTGTCACAAGTATACCAGTTTGAGGTTTTTCATTGTATTAACCCAAAGGATAACTATGCCGATAGTAGATATATATTAGGGAAAACTAGACAAAACTCCGTGAACTTTAGTGGTAATACACGTTTGCTCCTAAATTATCAACTACTATATAATATCCTCCTGAAATTTCTTGTTACTATAGTCCCTGAAGTTTAGTTCAATGTGTGACATGGCCCCTAAACTTTTAATTTGTTCAATGTAGTTCTTGAATTTTAGCTTAATGTTCAATGTGGTCCATAAATTTTTAATTTTTTCAATGTGGTCCCTGGACTTTTAGTAGATACTCAATGTAGTCCCCGAACTATACAAAAATGCTTAATATAGTTCATGAACTTGAATTAATGGAATGATTATATTAAACATTTTCATTTAATTTAGGGACTAAATTGAACATATATCAAAAGTTTAGGGATTACATTGAACATTAAACTAAAGTTCGGGGATTACATTGAATAAATTAAAAGTTCAGAAGTCACATTACACATTAGGCCAAAGTTCATGGATTAGTTGTGTCATTTTCACTTACAGCTATTAACCCTCCATTTTTTTTCCTGTAGTATGTGCAATGCCTAGAACAAAGTTCTCAAAGCCACTTGACTCAAACCTTTCACCGGGCCAGATCAGACTTGACCAATGTTAACCAGAAGATTGATATATTAGTAGTAGCTACACAACAGCTCCTATGAAATGGAGCAGTTGAAGAGGCTTTGTTGTGAAAAATGAAAAATATATATGTAGAATATGGAAGAAAATTAAATTAACAGAAATAATGATAATATAACAAATAAATATCAGTAAAAGTACTAAAACAAGTTTTCTTTTAAGTTTGATAGATACAGCCAGGTTAATAGAGAAAGATAAGATATTTTAAGATGAAGAATAAATACAAATTAAACGATAAGGGGAAAATGTCTTCATAACAAAAATGTCACTGACATAAATTGGTTACTCATTACACAGGTAAGAGTTAATTAATGGAATGAATGATTGATTCCTAAAAATATATAAAAACATTGAAAAAGAAAATGACATTGTCAACTCGTAGAAGGAAATGATTAACCGAATTTGAGGTGATCTCTTGAAGTGTGTGTATATAAATATGTACGCGTGCACACGACGTGAGTTTCATAAATGAATTTGAATAATGTTTATTGAGGTAGTGAGTAGTTTTAAAATTAAAGTAGTAACGGCTAGTCAACAATCTCTTACTGTTTTACAATTTTAGTCTCAAAAAAATGTTTTTCACTGAAAAATACTAATCAAAATGGAGAACGAGAGCGAGATATTTCATTTAAAAGATAGCAGATGATAAGAGCATAAATTTGGAAACACAAAGCTGACAAAAAAATGTGTTTTGAACTTACATATATATAATCGAGGAGAATTTATCTGAGAATGCCTAGATCAAATTCCCTTCTTGATTGGACCATCTGAAGTGCTACTTCATCCCATTCGCCTACTGCTATACTCCATCCAATTTTTGACAATGCCTTCATTGTTTCTTCATGCGCTTGCAGTGTCTATATGGAGACTGATGATGTTTGATATAAGAATCTTATCAAAGAGTGCTTCCGATGAGTGCTTTAATTTGCGAAACGGCGGCGATTAAATGCAACAAGAGAACACCGACGCGCCTCAAAACCGCGGTAAACTTTCCTCAACTGCTTGCTTAACAAGTTTTCCGAAACGATTCCCTGACGAATTCCTTCGTCTGAAAGCTAGAAGTCACTATTAATGGAAGGTTGAACCGTGTTTCTGTAAAGTTGGAAAGATGGCTTTGCACTTGCTCTTGTGTTTGAGGCACCGCGAAGCTGCCAGACCAGTTATAACCATTCTGCATTTAGAACTGGAAAAGAGGATGTGAAGCGTGCCCGAGTGGCTTGATTTTGACCATATGTTCGTCCTTGCATGAGAATGCACAAGCAAAGCAGAAATGAAGGAGGGCAAGGAAGAAGACGAAGAAGCAAAGAATCAGTTCTGGGTAGAAACCCACACCTCGCGTTATCCTTCAGTTTTTTATAATCCAAACATATGAAGTTGCTTTAGCGTATACTCTTTCTTCTGTTCCTCAAAGCCTACGCTTTTCCTATCCTAATCATGCAAAAAAGGAAAGAGTATAAACACGAAAGTCTGCAGGGAAAGTGGCCACGCGCACACACGGAGACAGAAAGAAAAACTCATTAACGCTAAGACAAAATTTTCTTCATCAAAAGTCTCGAAATTGAAATTCGAACAGTAATCGAAGAAAGCATCCCTAGCACCAACGAAAGGCTCGCTAGACTATGACGATAACCATCGTTTACCCAAGAAAGACCCGTGACTTGTATGCTCATCTAATCACATTATGACCACTCATCCTTCTCGATTCGATCGGCTTCGTGACGGCGTAAATCTCGGCGATGCTTCTGAACCTCTTCCTCCCGGGCCGGCGAAGAACCTCTCGGCCGCGATCCCCCCGCTCCCTATCGAAGACCTCTTCGTTCCTCGCCGAGGAGACTTCGCGATCGACGCCGCTGCCGCCGACGCCGCTCGACGACCCACCGTCTCTCGCCGGTTTCCGCTTGTCCTCGTCGCTGTCGTCGCTCAGCTGTATGAGCTGGTGAGCCGCCGCCACGTCCGAGTCCGTCAAGCCCTCGCCCTCGCGACGGTGGTGGTGGTGGTGGTGAATTCTCCTGCTCTTGTGTGAAGGAGGAGGAGGAGGAGGAGGAAGAGGCATACTATCTGCCATTTCTTGGTATGGTGATGGCTAGAGATGTTGAATTCTTCTTGATGTGAATATATATCTGCAACGGTTTCTATTCTTTATTTTCGTTTGGTTTTTTTTTTTCCTTTTTTTGGGTTCTTGGCGACCGCGGTTTCGGGGTTCGTGCAGGAGGTTTTTCGGAAGGAGAGAGAGAAGAAACTGCTGCGCTAGTTCCATGAAGATGACCCGAAGATCGAAAGATCGAAGTTGCTTCTTCCGCTTCGACAGAGTTTTCTTGATCTGCTGTGGCCGTTCCCATGCTAAGCTCATTTCTCGGAAGATGTTTGCTGTCGTCCGATCCGCCTACTTTGACTGGGGTTTGTCTTCAGGATTAAGTCATGGGGGGGTTTTCTTATGAGGTCTAGTGAATGACCTGGGGGCAATCAAGGATGGTCATGGAGAAAAGAATGCACTCCTCCCATCAGTTTATGGACCTGATAATATATGGACGATCCTCGTTAAAACTTGCCCCGTGAATACTTGTTAAATAATATATCGAGCAAATTACGCGGCTTTTTTTTTCGATGCGCTAGCTGTTCTCGTGTTATGCGTAATCGTGATCAATTATTCTGTCGATGCATATAATGATATGCTCAACAAGTGCACTTAAAAGATCACCCTTTTTGTGACCTTAGTATAAGCGCATTAGTTTATGAATAATCATTTATGGACTAAAAGGTAGGTCTCCCCGATATTTATTTGATCAAAGTTAGGCTTCCTCTTTTCAATCAGATATTTCCACGTCATTTTAGAGGAATTGTAAGTACACTCTAGAGACCTATTCGTGCTCTGTCTCATAAGAGCAGATGCTGGCAATCATTTCGAGCCTGATTTAGCTACAAATTTTTTTTCGGAAACCTACAAAAATATGCAAATCAATTGACAGCCTCACATATTTTGGGGGCTAAAATGTCATTCTACAGCTAAATTAGTCTTTTCTTTGTTTGATGTTAGCACCCCCTTTAGTTAGACCTCCAAAAAGGTTTTTGAGTTTGAGTCCTTAATGCCAAAAATAAACTAAACCTAACCAACCAAAGCAAGTAAATTAGCCTCTTTCTAATTTGCTTAGTTCATTTGCTCGTTCCAAACGAAATCTAGGTTCGGTTCGAGAACTATCTCATAAAAAGAAGAAAATGACAACACTCAATCATTCAATCACCTTTCATGATTCCATGTAATCGATTGAGACGCTCCAATCAAATAGAAACGCGAAACATTCTCGAAAGGGTCCACCAAACGAGTTTTTTTAAGTTCTTATGCAGGCTTTTTATATGAATTGATGCTATAGGTGCCCCAACCGATTAACAAGGTCGGACTATAAACCGATATGATGTACTAAGGTTTTGTTGAGTCCATGTATATAGCTCGCTTATTTAGATGTTCACTTGTATAACCAATTCCATAAATCAATGTTTGTACGTCTAATATAACCATAAATTTTGACCCCTTACTTAGAATTGATCAAGTCCAGGAGAGGGAGACCTAATAAAATGGTCAATTTCGGGAACATTTTATTTATATTTTATTTGTGATCGGGCGTATCTTATATTATAATTATATGTTTAAACTGCCTAGGACTTTCCTCAGGGGATTAAAATAGGAATTTCTTCATTCAAACATGACTAAAACAGCAGAAAAGGGCGATGGCCAGGACCGGCCTAGGTCAACCAAGACGAATTTTGACCCGCGTAGGAATGACTCCAACGGTGTGTAATGTCCAAGTCTCCCTCGGCTTTACGCTGTCATTTCATTGATCGGCTTGACCAATTGAATTTCAAAAAGGCGTATGTATTATGCATGCTTTGACGTGAGAAACGTGATTTGATAGACAGTTAATTTGGTGTTTAGTGTTTGGATGCGCAACAGAAGTCCAATCGAACGCCTTCTTCACAAGGTGACAGTCGCAAGGGGAAGCTCAAGTTCAAATTCGATCGTTTCGTCCGATGAACCCAAAAGAACTCGATTTTTTTAAGGACATACGAATTAGCTCGTTTCAATTCTAAATATCTGAGTATACATGATTTATTTTTTGCACTCACACCTCTTGCTTGCACCTAACAAATTTCCCCCTCAGATCGAGTTTGTCACATCGGGCCAGCGATCCCTCGATCGAAGTCAAGTGTTCTTATCCACGAGCAAATCTTAACTTGAATGTCCGACATCTTGTGAACCGAAGTGCCAGTAGGACTTACTGATCTTTTAAGAAGTTACGTAAAGACCGGAGAACCCATCTTGGATTAGTGCAATTAATTGAAGCGTCAGGCAAATTCTAACTCAAGACTTAGAGATTATATATTCAAAGTGCACAAACTTTCTTTAAATTGCTTGGGATAATGGCCGTCTGCACAGCCCAAGGCCCAAAACATCACAGGACTTGCAAACAATTCCATGGACCTGTACATGAGTAGGCCTCTACGGTCGGACCCTTAAATACATAATATTATATTAAGTAACTGGAGGCAATATATTTACCAGCCCCATTAGTAACTTTGGAGAATAGTTGATGAAAACGTCGGCAAATCTTTCTTTATTTTATTATTGATTGCATCGGTAATTACGATGCTAAAATAAGTAAGATTAATACTACCAAAAAATAACCCCAACCGATGCATCGTGTCACAATAACCCTAAACTTATTATGATGTCACAAAAATCCCAAAGCTGGTATACCAGTACCACCACGTTTATCTTGAACTAATTTTGGCATCATAAAAAACTCAAGCTAATATACCCATTCTACATTTACCCCAAATTGATGCACCCAAGTCACATTTATCCTGAATTGTGATAAATGCTTACAACAATTGCTATGTGGTAGTCAAATTCATCAAAGGTAAGATATTCTTATAAGAGCCATGCAATTGTGAACCGACTAAACATTAGCATCAAATATGAAACACCAAAAAATTGCTCAAGAAAATCTTGTTCCAGACAACAATGAATAAAGATGTGTTCTTGTCTTCGAAAGAACAGATTACATGCCATGTCCACATTGAACGCGTAAAAACCAATGCAACATGAAACGAACACTTCTTCACCCAGACACGTACAGAAAACGCCCAAGTTTCACAGAGGGAATGCACCTTTATAATTCAATCCCCCACTTTTTAGTAAGTACATAAGAACCCCCAAAAGAAGACATACAAACCCTAAATTCAATAAAAGAATTTGAAGAAACCCTGTAAAAACAAATGACAATGTGTCAGCCCCAGCCTCTTGTATCTACATCATCAACACAAATTACAGACAGCTTCCTTCAAGAAGTCCCTTGCTTTTTTGGCCTTGCCCATCAATTGTTTTTTATTTCATTGTGCAAATATCCCAGGAAGCATTCAAAGATTCTCCCACAACCCCATGACCATCTCCTTCTTAATGTCGTGACCTAATTGACTATCTAAAAATCTTTTATTGCACCTTCAATCACAGTTCAACCCACAAACTTCCAGCACAGGGCCGTCTCTTGACACAAATGGGTTGATCCTAACCCACATGAGGGTCAAGATGGAGGCGAGCAATATTGACCAGACCACGATGATTGTTGGCATCCGGTCTTGCTTCCCGAGCAATCCCTTTAGGAATGGGTAGAGATGGATGATGACCCAGAAGGCGAAAAATAGCCTACCAAAGAGGGGACCCCACGAATCATACCCGTTATTGATGGCATCGGAGATCCCGACAACAACCCCGACGATGTTCATGATCAGGAGAGTCATGGGCGGGATCAATAGCGATGTCCATTTAAAAAGATAGAGTTCCGAAAATGCTCCATCGTCTGCTGCTTTTGAGGTGACGGTGAAGTTCGTGTTGACTCCGCCTAAAACCTTGAGTAAACCCTGGACGAGAGCAAAAAGATGAGATGAAGCGCCTCCAATAACCCAAAACTGCTCATTTCTCCACCAGTCATCGATTCCAACGCCGCCCCATTGCATCTCAAGAATACCAGTTGCAGCAATCGAGATGAAAAGTCCAATAAAGACAAGACTTGCATAGTTGCTAATCTGCAGACAAAAATCAAATTATTAGGTTATTCACTGCTTGAAGTTGATGCACAGAAGTATTAGAAACAGCAAGAATATCTCATATTGGAAAAGTACTCCATCAGAAATAAGCCATGAGACCAGTCAGTCCTGTCAGATACTCTGCGCGGATCTTTCATGTTCTTCATGAAGGCTTGTAATTTGTGCACGACTCACCACAGTAAGGCCCAAATCTCAATAGTATTCTGATTCAGTTGAACCATCTAAATGGCCGTTCCAAAAGACATATACTTGCTTATTTACATATCTAATTAATGATGTTTGTAATAAGCCAATTTGTGAGGCACTCATAAGATTAGCATCTGTGTAAGTGCATAAGTAACACTATAGCATCAAGTAGGTAATCAAGCAATATCCAACCACCTCCAGAGGTGGCAACGAAGATAGAACTGAGAAAAGGTTTCCCATCATAATTCAGCAGGACCATTTTCTAATACGTTCAACAAGAATGACAACACAGAAGTCCTTACCTCAGGCACAATGAATTTCCCAGTGAGAAGGCAGATAGCTGGGAGTGTGCAGTAAACAATCAAGGGGATGGAGGTCCAAGGGTACACAACCGAATTGATGTAAGAAAATCGTTCCAACCACTTCAATCCTCCCCCGTAGCCATACCAGATCGGGCAATGCCTGCTCAAGAAAATCTCGACCGACCCAAGAGCCCACCGAAGAACCTGGTGTAGACGATCCGAAAGGTTGATTGGTGCCGAACCCTTGAATGCAGGCCTCTTAGGTATGCAGTACACTGACCTCCAGCCATGGCAGTGCATTTTGAACCCAGTCAATATATCCTCAGTCACCGAACCATATATCCAGCCAACCTGGAGCAGATTGAAAAATTTCGGGGAAATTAAGTATGTAAAACAAAAGTTGCTGCAATTCCAATTTCAAAGCCTATCTTGATCGTTCGTTTAATTTTATTTCACTCACTTCTTTTCCCCATTCTGTCTTGTCCTCGTATCCACAACTGATGACTTGGATGGCTTCTTTTAGTAGCGACGCAGGACTAGCATCTGGCGGAACACCACCATCTTCCAAATTCGTGGAAGCAACAAAAACAGGGGATTGACCAAATTTCTTCTCCAATTTTATCTGAGTCATCTCAGATGACTTCTCATTGCTCACTTCTGCAATGGAAAATCCCGCATTCATCTACTTTAAACTTGACTTTCAGATATAATGTATAATTGCGCAAGCCTATCCGAAATAGAAGTATATGTACCTGACACTCCCTCTTCAATATTTTCAAGCGCATGTATCTGCTTGGATGTTTCCCTGTTCTTAGTTTTCTTGGTCCTCTCCTTCTTTGTCTTCCCTTTCTTGTTCTTTCTACCTCCACAGCAGAGGCAGCACCATTTTGGCCAACAGTTGCATGTCTTGCTAGGAGGTTTCTTCTTGGAAGGAGCATCATGTCCATAAAGGGCCTGCCTTCTGAAGACGCACCCAGTACCAACATAAATTGGTCCTTGGAGACCGTCGAGTCCTTTCATGTTGATCTACACAAAAAAAAAATCAGGAATAAGATTCCTCAAGCACGAAGAGCAGAAAACAAAAAAATGCCAATACGAAAGGAGGAATATACGTACATCGAAGAATACGACGTTTCTGTTAGAGTATCTATCGTGACGATCAATCCCATCGAATCTTTGAGGAAACTGCACATAGCAAACTTTCTTCCCAGATGTCGGATCCATCATGAAACACATAGCTTCTCTGAGTGCCTTGCTGTTGTTGATGTAGTGATCGCAGTCGACATTCAACAGGTAAGGGGCATTGGAGATGACGGCAGAGACCCGAATCTGTATCATTTAAACATCAGCACCAAGAGAAAAACGATCATTCACGGCATCATTCTTCTTATGATGTTCAAAACAGGGTCTTTCGTCACAAGAATCATATTAAACAAGACTTCACAGCAATAGCATCCGTGACATCCAGCCATATGCAAAGGAAAATAAAAACAGAATGCTTACCAAGGCATTCATGGCGCCAGCCTTCTTGTGGTGGTCAAAACCAGGCCTTTTCTCACGAGAAACATAAACCAATCGAGGCAGTTCATTTCCATCATCATCGCAGACACCACTATGACCAAGAAAGACCTGCAAAAAGCATGTCCAGGATCTTTACATGTAAATCGAAAGAGCAATTTGCAGTGATAAGAACGCAAGTTATTCGCAAGCTAAACTGCATTAGACTGATCAATGAAGTCACAGCTTATTTTGGGGGCTCAATCATGATGTCGCTAGACAGGTTTGAATTGAAGTGATAGAACATTGCTCCTCAGGGCAATGGCAAATGCAATACTCATAAGGTAAATCACATTGAGCGCCTCACTATTGTATCGGTACATGCTTTACGGTTGTAACTCAGGTTTCTTCTGTCAAATCTTAAGGACGCTCAGCTGAGTTGACATGAATCAGGTGTAAAATATAAGGTAAGCAGAAGGGCACAACTGTGCATTTAGACCTTTTTCCTTTGCTCTCAATTTGAACGAGGGGATACTATGTTTCTGTCAAGCACCTACTAAGTATATGACTCCTATTAGGGATGTAAGAAGACGTAGAATCTGAGGAACATCAACCGACCTGAATCATGCCAGGATGATCGCGGACATTGTTTCCGGGCCATGGGGTTCCATCCTGCATTGTCCAACCTTCTTCTGGTACCTTTTGTGCCATCGCAACTAATGCGTTTATTCTGACTTTGAATTCTTCATATTCTCTCTGCTCAAAAAAAGCCACACAGATATTGGTCGAAAGTCTTTAAGACATCTGATTGTCATTATGGTAGAAATCACTTGCTTAGGAACTCGTAATCATATTAGGGTTGGAAATTGCATATCAGAAACCACAAACCTTAATTGCACGCCTCTCCCTCACAAATTCTGGGTGAACTTTGTTCTTCAAATAGTCCATCTTCTGAGAGAAGTACCATTCTGGTGCTCGGGGCTCAATATTAAATCTCTTACAGAAAGGGACCCATTTCTTCGCAAACTCAGATGTCTCAGACAGTGCTTCAAAAGTAAGCATTGCAGCACCATCATCTGAGACATAGCATGCAACTTTATCAACTGGATAGTCCACCGCAAGGATAGAAAGAACCGTGTTTGCAGTGATTAGCGGAGGCTCCTTCATTGGATCGACTGTACTCACAAAGACGTCGACAGGGGCCAATTCTGATGGCTTCCCTTCTCTTTCATACCTGCAATTTAAAATGCACTACCGCACGTGAGGCAGCAAGTTCAATTAAACGTGCAATGTAATTTGAATTTGTCTACTCATACCTTAGAGACAGACGATCGAGATACGTTTCTCTCACTATTGGGTACCATTTAGGGAACTGATCCAATATCCACGACACAGCAAACCATATTTCACATATAACCGATGTCAGCCATAATCCATAAGCATCATCAACAGGATGGAGAAGCCTATAATGGAAAAATAGTCCAAGAATCACAAGACGGAGGACAATTATTAATCTGTATGGGTTTATCTTGCTCGAAGGAATGGGTAACTTCCTTGAAAGAGGCTGTCTCCCTTCATCCATCCTGATAATGTGCAAAAGGGAAAATCTTGTAAACTATTACACGGAACAAAAGGTTATTACAACGATAAAATCGTATTAAACAAGTAAAAAAATAAAAGATAATCGACACTAATGTCCCAAAACTACAGCATCGTATCACATTTACCACTCCTGTCTTCCTTCAAGGAGACAAATTATATGCGACCTGAAGGACTACTTACTACAAGGTTGGATAATAATTCACTACAAGAAAATCAGGTGATAGAGCAATCTCACAATTACCAATTACACATGCCAATGACTAACTATGTTTATGATCATAGATTTTTTCAGTGGTATAGTATGTGTATGGACAACAGACAACGGTTACACCATAATTCCTGACTGTTTAGTCTCATTTCTCTCTGGCAGGTCTCATATTCAGTCTCTTGTAAGTCGCTCACTAGAATAAATAAGGGGTGCACAGTAGATCTCTGTCGTAACCAACATTTTTGGTTACAAAGAACGACAACCCAACAAAGAAAACAACGCAACAGAAAAACCAAATGAAACTGTTCAAAACAGAAAATCAAGTTCAGAAGAAAGTGAAAAGGGAAGAGTACATGGGCAAGTCGTGATCATCCAATTCGTCGCTGCCAAAGTCTCCACCATCACTTGCTCCTTGATGTTTAACAACCTGAAGTTTCTCGTTTTGCTTTTTCCTCCACTTCTCCATTTTATCCTTCCATGCCACACTTCCATACCCATACAGCGTGATGTCTTTCTCGGGGGCCATTGGTCTGGGTTGAACTATAAACACAGAAGCACTCAATTCAGTCTTGAGTTAATTAGAAACATCCACAACAAAAGTTGTCGGAAAATGACTCACGAGGATTAGAACAATCCGGATATGGCATCGGATGAACTCCATATGCATGAGCCGAGGCAGGTGGAACAATAAGAGCGTGTTGATCAGGAGAAATCTCAGCATCCTAGAACAAGTAAAAGACACCATCATGATGCATTATCTCAAACAAACCTAATATTATGCAAGACAGCAGATCCCTTTTCTGTCCTGAGATGTGTGTGTGTATAGAGAGAGAGAGAGAGAGAGAGACCTCTTGGCCATATGTCAAGAGAGGAATTTGTGAACTGAGCGGAGAGGATTCAACTTCAGTGGGCATTCCAGATGCATTTGGATGGGCACCACGGCCATAATTAAGCCGCGAGGAGAACATTTTCTCCGCGACTTGCTGGGAATCCGAAGGGTCATAATCAAACTCATTGTCCAAATCATCAGTGTCATCTTCTTCCTCATCGCCTTCGACCCTCGGACTGCCTGAAAATCGAATTACAATAACATGATCACTTTGTCAACCAAACCAACCGTACTTCAGGGACAGTTGTTTATTGAGGAATGCGGAAGAACATCTCACCTTTGATGCGCTTGTATCTAGTTTTACATTGCGGGCAGGCCTGATTTCCTTCTCTTCTCTCATACTCATAGCAAGGCCGACACACTGGAAAAGCACATTCATTACAGGCAACGAAGAGCTCGCCGTCTGCTATTTCCACTTCATCCCCACATATCTGACATATTTGCCCGCTCAGTTCTTTCACAGATTTGATCTGGAAAAACATAAACATCGGATTAGTGCCTGGGTTTTCCAAGGACAACCACATCCAGAAGCTGAGCATCCTCTCTCATCAAATCGATAATGCAAGACTAACACGACTGAACGGGCATGCACACAAACAAATTAACTCAAAAGAATCAGTTAAGGCTCCCGTATTGATCAATTGAAAAGGAACAATTGTCCAAGAACTAGCAAAAGATCCATCAGGTCATCTGAATAAAGTTAGAAAATTTTGAGGATCCAAACATCTACATGCAGATGCCTCTTCTAGTTCGGATTTCAGATCACCAGCATTTTGCTAGAAGGTTATTTATGACCTGTCCACACACTCGTTCCTTGAGTGCACCCTCCTGAACGTTACATGCATTCCCGGTTTCCGGCACTAGGTCATAAATTTATGGCACGGTTTCAGTAAGCTCCGCATTACACAACTTCACAAAAAAAAAGGCCGAGATAGCAGAATTGTCATGCCCGTGAATTAAGGAAGAATCCTACAAGTATTAGCTATCTACATTCCAAATTTCCAGGCCAACTGATCTTTTACTTCAGCACACAACCACCGACCGACGAAAGAAAATCCAAACTTTCGGCTGCACACGAAAATCCGCATACGATGGCGACGAAAGTGGTCAACTGAAAGCAAGAAAGGTACAATGCACGTAATTTATTGGCCAAACCGTGAAAGTAACCAAAGCGAAACCCTCTGAATTTGAGAGAGGGAGTCTTCCTATCTCGTCCACAAAGCCACAAAGTCGCATCAGAAGAAACCAACTTCGTCGCCAGTGATTTACCACCTCCCTAAAGCAAAACTAACCCTCAGGACAGAGCGCGCATTATGATACCAGTACTCCTTGGAAACAAACAAACCCCACATAATGCAACAAAAGTCAACAGATTTGCAACTGGGAGCACAAACATCAGCGAATATAGCCGATGGATTTCCATGTAAGACAGAATCTCCCAATTCATCACGCAGTCCCCCGAATCCCACTTCGTCAAGTCCAAAAAATCGATCCGATACCACCGACACGAGAGACGCGAGGAAAAGGAAAGGGGAGGAAATATTTACCCGCGAAGACTCGTCGGCATTGATGAGCACGAACTCGTTCCGGTTGTGCGACCCGGCAACGAGCCTCCCTCCGGTGTTCATGGCGGGACCAGAACAGAAAAACCCCAACTCACCCACGACCCCGCCGACAAAAATGGAGGACGAAACGGAAAGAAAAGAAGAGGAGAGAAAAAAAAAAGAAGAAGAAGATCAAGCGGGCCCACAGCTCTTCAGAATCGACCGGGATCTCCGCATTGCCGCGCTCGGAGATGAAGGAGGAGAGACGCTTCGCAAGGGACCGCGCCCCCCCCCCGCCCTCGGAGGCTCGACTCGGTCCACACGGGTCCCTGCTAAACTGCCCCCGAACCCCCAAAACGAGAAATGCAGTGGCCGATCCGGAGAGGAGGATGCTTGTCGAGCGAGGGGTCTCTCGATCTCGATCGGCGGGCGACGAACGGCCTTTCAGACAGATAGTCTCTCACGCACGGACACACACACACACACACACAGAGAAAGAGAGAGGGGGAGAGGAAATGGGTTGTGTCGGCGTATGCGCGAGCGCTTAGAGAGAGAGAGAGAGAGGGGTGAAAGATGCGGACGCGTGACGGAGAAGGGAAGCGAGGAGGAGACGGCAGCAAGATGCGGTGTGTTTATGTCTGTGTTTCTGTGTGCGCGTGTGTACGAGTGAATCCAACCTCTAATCGAAAGTCAATAGTGATAGAGAGAGAGAGAGAGAGAGAGGGAGGGAGGGAGGGAGGGAGGCTTTGGGTTAAGGGGTGGCGGTGGGGACCACAATGTGGTGGTGGCGCTGGGCTGTGTGTCCCCCCTCCCCTCCACCTGCAGAAAAGAAGAAACAGCAGGAGGTGGAGGTGGAGGTGGAGGAGGAGCAGGAGGGTGACCGGACGCTGCTCTTCTCCCCTCCTTCAACCCACAGGCACACAGAGATAGATAGAGATAGAGAGAGAGAGAGACTGTGCTGTGCGTGATTTAATGGCGGATCCTGGAGCGATGCTGAGCTGGAGGACGGATTTTTCTTTTCTCTCGGGGTTCTAGCTTTTGCCTTCGCCGCCGCCACCCCCCCCCCCCCCCGCAACTTTCCTTCTTCTTTTCCTTTTTTTTCCTCCTCCTTTTTTTTTCCCTCCCTCGCTCGGGGAGAGAGAAGTTCGGCGAAGCGGAAAACGCAAGTGGGGATCCCTTTCTAGAGAGAGAAAGGGACGGTCGTCGGACGAGGAGGAGGAGGACAGCTCGACCCCAACAGGACAGGACAGAGGGGAAGAGAGAGAGGGAGAGAGAAAACGCGTGGGTTTTTTAACTCACCGCGTGAGCAGATCCTACTTCCCAGGCCAGGCATCTCTCCCTAAGCCACCGAACCGCAGCAGCGTCGTTCGTACGTGTGCTCGGATTCGCGCTCGTGTCCCGCGTCCGTGCTCGTGGGTTCCATTTTCTCGCGAGACGAGATGTTGGCGATCGGGGCCAAAAACCGCCGAACGACGAGCCCCGGGTTTGACTGTTTGAGTTCCGCCGTTGACTGCAAAGCGGCACGGCACGGTCACGCTCGCTCCCCCCCGCCGTTTCGTTTTCGTTTTCCTTTTCCTTTTCCAGATCTGAGTGTCGGTCCTGCGTCCTCGTTCGCATAAATGAACCGGACCACCACCACCACCACCATTATTATTATTATTATTATTATTATTAACCCTAAATTGATATCACTTGTGATAATTTTATCCGAAATTAATTTTTTTAACTATAAAAAAAATAAATTTGAGATTTTTTGTGATAAAAAAATTAATTTTTGATAAATTTGTCACAAATGTATCAGTTTTTTTACCGCAAAAAAACCTAAATTGGTACAGTTTGGGATTTTTTGTGATTAAAAAAATAATTCGAGATAAATTTGTAACATGTGTACCAGTTTGAGGTTTTTCATGATATTAACCCTTATTATTATTATTATCAATTATAATTTTTATTAGGACGGTTCGAGTTTCATTTTCGGAATTTCACCGGGAGGCAATTATTTTTATTTTTTTTAGAGACATTTTTATTTTACAATTTTTATTGATGACGTGTCGGCACATTACATTTAAAGCTCCGGTTCCATTTCCTTTTCTCTTTTTCTTTTTTTTGTGACCGGACTGGCCGCTCTCGGTCAAGGACTTTTTATTCATATGGATCGGCACATGGAAGAGACTATTTAAAATCTTTTTCTCTAGGGTCTTCTAGTTTTTAATATTCAGAGCGGTTCACCGTTTCTTTCAATCCCCCTCTCTGACTTGTCTGTGCTGAAACCCTAGTTGGAAAATCATGAGGATGCTTGCTGGGATTCCTCCCTTGAACTTTCCCTAGATTTGGTGCCGGCGTTGAGGAACGACCGGCGCGCCCGCCGGCGGGTTGGACGGCGCAGGGGAGGGGACCGCCGTTTTACGCGCGGCGGCAGTGGTGGATCCGATGCCAACCATCCGAACGTTGTTCTGCCATTAATGTGGATAATGATGCATTTAAGGTGCTCTAGATTTTGATTTCACAATCCTATGGGCGATCCTAGTCCCCCTCCCCGCCAAGGACGCATCCATTAAAGAATGTGGTCACGTACCTGCGTCGAGACCATGGATAGCAACGCATCCTAGACATTGAGTCAATTTTCTCTTTTTGGGTAAGGACTATGATCTAAAAATTGACTTATATTTAGACATCGATTTTCATCTTTCTGGCAATTAAGCAGGTCGTATCTTAACTTAGGCTTCGCAAGCAAAACCATATCTCTAAAACCAACGCCCTCGATTTTCATTTTTTTTAGCGTACGAGGGGCATCTCAAATTCAATTGCGAATTTCGAGTTGACAGGTATGCCCCCGGTCCGACCCTCCCGATCTCGCGTCCCGCCAAGGGTAATTCCGTCAATCCACTCGCCCGGAAACTGTCGGTGGGTCAAACGAGCTCTCAAAATACCCACCCCCTATTTTTTTTTACTTTTTTTGTTTTCCATAATTAATGAGTGCGTAAAGTACGTGGGGCCCCCGGCCTTCCTCCCACTCACATGCAAATTATTAATTTGACCTAAGCTTGTGATTACTTTTCGAGATGATCTTGCTTTCTAATTTTTTTTTATTAATTTTAATTTTTCTTTGGGTTAAAATACTTCTTGGGATGATTGCGACGTCAGAACGCCTCCTCCATTTGATTGAATATAAAAACATTGGTGAAAACTCGATGGCCAATTGCTAGCATACCTCTCCAACTACAAAAGGAGAGGAAAAAATAATGATTCTCCGTGTAATTAATTAAGCTCTATAATCTAGACCGACCAAAAAAGGGTAACCAAGGTTGTATGCCAATTTTGGTTAGTCTTTTAGCCTCGGGCCAACATAAGTTGCTAGCATAACTGTACTCCTACTTGGTGCGCTTGGCGAAAGGGACATCATGAGAACTTGAATTTCCGCCCGTTTTTACAATTGGGTATATAAACTTTTCTTTTCCCTTCGATCAAGTACCTCGACATTTCGAATATGAGTCGATATAAGATGTACACTTTAAATCGCAGACAAAAGGATGTCAAATTGGACACTAACACTAGACCTTAATTGCCCACATCGGCATTCGATATGTCCACTTGAAATGATGCAATGTCAACAAGGTAGGATTATGACCAAAAAAAAAAAAGGGTCAGATTGGTCCGCCAAGATCGTTCAAATCAGCACACGCTCTCGCTCTCTTCTTGTCGCCCATCAATCTTAAAAGGAAACGATATTATTTTTGCTCGACCGGCGCGTCACGTCGATAATTGGACCTAACTCATGCCAAGTAAGCGAGTCACGTCAATTGCATAGCAATTTATTTAACGAATATCCCAAATTGAGCCGAATTTCAACGGTGAATGCACCTGTTTAAACAGAAAATAATCTGAACACTCGATTTTAAAAACGAAAAGAAACAAATCCGGGTACCGATTGAGCAAAATGGGCACGCTCAATTTCCGAAAAAGTACCTATCCCCTCCTCAAATCGAGGGCGCGAGCTAATTCCAACATCGCAAAAACACCGCGGACCGCCCATACACGTACCTATTCCCATAGAATACAACCGTCCGTTGCTTTCGTCGAACACGTTATAAGTCACGAACCGAGAAAGAACGGTCACGAAAAGCAAAGCCGCGGGAAAAGGAAATCACGAGGGCTCTCCGAAGCACGTGTGCATAAAACCGGCAGGGCTTTTTTCCCGATCCGCGATTCCTTCCTCCCTTTTTTCTTCTAAGAAGCCTTCACGCTCAATGCACTCCAGCTGCCACGACGAAAAACAACAATCGAAGCCCCCAGGCAGCGAGAACAACGTGGACGCAAGAAAAAGCTTCCAGCGATTAGTCGCTAAATCCCACACACTAATCATCGTACCGTTGTCCTTTTCCCGACCTCCAGTGACCTCGCGCCGCGTGGCGGCGGGCCCCCCGCCCGGGCTGATCTCCATCATCATTAAATCAATCACTAAACTCGAAACCGGGGTGTAGAGGGGGAGGGGGGGATCATCACGTGGGGGCCCCACCTCCCTCCCCTACCCCGCGGCCCCTCGAATGGGGACGCGCCACGTGGAGCCCCATGTGACGGTGGGCAGGGATCGCGTACGGGTAGGACCAGGTTAATTCATTTTATCGGGGGGTGTCGGGCGCCTTTCCGTTTCGGTGGGGCCCGCGCGGGGGTGGGGGATTGACGGTGATTGATTGAGATTGATGACTCGACCTTGTCGCCGGGCTACAGCTGGCACGGGGGGGGGGGGGCGTCCTTTACTTGGATGGAAAGCGAGAAAATCAAAAAAGGAAAAAGGAAAAAAAAAAACCATTTATTCCGGGCAGCCTGGCCGGGCAGGGCGTGGGCCTGCAACGGCCTGCCCGGTTCCCTCTCTGCCATGATGGGTGGGACGCTCGGGCAGGTGGACAGCCGAGCGCCAGCTTTTTAATTTTTTTTTTAAAAAAAATTTCTTTTCGGGTACCGCGAATTTTATATTTTGCGTAGTTGAATTTCATTTAAAATGTAAAAACATATGATCCACCTGGTGCGCACTGTGTACGGGGGCATGAGAACGCGCCAGAGCCTGTTTGACTTTTGGGTTTTTACGGGGCCGACGACAGGAAGGACGTTTCCCGACATCTCTGCCCGTATTGAAAGAGAAGGACGAGCCCTCTAGATCTTGAAAAATCTAAGCTAATTCTCACCAAAAAAAAAAAAAAATTATCCTGAGTGATAATTTTGGTCAAAATATTTTTTTATCTAAAAAAGAGAACTAACTTTTATTCAAATCTCAAATCTGGCTCCCGTAAATTGATATTTTCAAACTGTCCAAATTAAATTTTAGATTTAAGTGAAAGTTAGTGATTTTTAATGACACAAAAAATTTCAGCAAGGTAAAGGTGGTGCTTTTTCTTTTGGGAACTAGGCCAACAAATCTATGAGTTTTTACGGAAGTTCTCATGTTAAATGCTAATGTTGGTATTTTTTTTTTGGAATTAGGCCGATAAATCCATGAGTTTATATAGAATTTCTCATGTTAATTGCTAATAAGTACAGGAAAAGCGGAATCGCAAGTAATAAATCAAAAAAATGAAAGCGAATTTGAGAAAAATACGTATGTAGATAGAGATAGGCAGGTCTAGATAGACTTTTGCGTTTTTATTCTTTGCTTGATTCTAAATCTTGTGACGCGCTCGTTTTGACTATGCTTAATCCTAGATAATTGAAAATTTCGCAATATACTGATATTGACACTTACATGCACCTATATTTTCTTGAAAATTTTTATTTTTGGATAATATTTTAAATTTTGTCAAGAAGGAAAAAAAATATTTTTTTCTCCGTTTAAACTCGATCCTAAGTAGAAGAGTAGCTCGTATTAACACTGTAATGTCATGTAGATGTAATAGTTATCACGCTGTTTGGTTTAAGTAGTAACTGTAATATAATACCTATTATGTTGTCTGTTGTATGAATAACATACATAACAAGAGGAAAACATCAAGATTCTCAAATACTCTAAAGCAGAGTTAATATAATAATCATCGCTTTAGTAATCAATTGTTTCGACCAAAAAAAAAATCAATTGTAATAACTCGTGAATTTAAAACCACGTATATATTATCAGACATACAACTTGTCATATAAAATATCTATTTTTAATTTACCATTTTATTCGCGATTATAATAAAAATGGTTGTTGCCATTAAAAATCTCAAATTAGTATTACATCACGCATTTGCTCAAAATTATTTTTTGTCAATCCAAACTTGTACCCCTAATCCAAATGCATTATCCTTTCGGCATTTCATCCAATATCTCATCACAATACATACGTATTAACACACGTGATAGACAATTGTAAGACGGATCTAATGACGTGGAAAATCCACATGTGTTGACACGTATCCATTTCAACATAGGGTACATACAGTTTGCGAAACAAAAAACAGTTTATAATAAATGTGTTATGGATACCAATTTGGGATCTTTAACGGTAGGATTAACACCACGAAAAACCTCAAACCGGTACACATATGACAATTTTATCAAAAACTAATTTTTTTACCACAAAAAATCCCAAACCGGTACACACGTGACAAATTTACCATAAGTTAATATTTTGGACCATTAAAAATCCAGAACTAGTACATTTATGACAAATTTACCTTCTGTTAATTTCTATTAAATTAGATTAATACCACAAAAAATCACAAACTGATATACTCGTGACAAACGGAGGGTAAAACATAAAACCGGCACGTCAGTCAACTGTCGAGTATCGTTTGACAAAGCAATTTGACGGTAAAATTTAACGGAAACAAACCGAAGGTAAATTTATCACGGGTGTACCGGTTTTGAATTTTTTGTGGAAAAAAATTAATTTAGGATAAATTTATCATATGTGTACTAATTTGAGATTTTTAGTGGTATTAATTCATATCGGTATTAACTCTAATTAAGAGAGAGAGAGAGAGCGTCGTTAACGGTGGTGGCTACATACGGAGGATCCGCACTAATGGCGACAACAGTATTTGGAATGAAGGAATCAAATGGGACGGCAGCCACGGAACTGTGTGTGAAATCAGTATTTCAAGACACAAGGGAACAAAATACGAAGAAAATGCCAAGACGAATTACGATAACCCGAAACGAACCAAAAGAAAAAAAAAGGGACCGATCATCAAATCAGTCAGAAGCTACGTCGTATCTCCCGTCGTGCGAAATTGACGAGCTTAACGAATGCCCTCCACCGCATCGATTCCACAAGCTGCGGAACTCGAATTTCGCGGGATCAAAAATGCTTTCTTTTCCAAGATTGAATAAATCTATTTTATCACCAGTGAAATTTAACCTCATTTTTACATGACGTCTCCTTCCTTTTTTCCTGCATCGGCCCACGAATCATAAAGAAGATGTGGCTCAACGGGTGTTGGGCCCTAGCCCATTTCTTAAATTCTTTTTCTCTCTCTCTCTTCCATTTTTCCCCCCTTTTTCTCACAAATATTTTTGTAAAAAATTGTATGCATATCGCTTTTATCGTCTTAGGGTGCATCTGTTTCGCGGAATTTTCGAATAAGAGTTTAGGTCGCAATTTTCGGACATAACTAATGTGAATCTCGCCTTATTTATGTAGCCGACGTGAATAAATAAATGATCTAAAAGTTGTACACCTATCTTCGAAAATAAGATCACGGGAAAGAATAACAATAAAAAAAAAGTGACGGAGTATAGACTAAATCGTGCAACTAAAAGAAAGTAGGAGAGAAAAAAAACTGTATTCCTAATTATTTATGATTCTATTTGTGCATTTGCAAAAGGAAAAATGACATAATTGGTCCCTGAATTTTGGCTTAACGTGCAATGTGATTCGTGAACTTTTAATTTGTTCAATGTAATCCCCGAACTTTAGCCTAATGCGCAATATGGTCCTTGAACTTTTTAATTTATTCTATGTAGTCTTTAGACTTTTGGTACATGTTCAGCTTAGTTCATGAACTATATGAAAATATTCAATGTTGTCCCCGATCTTTAATTAATGAAAGGATAGTATTGAATATTTTCATATTATTCAAAGATTAAACTGAACATATACAAAAAATCTAGGGACCACATTGAAAAAAATTAAAAGTACAGAAATCACATTGCACAATAGGTTAAAGTTCAAGGATTACCCGTGTCTTTATCCTTTTGTAGAATCGACTTAGTTTTTTTTTTTTTTTCATTTGTACTTCTTTTCGTGACTTGGACATCTTAAGCTTTGTTTAGGGTTCAATTTGGTGTTCAAACAAATCTAGTGGCATCAAAACTTAAAATATAACAGGGTCAAATTACATTAACTCGAAAAAGTTATAAGTATGATCGAAAATATTTTAAAGTTAAGTGGGCTTAATTAAAAATATTTACTCAACACAATGTGGCGTGGCCGCTAATTACATCCTCTAGTGAGCACTCAATCGAAAGATTTATTTTTATCCTTCAAACATTAGCTTAAATGTTTTTAATCCTATGTGATTATAGGATTTGAACAAATGTTCGAATACGATATTAACCAATCTAAGTTCACGACTAAACCCCTTTGCATCGTGAATTTCAGATTAGATATCGAGTTACTAAAGTTCTGAATTTTCTGGGATTCAAACATTAGTTTGAATATTTTTAATCCTAGGTAATTATAGAATTCCCTTTCACTTTCCTTAAGTTAAGAGTGATAAGCATAAAAATTTGTGCACAAAATGGGGTATTATTTGGATTAGTGGAATTGCAGTTGGCGCATGTAGCATGGCTAGACCTTTTGCATATGCATATAAATAATATGTTGACTTATTCAGGGAAGAAATACAAAGTAGGTTTTGAATCATATTTGGACATTAATTTGGGGATCTAATCTATAAGAAAATAAAGAACGTGGCCCAAATTGAATAGGAAGAATAATATAGAGACCCCATTTATAATTTCCTCTCAATTTTTTTACCCATAGATCCCACGTTTGTTTCACATACTAATCTTTAATTCTCAGTCAATGTTTTTCACTTGTATTCTGAAATCCTGAATTTCTAAGTTAATAGATAGACCAAATTTGTCGAGACAAAAAAGAAGAAGTATGGGGTGCAAAAATTAAGGGCCAGATATAAAAAGAAGAATGATTATCATCGTGACGAATTTGACATAACCTTTCAAACGAATCAAAAAAGAGCGCAACGTTTTATTACTGTAACAAATTTAACACGATCTTTCAAACTCATTATAGCAATGCACAAATTTTTGAGCATAGATAAAATATTAGAGGATGCTATTTTTTTCGCAAGGGTAAAAGGTTGTGTGATTTTATTTGGCACATTTGAAAGATCATGTTAAATTTATCATAATGGTAAAAAGTTATGTTTTTTCTTTCGAAACATTTGAAAGGTGGTGTTAATTTCTTTTAGCGGTAAAAGTTGGGCCAAAACTGAAGATGCGCAAGAGTTGGGGGACTCCTCTCGTAATTTCCCCAAACATTTATTTTCTCTCCCTCTCTCTCTCTCTCTCTCGTCACTCCACACTTTCCGCTCCGCTCCCTCCATTTCTCTCTTTCCACTCCTCGCGGTCGCAGCCACCCTCGCCGCCGCCGCCGCCGCCGACAAGGTCGCTGCTCACCGCCCGAAGGCCACGGCCGTCGCATCTCTCGCCGCGGAGGTCGACCCTCGTTCGAGGCCAAGTCGTTCCTGGTTGGTGTTTTCTCGAACTCCCCTTTCGGTTTCTTGACTGATGCGGCGAACTTTTTCGTTAGGTGTTCTTGTTGCTGTTCTCGTTCGATTCGTGGGTCTGGTGGGTCGGTTTCATCGCGGGGCTTCTCCTACCGATCTTGTTTTTCTGGCCTTTTCCTGCCGATCTTGTTTTTCTGGCCTTTGCACGGTGCTGAGCGAACTTGTCTGCAATTTTCTCTAGTGTCCCTGTTTTCTCGGCCCCTTCGCAGTTCTTTAGCAGATAGATGTGTTTTGACTAGGGGGTGTCGACTCTTGATGCAATGCGAGGACGCGGCTTTGTTAGGCAGGCGTTTGTCTAGAGTAACCCGGATTTGATCGAACACGGAAACGACCGAAGTTGATACTGCCGCACTGAAGCGTTCTGACCCATTTGCAAGAAAAGGAATTTGTCATCGCAAAGGATCAATCTTTAGCATTTTTGTAAGTCATTTGAAATGACACGAATAGCTGGCAGGGATACGATGACATGACATGAATTGGCAGCCCATGTACCCGGAAATGGTGCCGATCTTGTTGGTTTGGTTGGAGTTTCTTGGGTTTGTTCTGGGCCGTGATGATTCTTTTTGTGATGCTATTGCCCCACGTTGAAGGTTCTCTGCATGTTTTGGGTCAATGTCATGTGCTCATGTCTCAATTGCCTCTAGCGGTACGTCCAGGTTTTCTGTTGTTAGATGCGCATCTTCTGTTCAGAGCAGTCGTTAGTAAGGTTAGAAGATGAGGTAGATCAAGCGCTACAATATGAAGCTGATGTAGTAAGGCACAAAGTGAAATTTCTGATATACCAAGGAGGATTTCTAAGTGGTGTAAAAAATTGGCTCAGTTTTTTATAATTTTTGCATGTAATATTGGTGTCTTAAGTTCTCAGCGTTTCCATTTGGACATTTATTCTGGCTTCTGCCATTGCCGAACCCTCCTTGGTATGGTCTTTGCTTACAATGAAATAACTCATGGCTTTTACTTCAAATCAACATGAAAATTGTGACTTTATCCTCTAGATGGTTGGTCTAATGAGTGTGACTCGATCACTGATAATAATGATCACGCTAGCTATGGTCCATGGAACAGGATGGAGCCACACATGGTTCCTGTTCTTGAAAGTTATAGCCCCGGTATTTAAACTTCTAAGATTGACGGATTTCATAATGCTTTTTCATCAATTACGATTCTAGCATGTCTAAATATCAGAAGAAGACTAGCACTCACCTTAAGGTTAAATGTCTGTAGATATTGTGAGTGGTTAACGATCATCTCATAATTCCCCTCAGAAACTTATAAGCAACTCTGAAGATTGATGTTTCTTTCCTTGTTCATTTATTTGTTCCATTGTTCCTTGGTAGTTCTTGTCCTTTGCAGCTAGAACAATTGTGTTTCTGGAAAATTTAACATTGAGAAGTGACAGATGGAGGAAAAATTACCTGCGTTACAACTCATAGAAAATAAAACGTGTTTTACCGTGTAAAGTTTCTTCCACGTTCTGCTTATTTAATGTCAATTGACAGGTTTAGAAAATATGGATGCACAAGCATATCCAGACCATCCGCAGATGAAATCTGCTGTTGTTCTTAGAGGGACTGCCAAAGATGGGAAACCTGGACCACCCGTTGGTGTTGTTGATATTGGGGTGGCTGAGAAAGCCTATCTATTTCGGGTTGCTGTGCCTGGTGTTGACAAGGAATCAGGTATTCACCATTGTTTTTTCTTTTGGCCTGTGTTCTTTGTGTATGCTTGTTATGTAAATATAGCATAATGTTCCTCAGGAAAGAAAGCGAAATTGGTCGCCACCGTGAGGCGGAGAGCATGATTATTTCAAGTGATTTCACAAGATCGTTGTTATGTAGTGAGATATTGTGATTAATTTTTATGTCCACATTATATGAACGTGCATGCATAAATTTGTGATGTTTTGCTTATATCCATTGATTTATCCACATCAAATTCACTATATTAGATTATTTTATGCACTGTTTTCGGAGAGATGAGCTCAGGCTCTGTTTTGCAAGAAGCAGATGAGGTCAAGTTGATTTTGAGTTCGTTCATTATATTATCAAGGAAGTAAAAAAAAATGTAGTTGAGTTTCTTGAACGAAGATTTTCTGAGCTAGTTATGTCCAAGCATCTTGCTTTATCAACTTAACTGAATAAGCTTGAGGTTGACCCTATTGTCATCTAGGTGAGTGGAAAAGAGTGACGAAATGTTGCCTGTGGATTGCTTGTTAACTTATAGCATTTTGCTGCATGTGAGATCTTGTCAAGTTCTTTGCTTGTCGTTTGTATTGCCTTCTCCTCTCATCCACCCATGCAGCAGAACCTGCATGGTGTTGCTACGGTGACATCACTAAAGCATGCTTAATTTATTTTTGTTCAACTGTAAGCAGTGATTATGTTCTAGCTTGTCGTATTAAAAGAATCGTTGTGCTTTTATTGAGAAGGTAAGCTGAAATTTTCCATTGGAGCCAATGGGAGGATTGAAATACAGGGTGAGATCACGGATAGAGGCGTTCTGAGCAGCTCATCAGATGTGTACCGGATGATAACCCAGCAACTGAGTCCAAAGGGGCCGTTCTCTGTTTATTTTAACCTGCCTGGACCTGTGGATACCCGTTTTACCATTGCCAATTTCCGTCAAGATGGCATTCTGGAAGTAATGGCCTTCAAAAAGTGAAGCCCAGTGGTCTTGCTAATGTTCTTGTTCAGAAGTTACATGTACAGGGCACACAATGAGCCAATATTGCCGTTTTCTGTGAGGCACTCGACGCATCTGGATTATATCATTGCTATGTCTCAAAAACCTGAATTCTCGGAGTTAACTGTTGCGTATTTGCAGATAAAGCCTGAAGCTGTTTCAATCTTGGCCCCATAATGAAAGGGGAATGCAATCACACAGATTCGGTCATATTTTAGGCAGGCACCATTTTCTTGTTGGTTTTATCTTGTATACGGGTAGATTTTCCTAGTTATATACGGAGTGTCGGAGATATGACTTGTGTATCTCGGCAAAACATCGATTGTTGGTGACATTATGTGAAGTACTGTCGTAGCGCAGAATTGGATGTTATCTTCAAAGTCTGTTCTCTGCTCTGCAGGCGTGATGCTCGTGCATTCGGTCCATTCATTTACCATCTCACTTTTCTTTTGCTCGCACTTGTTTGCGGCTCTGATGTAGGGTGAGCTAAAACGGTCTGAGCTGTGAAATCCAATCGAACCAAATGGGTTTTTTGCAGTTTGGTTTGGCTTTTTGAAGAGAACCGGTTCACGGACCAACCTTTAATGCTACGTTAGACACGAACTGGCTCCGAGTTCTATTATTGCCTAATATGTTCGCAGTCTTCAGTGCAACACTATAAATAGAACAGCTTAGGTTCACTGGTACCAACTTGCGAAAACCAGGACGAAGCGTTGAAATCAATTATGCATTGCATGTCCACGACTTCGGGGACTTGCACTAGTGAGTTTTTTGGGACCCCCCTTGTACGATACATCCAAAAACTAAATTGAATTACGAGAAAATTTTATGTTTAGGGGTGCACCATGTTAGCTATAAAGAAAGAAATTGCTACTCTTATGACCTTTCTTCTTCTTTTTCAACCTTTCAATTTATTTTTTCTTTTATAATTCAGGGCATGACCGTAGAGACTTGGCTAACTGGAGGCTCATGGAATACCCTATAAATCCAATGAATTGATTATGTCTAGACCATTAGCCCGTGTTGGTGGTCTTGATGTAGAGTGGTTTATCCATAGTTGATGGGATTTGAGTGGCTAACCTCCGGTGAGACGAAAATCTCCCGACACTTTAACTAACTGTGCTAACCTTAAGGGTTGGAACCTTCGCAAGGAGAACCAAAAAATTCTGCTTCTTATTCTAGATGTACAGTATATAGATCAGTTAATGTTTTCAAATGGATGGGGAAGAAGCAATGATTTTTACTATTATTTCAACGTAGGATTCACATCTGATTGGAGTCCAGGGGAACACAAATCATTCAGTCACCCTTCTTCAAAACCCTAATTCCCTTCCAACGGGATTCCATGTAGTAGGAAGCGTTGTCTTGTGCATAGACTCCACATTTGAAGTAATGGAAGGTACCTCCATGATCGCTCGTTTCGAACTTGAACTCGCCGTCTATGTAGACCTTCAGGCTCGACGCAGCCACGTCGTGGATGATGTTGACCCTGAACCACCTGTCGTAGATGTCCGGAACCAAGACCGTGTCATGGTAGTAGTACAAGGAACCGTTGTAAACTCTGAGCATCAGGGTCGTGTTCCGAGGGAACGCGGCTCCAAAGACCTGCGTGATGCACACGCCCGAAGTGCCGCACGGCACGTACCCGTGCGCTTCAAACTGCCACACTCCGGAGTAGTAGATGTATTGCTGTGCGGTCGAAAAATGATCCCATTTCAGCGCGATACATGCATTCATTCACACATCAACAGAAGAACAGAATCAAGATTTGAGGGGAGAGCAAGCAAACGTTGAGGAAGATCTCGGAGGGAGGCCTGGTGGGGCTTCCCTTGGAGAGAGGGTGGTCGCTGGAGTAAACCCAGAGCTTGTGAACTCCACTGATGAAGCTGTACCTGTCGCTCACTGGCAGATCATACGGCTTTTGTATGTGCAGGTTGGACTGGTTCAGCGTGAGCTCTTCGAAGCCGGAGGTCGGGTCTGGTTGCCACCCGCTTGATGATGATGAGGGAGTCAAAGTCGAGATCAATGGAAGAAGGAGAAGAAGGAAGAGGGTGAGTTTGGAAATGGTGGGTGAGAGATATTGGTGGTGGAGAGAGCCATCACGAGCATCCATTTGAGACTTTCAAGCTAAAAGACCAGTGCCAGAGACTAACCTGAAAAACATTGCCAATCATGCACCATGTAGAATATCACTTACATATAGAGAGATTTAATTTTGGTCCAACATTGATGGCAAGAGATAAAAAAAAAAATTCGCAAAATGACGTCGTATACAACGAAGTGAGTGATTAATTAATGTAAATTTGTCTGTAGATGTGTTGCAAGATCTATGGTGACGTTTGTGAATATGTTATTTCGCTGACGGTGGACCTAAAAGAAATTTATATATATATTCACATTGTTTTGTAGTAAAGAAATAGATAGTTGTTTTCGTATATCAAATTTGAGCTTGGAGTTGCATGCCCTACTCTTTTAAAAAAAATAAAAATAAATTGTGGTTAATTTAGAAAGCACTTTAGATGGAGGCTATTATGCTAATTGAATACACTTATTGCAGTGACACATGGAGTTAATAGATTGGTCAAATCTCCATGTATAGTCAGGATTAAATTTGCTTATATAAAAATTTCGCAATGTGTTAGTGGACCTAACAAAAATCCATGAATATAATGTGGATTGATTTATTTGAGGAATAAATCCTTAATATACCTATATGAGTATATGCTTCATATATTCGAATGGAATTTTCCTTTGTGTTTACATTATGGTAACAACATAAGCGGTTCTGGGGGTCATCCTATTCAGTATTCAATAAAGGATCTTGAAATATTCCTAAAAGATTCGTGAAATTTTTCTTGTAGGGTTAAATTTGGATGGCCAATTTGGCAAATTTTTGAAGTAGGACACAAGGGGTGCCAACCCCAAAAAGATGGTCGTAATATACATACACTCAAAAAAGAAAAATGTAACGAAAAAGAACAAATTTAACACAAGCTCGGGACTCTGACTTTAGGCACGCAGACAGTACGGCATTCACATCTATCCAAACCAATTGCCATATATCTTGTGTTATCTTTTCAATTGAAAGTAGGGAAAAAGTTACAAAAAACTCTAAATTATGCCCACCGTGATATATTTACCTTAAACTTTTCTTTATGACGTTAAAAAACTCAAAATTGTGCATATGTGACACATTTACCCTTCGATTCATTAGATGATTTTTCAACTAAAACAACGTCGTTTTCATTTCATTTAAATATTGTTTGCTTTCTTGTGTCTATGTAGGTAAATTTGTAACGATTCTCATTTATAGAACTTTGATGGAGGTAAATGTGTCTTACAAATACAAGTTTAAGATTTTTGGTGTCTCAAAAAAATTTAAAGTCAATATATCATCGTGTACATAATTTAGGGTTTTTGGTGGCTTTGCCCTAGAAAGTAAGCAAACCCGAGTGGTAATTAATTTAGGCAGAACGATACCGTCATGCTTCGGGAACACCCCTTAACACAAATCACAAAAAAGTCTTGACGCAAATTTAATTTATGACCTACAAATGGGACCCAGAAAAATAATTAACTAATAATGGTGACAGCCGACGAAGAAAGTTATGTTTCCGCGACGGTCAACCCGAGTTTGAATAACAGCACAGACAGATGAAAGAGATATTGTCCAGTATCGACAAAAAAATTATTATTTTTATTAAAAGCTTAAGCCCACCTACTAATTATCTTATTAGGCTTTTCCTTTGTCTTATTTACTCGTCATTTTGCATTCTCGCACGGAATCGACTTTGGGTCATGAAATTTTCAACGGAGCTCGTAAGTTTGTTCTTTTTTCTAGAGCTTGTTTGTTATATGAACCATAGACTAAATTTTGGCTCTTGTTAATTGTTAATCATGGACGATCGACATCTAAATTCCGAAAAAGAGAAGCACAAAAAGGAGCCGTCGAGCATCAGTTGACAATATGAATATAGTGTTACGTAATATTTAGGTGTGCAAAAATTGGTGGATGTTCTTATTAGCTCTTGGAGGAATATTACTTGAGGTTGAGGGCAAATAAGTGCTAAAAAGTTAGATAATTGGGATTAAATGATATTCTTTGTAGTGGAGAAAAAATCTGCTTGCAAGTGGGGGTAAATTATTGAAGTCAATTTAGTGCATTGACAGGCCACCACGTCTATATATTATAGCAAAATAGACCGCACTAAGAGCGGATTTTTAGTATTTTTATTGTTTTTGTAAAAGCAAACATTGAAGAATTATGTTAATTACGAAGTAGCGAGTAATGTTTGTAGAACGTCGAACTAGATCGGTGCTCATGTGTGTTCGCTAAGTCGGCTACACATAACACAGTAGACCATCTCATCAATCTCTACTGGGCAGTACGCACATTGCAGAACCATGCAAAATCCATATTTAGGTATAATTTCTGCAATTTTTATCTTGCTCGAATCGGTTCGTTGTTTACGCTTCTGCGTTTGCATTAGTTGGAGCAGAGTCTTTGTAGGACTCTTATGAGACTCACATTAGCCCCACAAGTCTTACTCATTGTTGTGACTCAAGGATGCCATTATGACTTCTTCAGCAATAATATAGCGCCTTCCTCGACTCACCGAGCTACTTTGCTAGCTGACTGTATTTTACAATGTCACTCCTCTCTATTTATTGCAATATTCAATAGCAAAGACCCTCGACTTCACTCTCTTATGTCTTCACTGAAGTCCTAAATCTTATGTAAAGAATGCAATCGAGTATTAAATCTTTGAATTGGGCATTCGAGTCCTATACCTTTCCGAAAATGCAACTGAGTATTTCTGATACACAGTGCCGAAAGTTGCCTGAGTGAGACTCGAAATTTGCATACGCGGTGGACTGAAGATCTATTTTTCAGTATGTGTGGGACTTGCTTGCACTTTGGAATGTCTTGAAGTAAAAGTATAGGATTTGATTGTATCAATTAGAGGATTTAGGACTTGACTCTACTGTATGTTTTGCTTTAGAACTTTCAAGATGGCACTTTCGTTAAGCAACCCATTAGCGAGGCGCCTAGGCAAGCTACCTCAGCAAGGGTTATCACCCGCAAGCGAAGGTCTCCTAAGGGTGGCAGGCCAATGACAGAGCCAGGATTTACAAGGTTTGCACAGTTTCCATAATCTGTCCATCCATTTTCCAATGTACCTAAAGCACACGGGTCAAGGCACATGTTCTCATAGAGAAAAGCGCGCCGACTAGCGCATTCTTACGTAGTCAACTCAGTTATTATTACAAAAGTAGCGACGATTAAGTCGATGTAACTAATGAAAACAAAAGGTCTCTCAATCACATATCTTGAGAACATTGATTCCCTTCCAACGTGACTCCATATAGTAGGAAGCATCATCTTGAGCATACACCCCGCACTTGAAGTAGTGTGAAGCCCCACCGCGACCAGGAGCCACCATCTTGAGCTGTTCGTCTATGTAGATCTTCACGGTGGAGGCGTTCGCATCGTGTATCATGTTGAGCTTGAACCATCTATCGTAAATGTTCTCGAGCAAGATCAGGTTTCTGTAATAGTATAACGAGCCGTTATAGACTCGGAGCATTACGGTTGTGGCATGAGGGCTTGCCCCGAAGACTTGCATGATGCACACGCCCGATGTTCCGCACGGCACGTACCCATATCCTTCGAATTGCCACACTCCGGACGAATAATCATATCCCTATAATTCAGTTTCATTAAGCATTATTAGTCGATGAAAGACACATTATAAACGATGTTTCCTCGGTGTGAGTGTGACATAGTATTTGGATAGATTAAGTGTTTTTGATACGATAGGATCGTGATTTCACTGATTTGACCACGACTAAACAAAATCGTAGTTTATCTGTCTTGAAACGTCGTTGCAAATGTATGATCCTTATGTCACTATGCAGCTTGTGATGCAATGGATCACTGAAAGTAAAGGCCACTACGATAACACATGAATAATGACCTTGTGA
Source organism: Syzygium aqueum (assembly GCA_031216185.1). Classification (NCBI taxonomy): domain Eukaryota; kingdom Viridiplantae; phylum Streptophyta; class Magnoliopsida; order Myrtales; family Myrtaceae; genus Syzygium; species Syzygium aqueum. The sequence continues at coordinate 6,548,619 of CM062239.1, forward strand.
GTCACGCTTTTGTCATTCTTTTCAAAGCCGGCACTCGGACTAGAATCATGAACTTATGAGTGAAATCGCTGACCAATAAATCACTCCTAACTCGAGTTTATAATTCCCGATATATTGGGGTTTCTGCTGATCTCGGTTACGTTGCAAGTTCGGGAGCAGCGAAAGCTTACGCTGATGCGGATCTCGGTCCGAGGGTTGGTTCGGCTTGAGGGCGTGTGAGGCTTGTCACTGGAAAACACCCAAAGCTTGTGAACTCCATCTTTGAATGAATATCGCTCGTCTTCAGGTACGTCGTAGGGTCGTTGAATATCGAAGTTAGATTGATTCAGAGGAAGAGACAGGAACCCTTTGGTTGGATCAACGTGTCCCCGAGAGGCAGTGCGGTGGACGAGGCCTAACAACAGAGAGATTGAAAGAAGAAGGCGTGTCATTTTCTGTGGGAAAAGCAAGTCGAAGTTGAAGGGTTTTTGGTGTTTTGCTTTGAGCACAGATTGGCGAGCAGGTCCTGATTTTAATGGGAGCAGAAGGAGGTGGCCATGGTGTTTTAAAATGTGCTGTATTCATTGTCCTTTTGTGCTTGGATCCTTTTTGATGGTTCAATGCTCTTGGTGAGCTCATGTAGAGATGAATGAAATTCATGGCGTATAGTTATTACCTTTCTTATATGAAAACTCTGTTAGTCACATGAGCAAGTTGCCGACAATATTAGGAATCTCGCCCATTTGTTAAGGGTAATGTTTACCAGTATTTCCGGCAGTTATTAGATATATTTTATATAAGATAATTAGATTCTCAAGTCACTGATCGTGTATAACACGAGGACAATTAATGAATATAAAACTGTAAAGTTTAACTTCTTGGTTGTTTAACAAGTAATCCCGAAGCACTCATTAACATAATCCTTCCAAAGATTACTAATTAATTGACCAAAATTAGTCATCTCCTTTTTTTTTTGGTTCTGTGCCACCAAAGCAAGAAGTTTTTCTAGAAATATTTCTCTCTCTATATTTGAAATTATAAATGATAAACTTTAAGCTTGTGTATTCTATCTAAAATTTGTTTGCTATCCAATTCAACATAGTTTTTTTGGCCAACCTATTCGATATACTTTAATTATAAAAAATGATTTGATTATTTTGAAGTACTTTCTCTAGAAAAAAAAAATGCTTGGAGGACGGTACCGTCAATTTCTTCCATAAAGTGACAGGTACCCTTGTGACTATACATTTCCTTTTTCAAATTAACAATCTATTTAAAAAATGTTTAAAAATGGCTGCCTGACCACATACACTTGGTGATGTGAGGTCGGGAGTGTACCATCACTTTCCACAAAGTGACGGTATCGTCCTCTAAGCATTGCCCTTCTCTAGATACGTCTCTAGTTGTGCTGGTAACCTACCACCAATGGCAACCCTTGGGCTAAAGGCTATCATTGCCTGTGGAAGCGAAACCTCAAGCGGGGGCTTCCTCATTAGATTTGATGAACGCTTGGGGAGCAACACTCTAGCAAGGCACCTGAGGAAGCTGCCTTAGCAAGGGTTAACACCTGCGGCCTTAACTATGCTTGAAACACCGCAACGAAATGGAGTTGTAGAATGGAGAAATAGAAAATTCTTTGAGAGAACCCAATGTTTTCTCTTAAATGCTGGTTTATCACGAGATTTCTAGGCTAAGGCTATGAGTATGTGCCATTAGGTTTTGGATACCAGAGCAAGTAGTGAACCGGTCAACCTACTTATATCTTGAGCATGCGAGTGCTTGGATGCAAGCATGGTGGCACGTGTGATAGCTCCAAGCTTCCGTTGATGACGAGATTTCGGTATGTTGTTCATTTGATGGCGGCAAGTTTGGTGGTGGTGTCGGCTTCTTGAAACGATAATTGAAAAATCGAGAATCGGAGGCCAACAACATGTGTCCTTTGCGGTCGACTTTACTGTTGGAATAGTAGCTGAACAAACGCACCAATACAGCTAGCATGGCTACAACAAGAGAAATAAGTAGGCTTTACTGAGCAAAAGTTATAGTGCAAAGATGTGTCTTCGTAGCTTCAAAAAATACCTCCGTAAAAAAGAAAAGCTCGACTTGGCGACAAGTCGTTGACATCGTAACATGATCATCATGGTGCTTGGTTAGACGCCAATGAGGCACGCCGGTGATTACTATTGGGTGGTGGGATGAATTTATTCTGCTACGAGTTGCATGGGGTACGAAGTGCACTTGGGTTGCCTCAAGAAAGGAGGCTCTAATATCAAGTTAAGAATAATGTGAAAGATAAGAATTTATAAATTTCAGTATATTTTGATGTATCATAATGAAGAGTACATTAGTCTATTTATAAGTTTTATGAAATGACTATCTAATGTAACATCTATGAATCAAGATATGCGCAATTAAAGGCAAATATACATGCAATCTCGAGAGATATATAAAATCAACAGAATTATGAAATATTTCTAACATAGAAAATTACCCTAAAGAAATCCCTAACTATCTCTAATAAAGCTGATGAACGACGGGAGAGAAACCCTTTAGGTAGGCGCCTGAGGATAAGTCGACTTTTATCGTGGTCGACTCAGTTGTTATTACAAAAGAAGTGACGACTAAGTCGACGTGATATCGGCAGAAAAAGGTCCATCAATCACTCATCTTAAGAACATTGATTCCCTTCCAACGCGACTCCATATAGTAGGAAGGATAACGTTGAGCATAAACCCCGCACTTGAAGTAGTGTGTGGCCTCACCACGACCAGGAGCCACCAACTTGAGCCGTCCATCTATGTAGATCTTCACGGTGGAGGCGTTCACGTCGTGTATCACATTTACCTTGAACCATCTGTCGTAAATGTTCTCGAGCAAGACCTTGGTTCTGTAGTAAGACAACGAGCCGTTGGAGACTACGAGCGCTGCGGTTGTGGCGTGAGTGGTCGCCCCAAAGACTTGCATGATGCACACGCCCGATGTTCCACATGGCACGTACCCGTATCCTTCGAATTGCCACACTCCGGAGGAATAATCATATCCCTGTCATTCAGTATGGTTAAGCATTATTAGTTGGTGAAAAAGCACATACGATGAGTATACCACGGCTAAATGAAATCGCAGTTTGTCTGTCTTGAAATTTCAATGCGAGTTCTGATCCTTATGTCAATATGCAGCTTGTGATGCAATGGATCACTCAAAAAAGTAAAGGCAACTACAATAACGCATGAATAATAATCTTGCGAGTCACGCTTAGGCCGGAGCTCGAACCAGAGACGAGAACTTATGAATGAAATCACTAACCAATAAATCACCTCCAAACATCAATAATCGCCATCCTGACCCAGGTTTATATCTTGATCTATTGGGTTTCTGGTGATTTCAGTTGCATTGCGAGTTCGGGATCATTGAAATCTTACACGGATGCGAATCTCGGTGCGAGGCTCGGTTCGGCTCGTGGGAGTGTGAGGCTTGTCACTGGAATACACCCAAAGCTTGTGAACCCCATGTTGGAAGGAATACCGCTCATCCTCAGGCACGTCGTAGGGTCGTTGAACATCGAAGTTGGATTGATTCAATGGAAGAGACACGAACCCTTTCGTTGGATCCACGGGTCCCGAAGAGGCAAGGTGGTGGACGAGGCCTAGGCAGAGAGAAATCGAAAGAAGACGGCGCGTCATTTTCTATGGGAAAAGCAGGAGAAATTAGTGAAGCAAGTCGAAGTTAAAAAGCTCGAGTAGATGATGGGCAAGGAGGTCGAGGCTTTATTGGGAGAAGAAGTAGGTGGCTATGGAATTATCAATGTGCTATATTCATTGTCTTTTTGTACTTGGATGCTTGTGCTTGTCAATAGGAGCTCAAATAAACAAATGAAATTCATGGCCTGTATCTACATTGCTTATTATATGAATACTTGTTAAGTCACTTGAACAAGTTACTAACTTTATTAGGATTCTTTCCTTTTGGTAATGTTCATGTCAACGAGTGTCTCGGGATACCTGTTAAGTATATCTTATTTACAATAATTGATTTTTAAGATTTGATTGTGCATAATGCGAAAGTAATAAATGCAAAAAAATTGTAATGGTGTCATTAATTAGTTGCTTATCAAGCTCTCCTGAAGCACTTGTTATTGTAATCCTTTTAAAAATTGCTAACTATTTGGAAAAAAAATAGTCACTGCTATCTTTTTTTTTTGTGCCACCAAAGAAGGAAGTTTCTCTGGGAATATCTTTCTCTATAGTGTATATATTTGGATATGTATGAAATTATGGATAATAACTATTAAGTTTGTCTATTTTATTTATAACTTTTTTCTACAGCCCTATGCAACATAATTTCTTTGGCCAACCTATTCGATATATTTTAATTATAAAAGAATGTTTGATTATTTTATGCTCATAATATAAAGTTAAGTTTAACTTCTTGAATTTTTATTTTTTCAAAATTTCGTTAGGATACGGTAATATAACTTTGTTATAAGAAAACTATGAAAATAGTTATTATTCTTGCAAACTTGATTTACTATTCTTTCAAACTCAACAGAGCCATATTTGGCCCCGTTGCCCTTGACAGAGCTAAGATTTGGCGCTGTCGAGGATGTCGCGGCCAAATCTGGCCTCATTCAGTATGGGGGGCCAGCATTGGCTTGTCATGCCACTATGCTAGATTCCTTTTGGTACTTCTGTTTGTCTATAGTCGTTTATGTCGAATATAATTTAGTAGGACGGTCTCCTATTATGACAACAAAGCCAAATAAGGCCATATTATGTTTTGTTCGCTCATAGGTCATACGTGCGCACGGTGAAATTCTTTGGCGTTGTCAAAGCACAAAATCTCCATCCATCTATTTTAAATCCATGCTTACCCGATGACATACGTCGTTTCTCACGTGATCAACGACAACGTTGCGTTCAATGTAGAAGGTATGAAATTGTTGTTACAAAGCAATCAAGTGAAGCTTACTATACGAAAACCATCATTTCAATTGCATTTTCTCTGGAGAACCTTGGCATCCTGCCAACGTTTGTAGATATTCACATTGGAGGCATCGTCGTCATGTATCATGTTGAGCTCGAACCATTACAATCGCCATCTCGTAGCTCCACCGTTACACCGATTTCCCGTTGCTGAATCAAAACTCTTTCGTCAACCACCCACACTGATCGGCCATGGTTGGAGTAAGACACTTAGAAAATTACACAATTTTCTCTTCTACATTATTCTTATTTTAGGAAAATATATGTATTAGAGTGTGGAAATATTGGGGTAAGACACTTACCTGAACAGCTGGGTCTTTCTAAATGAAAGTGATCCATTGTGTCCGATGTTGGTCGATAAGTGATGAGCTGATCATGACAAATGGCCCAATGTCATGACAAAATGGCAATGGTCATAACACGTGGTCAAACCACGTTTAGTGGCCAATTTTGTTGAGCTTTTGGACCGTGGTTCCATCACTCATCCTTCCAATGAGATGAACTTTAAGGGGAGGTCTTGACAGGTGCTCACCCGTTGCGAATGGATGGCTTGAGATACTTATCCGAACGACACATTTTCGCATAACGCTCGTCCGACAAGAAGCCTACCTGTCGAGTACAAGTGACACATGGCTCGCGTAAATTAGTGAGTCAAATGCGTCAGCATCAGTCTCTATACTTGCATTTACAAGAGGATAACAGCTACATTTTGGCATTGCAAAGAACAACATGGGACAGAGTGGGGCATGGTGCTAGATTAATGGCCTTGATGTGACCTTCATTTACAGACTTAGGTATCAGGACAGAGTATATTCGACAACAAAATATAAAGTTAGGGGCAAAGAGGACCGCCTTGCTTTAGTCCCTCTATCCGTTGCAAGTATCCTTAGAGGTTCTCCGTTGACTTTGACACTGACAGATGATGTTTTTTTTTTTTTTAAATGTTGTTATGTGTTGCATAATCTGAGTCTTTCATCTGTCAAGAAACGGTGATGCTAGCATAATGGCGCCGTTAGATAGGATTTCTAACGGTGCCATTGACACCAAATATTTCCTTCCAAACAAGTTTTGTCAATTGAGAGTGAAAACAAAGTTTCATTCCAAACAAGTTTTCTTGAAGAAATTTGTGGCCGAGAGAGTACCGTTTCTCTCATTGCAGGATACGGACGGTCATTTCATCATTTCTCGGCGAGAAAACCGATTCTTTCCAAAGTTCCTTTCAAAAGATCCCATTCTGGGGTATTCTGCAGCAGAACATCTCTAGGTTTTTTTTTTACCACCCGTCTGGGTGGCGCTGCTGGGGAGGGCGCTCTTCCTCTCGCAAAAGGTTGAGTGTTCGAATCCCGGGCACCGCAGGGTGACTTAACCGGTGCACGTGTGTGGTGGCTAGCACGTGTCGCCCCCAGGGTTTTACCTCCCGGCTGTCGGCTGTGCGGGGGTTCCCTGGGTTATAAAAAAAAAAAACATCTCTAGGTTTTTAAGTGTGGTTAGATTTGGTCGAACAAAGTTCGAAACTCTTGTGATAATCATCGAAATTGTCTGGCCACTAGATTCCTTTTTTGTTCGTCTACTATAAGTCTACGTCGGATATGATTTAGTTGGACATCTCTTTCGTCGACACCAGAGCCAAATGAGGCCATGCTATATTCTGTTTGCTCGGAGGTCATACGTATGCACGTCGAAATTGTTTGGTGTTGTCAAAGCACAAAATCTCGATCTAGTCCATCCTTACATGCTAAGATCTTGTGAATTTTCCTGTTCTTTGCACGACCGGCATATGCTGTTTCTTTGTGATCAACAGCTTAACTATCTCCTCTCGATTCACTTTCTGCTTCATATCAATCGATTGTTAATTTGTTCTTGCTTGTTCTCATACCCGACAAGTTTATATGCAGTGATGTGTGGGGAGAGGGTGGTTACTATGCAGTAGGAGGTCTGGCGCAGTGCCGCCTCCTAATCTATGAGACATATGAGAAAAGAAAGAGTCATATGGTCGTACAAAGTTAAATGAGCCGCTGGAATTATTTTCGTATTTATATAGGCGATACGAAGAGCCATTACAAAGCAAGCAAGTAAAACTTGATATACGAAGCCAGCATTTCAATTAATTTTTCTTGAGAACCTTGACATCCTTCCAACGTGACTCCACGCAGTGAGAGGAATCATCTTGAGCATAAACCCCGAACTTGAATAGTGCGAAGCCCCACCGTGGTCTGGAACCTCATACCTGAGTTGGTCATCCATATAGATCTTCACATTGGAGGTGTCGACGTCGTGTATCACGTTGAGCTTGAACCATTTGTTGTAGATGTTCTCGACCAAGACTTGGCTTCTGTAGTAATACAACGTGCCATTGTAGACCCGGAGAATGGAGGTCGTGGCATGACCGACAGCCCCGAGTACTTGCATGGTGCAGACGCCGGACGTTCCTCCTGGCACGTATACTTGCCCTTCAAATTGCCACACTCCGGAGGAATAGTCATGTCCCTGTTCAGGGTCTTCATTTCGTCAGGATGCAGTGGTTGGTGAAAGAATATTCAAAATTAAATCGTGGAATAGTAAGATCGACCGTCTGATGAGTCTCCAGATAACATGGATTAAGTCAAATCTGAGGAGCTTTTGACGAAGATCCCGGTTCTCACTTGCATGAGACCACTCGAACTGCGTGTATGGTATCTTTCTAAAAGCGTAATTACCTAGCAAACCATTTGATTGGATAGAATGACGATGCACTTATCTACATATAATTAAACAAAGGTAGAATTTATTGTTGAACACTTATCAGAGAGATCATGAATCGGGATGCATATATAAAAACACAATTACCACCAGTATATTGATTTACGATACTTCGATATTGGGTTTCTTTCTAGTTAAGTTCATGTTCCCAGTCCAGGTCCGGGGTTCGAAATCTTGGGACGTGACACTTTAGAGATACTAAACATGAAGGTAGCTTACATGGATACGAATTTCGGTGCGCGGCCTGGTTGCGCTTGTGGGGAAGTGAGGCTTGTCAGTGTCGAACACCCAAAGCGTGTGAACTCCATCTTCAAAGCTGTATCTCTGGTCTACCGGCACGTCATACGGCCTTGGCACGTCGAAGTTGGATTGAGTCAGCGGAAGCGAATTGAACCCTTCTGTGGGACCAACTTGCGTCTGAGCATCAACTTGGTGTGGCACCAAATAACCCAGGATCAAGCACAAGAGAATTGTAAGGATGGTCATGTTTAAGTGCTCTAGTGAGGGGCGAAAGAGATTGATGAAGAAGATAATTGTTTTGAATGTGTATATATATATATATATATATATATATATATATATATATGTATATATATAGGTATCTAGGCATCGATGGAATTTAAAATGATAATTGTTTCCTCCGTTTGGCAGCTGTATTGTTTCTAGTGTACTGCATAGTGTGATCATCTTTTGTCATTAGATAAGAAGCATACGAATTTTTACCACTTAATCACACGAAATACAAAATTATTAATGTCCCCGCTTGTTTTTATTGTAGTTAAGCATACAAACATCGAGTAAAAACCTTAGTTATAAACCCTTCAAGGTTAACATAGTTGGTTGGGGCGTCAGGAGATTTCCAGCTCAAGAACTGAATGTCCGTGCAAACTGCTCTGGGTCAGGACTACATACGAAATGTCTAAGACTTAATCAAGTCACGGGGTTTGTATAGTGCTTCATAAGCCTTAAGGTAGCTGGATCTCTGGACTTGTGCCCCAAAGTTATAAAAAAATATATTGTTGGATATGATTGCGTAGGTATCACTTCTTATGTGTTTTTTAAAGCACAAAATCTCTATCTTTATAAATCTATCCTTACATGCTAAAAGGTTATGAATTTTGTTATTTCTTACTTTGTCAATGACATATTGGCGATGAGGTCGGGGCAATAGATTGGGAGTCCGGGAGTGCGACCCTTCATTAGGAAAAAAAAAAAAAGCTTACATAGCCAAGCAAATTCTTCAAAAGAAGGCGCTAGCGCTAGGGATCACGTCAGAGAATAGAATTCTCTTCATCCAGGTGGTAGGGCTGTTGCTAAATAGATCAGACATCGTTGCTCATCTTGTGCTGGCCTGACAGAAGTTTTCCCATAACCGTACATGAGATTTTTCACCTCATAAGGCTCCTCCCTTATGTGCATAATGAGAATAATACATGGAAGCAAAAAAGGTTTGACCATAACAGGAGGAACGAGCAACTTCCCTTATTTTCATATATTGTACACGGTACAAATAATTATCACAAGACCTTTGTAGCGTAATAGTTTTTGGGCTACTGTTACTCCATCGGCACGTTATAAGCCACAAATTCTTGAAGGAATGGATCCCATAACATTTTCTAATTATTTTTTAATTATTTCTTTATGGTCTCATAGTAGATTTAGGATAGTCACATAAGCATTTCTCTTACCACAAGGGAAGTAAGTGGAACTTATAGGATATGAAGTCATTCAATCACTTCTTGAGAATCTTGACATCCCTCCAACGCGACTCCATGTAGTGAGAGGGATCAGCTTGAGTATAAACCCCAAACTTAAAGAAGTGAGAAGCCCCACCTTGGCCCGGAGCTGAAAACCTGAGTTTATCATCGATGTAGACCTTCACACTGGAGGCGTCGACATCGTGTATCACGTTGAGCTTGAACCATTTGTCGTAGATGTTATCGAGCAAGACTTGCGGCCTTCTGTAGTAATGCAAAGTGCCGTCGTAGACATGGAGCATGAAGGTTGTGGCGTGACTGTCGGCCCCAAAGACTTGCATGATGCAAACACCAGATGTTCCGCTTGGCACGTACCCATGCCCTTCGAACTGCCACACTCCGGACGAATAGTCATATCCCTGTTCAGTGTCTTCGTCTCGTTAGCATTCAATGGTCGGTGAAAGGATTTCCAAAGTTTAACAATGGAATACTAATATAGATTATATGATGAGTCCCAGATAACATGGATCAAGTCCAATGTGAGGAGCTTTTGACGAAGATCGTGGTTCTCACTTGCACGAGACCACTCGCACTTCGCAGTTGGAATAATACAGAGTGCTACTAATGATGTTTTTGTGACAATATGTGTATTATTTTCATTAACACCGTGTATGTTATCTTTCTACAAGTATAAACACCTCCAATATCGTTTGATTGGATAGAATGCCAATGTATACATCTAGTCTACACATGATTGAACAAAATTAGAATTCGTTGTCGAACACTCACCAGAGAAATTGTACATCGAGACGCATATACAAAGCACAATTATCATCAGAATACCGATTTATAATGCTTCTATATAGGGTTTCTTTCTGGTTATCACATCCCTGGTCCGGCTCCGGGGTCCCAAATCTTTGGGACGTAACGCTGTTGAGCTAGACTAGTCGTGAAGGTAGCTTACCCTTATACGGATTTCGGTGCGCGGCTTGGTTTGGCTTGTGCGGGTGTGAGGCTTGTCGGTGTCGAGCACCCACAGCTTGTGAACTCCATCTTTGAAGCTGTATCTCTGATCTACCGGCACGTCGTACGGCCTTTGCACTTCGAAGTTGGATTGAGTCAGCGGAAGCGATGTGAACCCATCTGCGGGATCAATCTGCGCCTGAGCATCAACTTGGTGTGGCACCAAATAACCCAGGCTCAAGCACAAAAGAATTGCAAGGATTCTCATGTTCAAGGGTTCTAGTGAGGGACGAAAGAGAGAGATGAAGAAGGTAATTGTTTGCACGAACGGCGATGGTGAAAGGATAGCCACAAAATTTACCTTTTTCCGAGAGAGAGAGAGAGAGAGAGAGAGAGAGAGAGAGAGAGATGGAGAAGATAATTGTTTGCGCGTAGTGGGATGGTGAAAAAAGATGGCCACAAAATTTACCTTTTTCCAACACAAGCGCGTGGAAATTTCCAACCAAAACAAGCTCCCTCTCTCTCGTGTGGAAAATGCGTTACTGATGATTGACCGTTCGTTTTCCAAGCCAACGGTACGATTAGCTAGGAGCGAGCACTTCTAGATCTTTTTTATAAATTTCATCTAAAACCTTAAACCTGCTCCTTAGAATATATTTATCGTTTTTTAGAATTTGAAACCTATTATAAACTTACTCGTTAAGATTCTGGGATCTAACAACTTTATTTATTTATTTTTATTTTATTTTTAGTTAAGCAAAATGAGAGTAAACGCAATAACAAAACTATAGTTGTATGTCATAAATAATAAAGTATGAAATCAAATAAAGCAACTTAAATTGTAGGAAGCAACAGAGGGTTGCCAAACCCAACGAATTGGCAGAGCCTGGGTGGCCTTATTCTGTATGGCCTCCAATGACGTTTCCAAAACATTGCTCAAATCTCACCGGACTCGACTTGAAAATCGAACGAAACACCCTATTTAAGATTGAATCGTTTCAATAATAATTTGTAATTCGGAATTCTCTAACATCATCGTAGCTTAACTCGATTATGTACGACGTAATCGATCTTGTTCTCACAATCTACTCATCCTTGCCTGGCACATGATTGCATCTGCATTTATTAAATCCATCAACAGAAACCGCGACATGAATCTTCTCTAAGATCAAGAACACGGTTGTTGGACTTGGACATAAGAGCGGCTAGAGATTAACCACAATATCTCATGGTCTTGCATTTTTCTGGGACAATTTGTCCAAATACAGCCTATCCCTTGCCAGGTTTGTGTTTATCCATATTTCTTTATGTCTAAATGCCCTTCCATCTTTTCACATTTGGCCCCGGTACTTTTGTTTTATTCCCAAATGCGTCTTCACTTTTAAGCAAATGCAATTGAAGTCAAACAAGCGAATGAAATCTTCCATTTCGTGGCCCACATGCATGTACAAAATCTATAAAAAGTGCCTAAAGGCAAACAAGCACGTACAAGATCAACACAAAAAAGAGCGTGTTCTCGGTTCCCCTGATTTGTTTCCCGGTTCTTGAATTTCGATTCCCAATTCTCGGTTTCTGATTTCCGGTTCCTAAAAAATTGAACCATGAACCCGGACTTGATTCCCACCTGTCCGATTCCAAAATTTCCGGTTCTATCATCAAATTATGCTCACCCTTACTGTTAGCCAATAATTTTGTGTGTACCTATATGTATATGTGTCGCAACCTAAAATTTCTCAGGCTAATGGATTATTAAGACTAAGCTTAACTCGGGTCCTCCCAAGCGCTACCATTTCGCAACTTAAGATTTAAGTTCTTAACGTGCAAATGTTTTCATGTTTGGAGTCGCTACTAATCTATTTGTGGTAGGTCGATTAGAAACCTAAATAAAACATAGGGAGATATGTCTTATTCCTACGAACTAGAGATTCTAAGCCCAGGGACTTGGTTACGCTAGATCTAGTTTAACGCCCTTTCGGTACCTTTTCTTTTCAAAAATATTTATGCATGCAGTCTGGATTCATTTTAACTTAGTCACTAGAATGTGAGGTGATCATACGGGTGCGCAAATCACCAAAGTAACACCCAATAATCAAAATATTAAATAAATTGCAAGATTGGGAGAAATACTTACCTTGAAGCAACATAAACATCTGCATTATTAGTTAGAAAATCACATCAACAATCCTAATATGATTTCTAATTAACAAGCAGTTCACTCAATATTTTTTTGATTTTCACTTATTTAAATAAAAGCTAATCTATATGTAATGACGTGCAAAAATTAACATGTGATTAATGCAGCCTAACACGCAAACTATATGTCATGCGACGACGTGACATAATTCTAATGGAGGACAAATGATTTATTTTTAGTATTTTCAATTGAAATTCGGAATTAAAAAAATGCCTAAATTAACATGCAATCTATTATAAAAAAATGATAATTTAGTCTATCCTAAAGTGATTCTTTTTGGGATTTTTATGAAAATTCGAAATTATTAAATATCCTAAATAATCCATTAAGATTAAAACAATCTTTAATTTAAACCAGGAAATATGCTACCTTAAATCCCAATTTAAATTAAATAATTATCTTATTCTTTAGGATATATTTAAGGTTCCCTAAACATGCAAAACTTCTAATTTAAATCTAACCAACAAAGTTTTGGATTTTATTTATTTAAAAGGAAAATAATTAAACAAAGATAACAACCACGCTCAAACAATCCATGCAATCCGCAAGATTCTTCTTGTCAAATTTAAATTAGGCAAAGAAATCAAACTAACGGTCATATCTATAGGGTTATAGATATCGACGGAAAGCTGATTGTTCAAATTTGGAAAGTAAATAAAATCTATTATCATATCCAAGTAATTATGGATAAGATAACGATTTACCGTATCGCCGTGTATCGTACCTTAGGGATAAGGTCGGATAGTCGTCCAGATGCGTTGCCAAATTAGGAATGATTCCCAATTTCGGGCATTTTTTAAATATTGCGGATATCATAAAATTATCCTAAGATATTTAGTTATCCACCAAAATATTCATGAAATATTCAAACACCCAAAAACTTAGGAAATCAAATATTCTAAGAATATCAGATGAGAATCTTACCTAATTTTGAGGATAATTTCCGAATTTGAATTCCGCTTCGGACTCGGATCGCGGAACATGCGGTGATCGATGGCGGGGGACCGGCGGCAGTAGCGGCAGTGGTGCTTGCAGTGATGTTCCGGTCAATTGGTGGACGAAACAACAACAATGGTTCGGTTTGAAGTGTGGCTATCGCTGTTGCCTCTGGTGGACTAATTGCTGTCGGACGTCAAGAGGCTGGTGTGTTGCGACGGAGAGGAACAACTTCGTTGGGTCTGCTGAGAGACACGGCCAGAAGTGGTTGGGCGTTGGTGATTTCAGGAACAATGTGGGGCCACGACAGCAATAATGTCGGCTTGTGTAACCTGCAGTCAAAAAGAAAAGAAATTCTTTCTTTCTTTGTGAAGAACGACCATTCTCTCTTTACCTCTCGCTTCCTCTCAATTTGTGGCCATATATTTTCAATTGTGTGGCCTCCAGACCAAAAAGAGAGGCCCCTCTCTTTTGTCTTTTCGTCCTTCGATCGTGGCTACCAGGGGAAGCTGCAACTCCTCTCTCTCTCTCTCTCTCTCTCTCTCTCTCTCACTTTTTGCAGTCAAGAATTCTCTTCCGAAAATTCTCCGAGCCCCCAGAAGTGAAGCCCCCCTCCTTCTTTTATATACTTTTTTCACCAACAAATGTTTGGACTCATGCATATTTTCTTTCCTCTTTCTTTTCAATCAAATATTCCTTTTGTTGACTAAATCTTGCTATCAACTATTTATTCCCTCAAATAGTTGATCTCACAAATATCGCGGGAATTATGCCGATTGCTTCTTCTTTATTTGCTATGTGACCAGAATCTTGATAATATCAAGCTTTATCGCTTCAAATTTTTATCAAATTTTCCTAACTTGATACACATGATTTTGGCCATCGCAGGCTTAGTCGAGTTAAGTTTAGAATCATTCACTCAAGTCCATCCGCCATGCTCCAGTGCAAATGCAACTATATGACCCTATTACTATAAATGCTCCTAAAATCTATATGCAGTCTAATTATTATTTTTACTAGGTGTCGGGATGGACCCCTAATTTTTCTATGCAATATATACCTAACCGGATTGTCAAAATTTAGGTGTCAATAATATGTAGACGTGGTGAAGATATAAGTAGCTATGTATCAATGGATCTTAAATGGTCATTGTTTCTTCGGTTTGGTAGCTGGTTATATAGTTTCTGGTGGACTGTTTAATGTGATGATCTTGTTGTCATTTGATACGAAGCATACGAGATTTTTACCACACGTTTTTGTCGTGATATGAGTTGACAGCACAAAATACAATATTGTTAATATCCTCGTTTGTTTTAGGATTAATATCACGAAAAATTCCAAATTGATATATTTGTAACAAATTTAACTCAAATTAATTTTTTAACCATAAAAAACCCTAAATTGATACTCCTGTAACAAATTTACTCTCCTTTAATTTCTATTTAATTTTACCATCAAATTACTGAGTTAGATGATACATGACAATTAATGGATGTACCAATTTAAGGTTTTACCCTCCGTTTATTTCAGGTGTACTGGTTTGTGAATTTTTGTGGTATTAACCCAATTTAACGGAAACTAACAAATGATAAATTTGCCAGATGAGTTCCAGTTTGGGGTTTTTGATAATAAAAAAATTAGTTCGAGATAGATTTGTCACAAGTGTTTTGGTTTGAGATTTTTTGTGATCAAAAAATTTTGAGGTAAATTTGTCATAGGTGTATCAGTTTGGAGTTTTTCGTGGTATTAACCCTTTTATTTTATAGTGGTTAAAGCTTTATAAATAGCCGAGTAAAACCTATAATCACAAACCCTTTAGGGTTGACTTAGCAGATAGAGGTGTTGGAAGATTTCCAACTTGGGAATTAAGGTCGTTTGCACAAACTGTTCTGAATTAGGATTACCTGTACAAATAAGATAATTTGGACTTGACGGGTTCACGGGGTTTGTGGGGAGTTCCATTAACCTTCAAGTAGCCAAGCCATCGCACTCGTATCATTATTTGTAAAAAATAAACTACAGTTATTGATTTACAAATCACTAGACCTCACTGCATTTTTCTGTGGTCTGTTTGATTGGGCATGCAGATTCTGTACTGCTTTGTTCGCGTGCTCATAGTTGTACTGTTATAGGCGAGTGAATTGATACCGCCAAAAGCTACGAAAACTTGCAATATACTTATCAATTCTTGCGAGACTTACTTTCATAGGTGGAAAGAAAACGCATGGTATAAACTATGAGAGCCTAGCTCATTGGCCGTCGTGGGGACCCAACATGATTAACAATCTAGATGGCCTAAGCCCACTGGTTTTATGTACCATGCAAAACCCGCTCTCCAAAACTGGGCGCAACATGCACAACATGCAAGTGATGAAGGATCAATTCAAGAATATTAAGCCTCATCTAACAATTAAGAGCACATTACTTGAAGGTCAACTGCAAACTATGCTAGCAGAATTTTAAGGCTCACTCTTTTCTAGATTTTGATGAGGATTTCATGCTCCAATCTATTCTCATAAATATATGGTTGCAGTAGCTTCAAATGTATCGAGTTACATGCAATTTGGAATTATCTAGAGGAAGTTATGCTGGAAAGGCTAAGTGTTTTCGACAAAATCTGAGATGTATGTAGTCATTGAGTCGTATTTATAGCATTTTGTTTCTGCAGTCATGTTGATTCAACAGTCAATGTTCTTATTTACGTTTTGTTCGGAGATAGTGTGGGTCTTGTCTTAGGAATAGAAGATTAGGAGTCTTAGGGTGCGAATGGTAACCATTCTGCTCCAGAAATCAAATTCTTGCCATAAATTGATTTCTGGAATTCTTGCCAGAAATTGATTTCTGGAGGAGAAATCTGTTTGGTAAAACATGACTAATTCTGCTCTAGAAATTGATTTCTAGAACAGAAATTTGTTTTGATTTGTTGATTTTTTTTGCACCTAAAAAAATTTAAATTTTACTCAAAGTGGGTGGCCACAGGTATTATAAGTTATTCTGTAAAGTTTTGAAATTTTTGATTTTTTTAATTTTTTTTGGGCACCTAAAAAAATTTAAATTTCACTCAAAGTACGTGGCCACATGTATTCTAAGCCATTTTGTGAAGTTTTGAATTTTTTATTTTTTAATTATTTTTAATTATTTTTAATTATTTTGGGCACCTCAAAAAATTTAAATTTCACTCAAAGTGGGTGGCCACAGGTATTCTAAGCCATACTGTGAAGTTTTGAAATTTTTTATTATTTTTTATTATTTTTTTGGGCACATCAAAAAATTTAAATTTCACTCAAAGTGGGTGGCCACAAGTATTTTAAGCCATTTTGTGAAGTTTTGAAAATTATTATTATTTTTATTTTTTTGGGCACCTAAAAAAATTTAAATTTCACTCAAAGTGGGTAGCCACGAGTATTTTCAGCTATTCTGTGAAGTTTTGAAATTTTTGATTTTTTTTTATTTTTAAAAAAAAATTCACCAAATTCCATATTTTCCCGAAATCTGACTTTTTTTTATTTTCTGGAAATTTTTATAATTTTTTCTAGAATTTTTCAATTTTTATGTATTTTCTGAAAAAAAATTATGAGAAAATAGGGAGAATGCATTCCGGAATCAAGAAGCTACAAAAAGTAGCTTCTCTTTTTCTTGCCAAAAACTCATTCTGGAATCAAAAATGCATTCTGGAATCAAGAATGCATTCTGGAATCAAGTATTTTTAACAAACGCATTTTTATTCCAGAATGTGAAAATTGCTCCAGAATGCATTCCGGAAATTTTTTAACAAACGCCATTCTGTTCCGGAATGCATTCCGGAACAGAATTTTTCTTCCGGAATGCATTCCATGCGCACCCTTAACCACTTGGGGCTTACCCAAATGGGAAGGTAATTGGAGAGTTCGAAAGTCCCCTCCTCCGGAGAGGGAGATTTCATTTCGAGTAATAGGTTTAAAACTTTTTAGTACTTTTCTCAGGATTTATGGGCTTATGGGATTTCCCCAGGTGGATCCACTGGGAGCCCGCGAAGCTCCTCATAGGGGAGCTCCAAAATTCAGGAATACACCTTGTAGACCAAAAAAAAAAAAAACAGAAGATTAGGCGTCTTAGGTTTCGTTTGTGCTTGATGAGATGTTCCAAAAGTTTGAGTCCATATAAGCCACTCTTGAGACTTCTTTGAGGAGTAAATTATAGTGTTTTGTTCAATGAAGTTTATGTTTGGACTCTTTGATTAGATTGTAACTTCGAATCTCTTTAGTGGATTTTTTTTTGTTTTTTTGGTCCTGTCTTTAGTAGATTTTATTGAGTGATGAGTCACACATCCTAAAAGAGGATTCCTTAGCTGTGGTGAACATCTATCCTCTAATATGCCCTGTTCCCCGAGGAAGATTTTTGAGGTGGTGAGCGTTTTCTTTGTTGCATTTACGCTATCTTCTAAATCTCAGACCCCTCCAATATCAGCAAAGTTTATGTCGGACTAGGGAGTAGAGAGGATGAGGATGATAATTCAGTCTTTCGTAACTCATAACGGGGATGATTGTAAATCAAATTCAAAAGCATGTTAGCACAAATTTGATGAAATGTAAATCAAGCAAGTAATTAGGCCAATGGCGACGATCCCGACCAGCCCCTTCAAGTCCTTCCCTCCTTTGCTTTGATTGTCTTGATTTATGTCAGATGGCACTCACGTAGGAATCAATCTAATTCCAAGAATTCGAACCGTTTTCTGCTCATTCCTAAGCCCCTGTGCACAACCTCAAGTATGGAACAATATGTGGATGAAGGGAAATCAATATTGTATGATCTTCTCCCGAACAGTATATCAGAAAAGACGACTTGCAAATTTATCCATGCAATCGGTCACATATATATACATAACATTTGAAAGAAAAGTATTAATGGGAACATCTCCTGGACAATCTATTTCCCATCCCAAAATCCCCGTGCAAACTCGAGCATGGCAAAAGACACAAAGAAGAGGTACCATAGATAGACTTGCAGCACTCAAGAGAACAAGGAGTAACATACATATATATGATCTTTCCCAGAATGTCAACCAGTAAAGATGATCAAGGCTCTGACCCAAAAAAAGAATAGAAAAGATGATCAAGATAATTTAACCATGGTTCGCCTGTCAAGAATAAATAAAAGGAAGGCAATAACAGATTACCTTATCGACAATCATCCCCACTCATTAAAACATTTAATTCGAAAGCATTCACAGGGTACTCTGTCATTCTGTAGTACCGACCTCAAAAGTCCAAAGGGCAATTCTAATAGCACTGACCTTATCCAACATCCAGGTCTGGCTCACTTTATAGACAAAAGCTTCATCAAATCCAAGTTTATTCTTCAGCAGGTTGACCCAAATATTTCCTTTTTTTTTACTATTAGATGTTTCTCCGCAATCTGCACTTAACAGAATGGAAGTGCAGTTCATGACTAACAGACTTGCCTTTTGGCTCGAGCCAGTACTTCCAACAGCCACGCAATTCAATTTCAATAAGACACAATTGGCATACAAAATGCATAGCATGCATTTGGCTGCTCAGACAATTTGAAATAGAAGAATAAGAGCGCTTTGTTCAGTAACAGTATCTACAAGAACCTAAGCTCTCCAGAATGGGGGCTCCAGTCCACAAGCTTTTTTACCTCTGGATTTTGTGTACATCAAGTTGTGCAACTGTCTTTCATGAATGATGTTAAAGGTCGTGTCCAAGAATGATTTAGAAACCAGCCCATCCTGCAGGTTGAGAAGATGATTTGTTCTCCATTAACTTTGAATCCCCAAACCGCTGGGAAGTGCCTCCTTCTCGAATCGGTTTTGATATCTGAGAGCTGGCATTGGGCATAGCAGTAAAACTCTCTGAGCCAAAGCCCCATGTCTCATAATTAGATGCTGCTTGAGTGCCCTGCTTACTTTGTTGACCATTTCTCGTCCTAACAGATTTAGTGGTGGTATCCCTTGAAAGAGGCTGCTTTGGCTTAGGATCATCGGCGAAAGCCTGCCATGATGTGGATTCTGAGCTTCGAAAATTCTTCTCAACTTTTTCCTGATGGATGTCCCAGTTGGTTTTTCTAGTTTCCTCTGATGGCTGTATTAACCGAAATGGTTGTCAACGTAGAATGTAACACAACCTAATAATTGCATATGATGGATAAAATTAGACAAAAAGAGAACAAAATTACCATAGCAGCGGCAGATGACTCGGTTCTAGTAGGGGTTTGAATTCTCATAGCATCCCTACTTGGTGATGGAGCTCTAGCAGCGAGAGCTTGTTTGAGTTCCTGTATTTCCTGCCTCTGAGATCGGCAGATGGCGGATAGCTTTTCATTTTTGGAAGTCATCTCAGTCTTCTCTAAGTTTGCCTGCTTCAGCTGCTCTTTTAGCCTCTCTAATTCAACCTCCAAATCTTCTTCCTTTTGCGTCCTGTGATTGCTGATACTAGAGCTAAACTTTTTAGTATCAAATTCAGCGACGAAGGTATTGAAACTATTATCTTGAAAAATGGCTGCATTCTCAGGTTTTGATGCTCCTGGTCTCTCGTTACCCTGGTCTGAATCTTTTTGGGAGAAGTTTATCTCGAAGTCTTTATGATGATTTCCCTCAGGCCTAAGGTAGTTTTGTCCATGTGCACTCCTCCGAGTAGGTTGTGGCTGTACATTTACCTCTTTCTTCGGATAAGTGTTCTTGGAGAAAGTATGATTCTCTACATGCTCTCTATCAAGTTTTGACGTTCTATGACTTGTTGGTTCTTCATCGAACTTTGGGCCAGTATTATCCTCAGTAACAACTGAACTCTTTGCATGCTGAGTAGACCAGAAAGCACCGAGCTGCCCCCCACCTCCACCTGCTTTAATATGAGGTGACGATTTGACTGAGTCACCATATGAAGGTGGGGGAGGTGGACTTCTACGAGGCACTGGTGACACCCGATTTGTGGACTTTGGAATGCCTGGAGGATAAGGAAGCTCACCTTTTTAAGTTTTAAATAAAGCAGAGAAGTAGACATTGTTGAACGAAGGTCTGTCACTTGAATACTTGAGTGACTGAGTTGTAAACTTACAAAAATTTATTAACAAGAAATATTGCGAATCAAACTACCCGCATTTCAAAAGGGTTTCATATATATGAATTAAGTCACTCAGTTCATGGTATCAATTCCATGTTTGAGAAGAACAAATGTCAACTAACAGGACTACCTTCATGAATCTCTGCTGATTGCATTTCTGGGGGCTGATCAGGCAAAGACTTTTGCTGTCCAACAGGTAACTGCTCATTAACACGGAACCAGACCTGCCGCCAGGGGAAGAAATTGCCAAAATCAGTGAAGCAGATTGTTGAAACTCCAATGAGTGCATGCATGCTATGATCTATAACTAGTTTAATTTCATCAAGATCAGTGGCCGATCAAGCAAAGCACTTGCCTGCGTGATGTCTGGTCTGGCATCTGGAGAAGCTTGAAGCAGGTCATTAATTAGATCCGTGATGAAAGAGCTGTATTTTGGTAACTCTGGAATACGATAATTCCCGTTCAGGATTTGTAGCTTGGACTCTCCATCGAATGCAGATTTCAAGTAGCAAATCCGAAACAGGAGGCATCCAAGGGCCTAGGATGAAAAAGTAAATAAGTTCCAACTGACTTTTATACTCCTCCCTTCAAACAGAATATAAATGCCAACTTCACATACCCATATATCTACTTTTTCGTTTAGGACCTCCTTTCGATATAAATCCCACATCTAAATCAGAAAGGGAGCAAACGGGATCAGACATTTTTTCCACTAGGGTCAACAACATATATGTAAATGCACAAATCTTTATATTCAACCTCAGGAGCCCTGTATGCAGGTGTCGTGTGCTTCCTGATATTGTCTTCTTCAATGCCCATTTCTTCAGGCTTCTCAAACCGTTTGTGATTGGTAGAGGTGCTTCCGAAATCACACAACTTCCACAGTCCATCAGTCCCCAACAAAAGATTCTCAGCCTTCAAGTCCCTAGGCAATTAAACAAAGACTCCTTAGAATGCAAGATGAAGATTGCCTCCAACAATTGGAAAGGGAAAAACAAGACAATTCTGTAGATTGAAAAAGCACATCAAGGGTGCTTTTATTGCTCCTTCCCATTTTTTAGTTTTTCCGATCTGAAAACTATCCTCTCAATACTCCCAGCCAAATCATACACTCAAAATAGATGATATCCACTAATCTTTAGATTTGATCTTTGGATATTCTTTTCATCAGTCATTTTCATGATCAAAATGCATCAGACCCAAAAGCGGCCAGACTGAACTCAGTCACCAGGTTCCTTGCTTTCAACCAATAACACAATCTAGAGTCTCAATTGCTAATAAAGGGCACAAGTTATACCATATGCTATATAATCCGAGTACCAATAAGTCTGATCCAACAGAGAGACCATAACAAGTATAAAGATCATATAAATGCCAACTCATGTATCCACTCCGATTAATCTTTCTGAAGCAAATTTCTTCCTAGTAGGCTAGAACAGAAAGGTGGCATTATAAGACCTTTTGCTAGATGCCAATACTCTTTGATGAAACAGAGATCACGCAGAAGGTACAACGATTAGGAGTAATGATCAGCAACTATAAGTACAAAAGCAAGAATATTAAATACCGAGGTATGTGCTGTAGGACTTCTAAATTTCAGCCATTAATTTAAGCACGTAATGGCAAAATCCGAATAAATCCTCAAGAGCTCATTTTTCTATAAGCAACCAAGGAAGAGCACGATTATCAAAGGTCTAACTCGGGCGGGAAGGATGCACGGAAGGCTAATGGGATTGAAAGAAATCACATCTTTAAAGGTGCCATATATATATAATCAGAGGGAGTCTGCTGTCAAGTGTGTCAACTCATTTAATCGATTAAATAGCAAAGATCAGTAGTGAACAGATTAGAGGAGTAGCATCATTGCGGTGGGCGGAACGAGAGAGGAAATTACAAGTTTCTTCCTTTCTTTACATGGATCACCAAAAGCTCATACTTTCCCCTTCTCTATTATGGATGAGCAGGGACTAGCTTACATTGGCAGACATGTCAAAAGCAATAAAAACAAGGCAGAAGCTGCGATACTGTGACAATTACCTATGAGCGACGGGAGGCGACTGGCAGTGCATTGCGAAAACGGCATTACAAACATCCCTGAAAATCACCAATATCTGTTTTTCCTCAAAATGCGCAGCTCCTCTGCTCTCCAACACATTAACCAGGGACTTCTCGCAGAAATCCATCAAAAGCAGAACTTCTTTGGTCCGTCCCATGTCCAAAACAGTGTGAGCATGAAGTGCGACCACGTTCGGATGCCCCGCCAGCGATTTCATGACCGAGATCTCCTTCACCGCGACTTCCAGCGACTCCTCGTCGTTGCAAATTATGTGCTTCAGAGCAAACTGTTTGGACATATGCAGAGCATCCCGAGCCAAGTAAACGCAGGAAAACCCACCCTCGGCAATGATGTTCCGGACATGAACCTTAACGTTCCCGATGTCGATCGTGCGACCTTCGAGTCCAGCCTGCTCTTTCTGCGCGAACGCCTTGAACCTCCACATGGTTTCCGGGCGATGCTGGGTTCAAAGGGTCACCGAGATCTCACTCTGGCGTGCGATTCGCGATCTGGGTCGCGCGCTCCCCCAGATCCCAGATCGCCGGCGATCCGGATCCGCCGGGCGCGCCGTTCCGGAGAGATGGGTAGGCACGGAAACCGAAACCCTCTGGAGCTGAAGGGAAGAGGAGGAAGACCAAGCTCGCCGCCCTGTTTGAGCTGCAATTCCGTCTTCTTGGTGGCTGGCTACTCTGTTGTGGGTGGTGGTGAAAAAGTGAACTTTAGACGGCTGGTCGCTGGTTTGATAACGAAAAGAGCATTATGCTTACCTTTGAAGGAATGAATACGTTGAAAACAGAGGATCAACGCGCTTTCGAACCTATTTGATTGAACTGAATACCCCCCATAGGTCTGATTTTTGTGGTGTTGAGTCCATTAGAGTTATCTTTGTGGAATTGGTTTATGAAATTTTATTGAATTATTTTGAACCCTGCCGACTTAATTAACCCTTTCATTTGCATACTCGTTTTGTAAAATAATTTCACGAACCCAACTTAATATGCTCCTCCGTGTTGTTCAACTAGATTTCTATTCTTGATTTTACACTCGTTCGATTGAATAGTATTTGTTTGCCTTAGAATTTAGGAAGCAGGAGTCCGGACAGGAGATAGTTATGCCGTTATTTGAAGATTGGTAGGATGTTCAACAAATTTCGAATCATATCGGTTGATATTCCAGAAAGGAAAGTACAATTGATTAGACTTCAATTTGTGTCATATGACAGAACTACACTGTAACTCCATTGTCCTTTGAACCGTGTCGTTTTGCCAAGTGGGACTCCCTCCGATCAAAATATGTTAAACTCGGGAAGCCTTCCACTTGTTTGTATTAATTAATCTTAACCCATCGAAGAAATCGTTGCAAAAAAATGAAACACAATAGAAAAATCATTAAAAGGATTTCTGGGTCTAACTAGGTATTATTATAAAAGGATTTATTGGCAATATGGCCAGATTTGCGGGCCTCCGGCAAACCTTCTCAAGAAAGATGCCTTTGTGTGGGATGAGGCGGCTGCTAAAGCATACCAGCATATATATATCTCTGAAGGAATTGATATCCCAAGCACTAGTCTTAGCTTTGCTGGATTTCAGTAAGCCATTTGTCATTGAAACTAACGCATCTGCCGGCGGCATTGCCGCATTTATAATGCAGGAGGGACATCTCCTTGCTTTCATCAGCAAAGCTTTGTCAACTAAACATCGGAGTTCTTTCACTTTAATACATAAGAATTGATGGCACCAGATCATGCTGTCTCTAAATGGCATCCTAATCTCATGGGAAGGCTTCTTTTTCTGTCATCAAAACTCAGCGTGAAGTTCTTGATGAGTCAAAAAATCCACAGTGTGAGCCACTGAAATGGTTGGCCAAGCTTATGTCCTATGACTACGAGATATATTTCGAGCAAGGGAAGGAAAGTGTAGCTGCTGATGCGCTGTCGAGACTCCAGTATTCTTAAACATTTTGGCAATCACTTTGACACTTGTGGAGCCATCTCTTTTGCGAGAGATCAAGCTGGGTAGGGAGGGAGCAGGATCCCAAATTTGAGCCACTCATTCAACAGCTCAGCAGCTCTCATTCTACCGCCTCTTCCTACGTGTGGCATAAGGGCACCTTAACGAAGAAGGGCAGGTTGGTAGAGGGCAAGAATGAATAATTAAGGAAGAAATCATACTTCTTTACCGTGACTAATCCATGGCTGGTCATTCTGGAGTGGGAGCAACATAAAGAGAGTTGCGTCCACTTTCTACAGGAAGGGGGTTGAAGAACAAGTTAGCCAATGCTGCTACTCCTGCCTTGTTGCAGCCTTTACCTATTCCTGACGGGGAATGGCAGGAAGTGAGCATGGACTTTGTTGCTGGCCTTCCTAAACCCCAAGAAAAAGATGTAATCTTTGTGGTGGTAGATTGGTGCAGTAAATATGCTCATTTTACTGGCCTTCAGCATCCTTATTCAGCAGCTCAGGTTGCCCAAGCTCATATGGACAGTGCCCATAAACTCCATGGTCTCCCCAACAGAGTTGTGAGTGATCGAGATATTGTCTTCATCAGCAAATTTTGGGCTGCACTCTTTGAACTACCGAAGGTGGAGCTATATCATCTGTTCAGCTTGTCATCTGCAAAAAATTTGGCGGTCAGCAGATGTTTAGGGTCTTTATCTTGGGTGTATGACTCATGATTGTCCCACTGGATGGATGAATTGGCTTTCCTTGGCATTGTGGTGGTACAACACTAGTTATCACAATTTTACTAGAATGATGCCTTTCGAGGCTGTCAATGGTTACACATTACCAATCCACATTTCATATGTGCCTAAGGATGTTGTGCTTCCTCCTGTTGATCAAAGATTACGAGATCGAGAAGTCGTGACTCATCTCTTGAAGGAGCACTTGCATTGGGTGCGAAATATGAAAATAGGATGAAGAAACTAGCCAAATGTAAGGATGTACATGTGAGTTGTTTTAGAAAATCCCACATCGGATAATTGGTGTGGTGTAGAGCAATTAATATATCCTAATTAGTTCATAACTCATTGGTTTAAACTTTTAAATGAAGGTGGGTTCAACTAGATATATTAATAAGCTCGGACTTAAGCTCCTTCTTGATGATTTCTTCAAGCGAAAGGTATTGGGTTTGGTGATCTCTGTTGGTAAAAGGTATTGGGCTTGGTGATCTCTCTCCCTCTTGATGATTTCTTCAAGCGAAAGGTATTAGGTTTGGTGATCTCTGCTGGTAAAAGGTATTGGGCTTGGTGATCTCTCTGGGTGAAAAGTATTGGCCTTGTTGTAGGCTCGATTTCGGACTTAGGCTCTCTCTTGATGATCCCCTCGGACGAAAGGTATTGGGCTTTTGCTGATGTGGTCCTAACATTGACTCTTGGTTCAACATTTGGAAAAAGCTTTTGAGTAAATGTAAAGATCTTTAGTTTAAAGGCTTTTCATGAAAAGCAAAGACGGTTTGGTAAACTTTAATTGAAAAACGCATTGGGATGCAACCTTGAGAGAAATGCTATTTGGTAAAATTACATACAAAAAGTCCTTTAGTGTGATCAATTGAAGCTTTTTTTTTAATTTCTAATTTGTTTAAAATTAGAAAAGACAACGTTTACAACTTTTACAATTTTAATGTCGAGAACAATGTAAAAGAGACGCATTAACAAATTTATAAATAAAAAAACACATTTCTTTTTTGGCTAAAAAAACAAATGGATCATAACAATGACGGGTTATTTGATCATGTAATTGTGTAAACCCCTTTAGGGATGAGCATGGGTCCAGGATAAAACCTGGAATCTAACCGTTGGGAATTTGTAAATTCTAGGTTCCAAGATATGCAGAGTAAGTTTCAGATTTCAAAAATTGGGATACCTATTTCAATAAATAGGTTCTAGGTTCTAAATAGATGAAACATGAAACTTGAAACTTTAAACAAGTTTTGAAAAAGCATTGGGCTTCTGTTGTTACAGGCCTAACATTGAGTCTTGGTTCAACATTTGGAAAACGCTTTTGAGTAAACGTAAAGATCTTTACTTTAAAGTCTTTTCATAAAAAGCAAAGATGGGTTTGGTAAACTTTAATTGAAAAATGCATTGGGATGTAACTTTGAGAGAAATGCCATTTGGTAAAATTACATACGAAAAGTCCTTTAATGTGATCAATTTAAGCTTTTTTTTTTTAAATTTCTAATTTGTTTAAAGTGGAAAAGACACAATTTCAATGTTGAGAACAATGTAAAAAAACGCATTAACAAATTTATAAATAAAAAAAATGCATTTCTTTTTTGGCTGAAAAAACAAATGGATCATAACAGCGGCGGGTTATTTGATCATGTAAATGTGTAGCCCCCCTTAGGGATGAGCATGGGTCTAGGGTAGAACTAGTAACTCAATCGGTGGGAATCTGTAAGTTCCAGGTTCCAAAATATGTAAGGTAAGTTTTAGGTTTCAAAAATTGGGGTACCTATTTCGACGAGTAGGTTTTAGGTTCTAAGTAAGTGAAACATGAAACCTGGAACCTTAAACAAGTTTTTTGTGTTTTTTTTTTGTTTTATGTTTTCGCGTGATCTTGCAGTGTTCTATTGCGTTAGATGATACATGTATAATCTAGAACCATTAGTTTGAGATTTTTTTTTTATGACCTGTTAATATTTCATATTTTTCATGTCTCTAAATAAAAGTTATTGTCAGTGGATCGCAGAAGTAAGTTGTGATCGTTAAAGATGATGATTCACTACAATTATTAAATTATAATATATGTGGAACTTGTGTATTTCCTAAAACCGACCTTAGAACTTGTGATGGGGTATGTTCCAGATTTCAAAAAATGATGAATCTATTCTCATGGGTAGGTTTCAGGTTCCAAACGAAATTGTATGGAACCGCTCACTCCTAGCCCCCTTATTGACACCATTAGGGTCAACCATATATCCATAATCATTATTCAATAAGACGGGAGGCATTCATACAGCCTAACTTCATAAAAATGCAAATTCGAGATGTTCGGGGGAGGACAACCGGTAGCGAGGAAGACTACTTCACAACGTGCTGTCAGCGTAACCACACAAATATCAATCATGAACTGGATCAGAACCATGATGGGTTTGCTGCACAACATATATATGCTTTTGGCGCTAGACAGACAAATTCAGACAACTCGTTATACTGATACGCAATAACATATGGTGAATGATGTTGCACAGCACTCACCGAATACTTGCTCCATGAATCCATGTATGAAGAACTTTTGACCAATATTTCTGCAGGTGCCAATCGTAGTTCAGTAAGTATAGTACCAGTTTCAGTTTCCGAAAACCTGCTTATACCCAAAAGCAGATAGTCATATAAATAAAAAATTCGACATCAAAACATCCCATTGTCGATACCAGAAGGATCAGTGAACTGCACAAGTCCCATAGACACATTGCTGGTGCAAACTAAGTTTGCAAATTGATCCTACCTTCACTTCAGGATAGCTAGTTTCATCATCTCAAAGTCAAAAGCCATCCTTCATCTTGCTCATTCTGCCATGTGCTCTCCGCCGACTTCCTTTGGTTGCCTAGACCTTTTCTCTCTCAACTTGTCCATGGCAACTTGTGCCTCATGGCAGTCAGTCGTACAAAATGCCCTCAAGTGGCTGCAACACACTGCAAACATTTCTTGTCATTACTTCGACTCTAAATGTTCGGGCAATTTGAAGTTCAAAACATGCTCCAAAATATTGGCTTTCATCTCAGACGGGTCAAACATGTTCACTAGCACAACCAAACGTGAAATCAGCTGGAAATTCATCACTTTGTAAATAGAGTGCGATTCCACATAGCTCCGTCTTCGCATCCAAATCAAGCCAAACATCACCACAATTTTCTGCACATTCACACACAAGCAAAATGTCAGAGCTAGACCTCGCTATCAAATCATGATGGGTTTTTAGTAAATAAATGGGCCGCCCATGTTGGACAAAACCCAGCCCACAAACTTTAAAAGAGCCCATGAAAGAAATAACCGCAAAAGGCAGTTATTTTATGGGAGTGGGAACAAAGAGTGGGTTGTTAGAAAACTCACGTACAAGTATCAGAAGAGAAGAAGTGTGTGAAGTGTGTGATTTTGATTCACTATCTGAAAGAAGAAGAACACTTACTTTTCTGAAGACAAAAAGCGAAGAAGGATCGCTATCTCTCTCTGCAATAGTAGCATTTAATCTGTGGCAAAGAGGTATGTTCGTTTTATGTAATATGCTTCGAACGATCAGTGATTCAATTCTAGAATGGGCACGTTTTCCGCATTTTAGTATTACGAATCAGGAATGTGTTTCCGTCAATTTTTCCGCAATTTCTAGGAATTTG
This sequence comes from Syzygium aqueum, assembly GCA_031216185.1. Taxonomy (NCBI): domain Eukaryota; kingdom Viridiplantae; phylum Streptophyta; class Magnoliopsida; order Myrtales; family Myrtaceae; genus Syzygium; species Syzygium aqueum. Next base: position 6,577,555 of record CM062239.1, read on the forward strand.
TTTCCTTCATTGGTATCAGAGCATGTGTTCTTGTTTCCTGATTGTTTGATGCGTTTATAAAACGAATTGTTGGCCGGAATTCGTGAAACGGCGCCGACGAACGCTCGGGTACGAAAAACCGACACCCGGCCGTACTGTTCGGGATCATTTCTTGATTTCCGTTCGACAAAATTCATTTTTGAAAGTGCAGAATCGTAGTGCTCGTCGATACGAGCAAAACGAGTGGTGGCACGCCCCGGGGGGATACCGGACGCGCCCCCACGCGCCGCCACAAGCGGCGGCTTCGCTGGCACGTGCGTTGCACGTGCGCAGCAGTTGCCGCGCGCATGTGCCGCGCGCGTGCGCGTGTGTGCGTGGCTGACGTCACGCTAACGTCAGCCACGCCTATTATTTAATTTATTAATTATTTATTTATTTTTGTGGGCCGACGGCCCGGCCCGGAAAACCGACCCGACCCGTCTGACCCGTGACCCGACCCGTTGACCCGTTGACCTGTCCCGGTCATCCGTTGACCGGCATTGACCACCGTTGACCGGCGTTGACCGGCGTTGACCGGCGAAAAAAAAAAAAAAAAAAAAAAAAAACAGAAGGGGTTGCAGAATGTGTTTCTTGCAATATAGTGTCATGATTTAAAAATGTAATCATTTTTTTTCTGCATTTGTTGCAGGAAAAATGGTACGAAGATATCGAACCCCTATTATCCCTAGAACGGCGTTTCAAAAGGAGAAGCTTGAGAATCTAAGAATCAAGCTGGCTCTTTACCGGTGGGATGCTGATGATGACATGATGACACACATCATCAAGGTCAACCAAATGATACAAGATATCATTTGGAACGGTTTCTCAATGCCAGGGTATGTGATGGTCGGAGCCCTCAAATGCACCATTCCTGATGAGTTGGGAAGAATGATTGATAGGGTTTGGGATACTTTAGAAGGTCCGAGTTATAAGATGATTGTGGAGCAATTCATGAAAGAGTACATACGGGTCGGGGCAAGAAGGATGTCAACCCTTGCAATGAATCGGTCTCGGCGCAATACGTTGCCCGAATATAGGGGTTTTCCGGGTGCCTCCATTTGGATGCCAAAGAAGATAAAATTTCCTAAGGATTTTTATGAATCTTTCCCTGTCTATATGAAATTGATAGACGGTTGATTTTCTTTTATTTTAGTTTGGTTTTAAGATATCCTAGGTGGATAGTACTGTTTATGTTGATGTTCATGTTTTTCCTTTTCTATGCTGGATTTGTTCCTTATGTACATATTTTTTTTATGAATAGATGTTGATGGATATTTTCTGTTATGAATAGTTTATGGTTCTATTCTATTATAATATCTGTCTTATTGGTATTATCTAGTTGAGTGGGAGTTCTAAAAGTTTTAGTAACTTTAAAGAACGTAATTTTACCTTAATGATTACATTAACAGTAATTTCACATTAGGATTTTTTGATGATGATTGGGAACATAGTGAACTTTCGAATCTAAAGCCTATGTGAAATTATTCGTTAATATAATCGGTTTGTGTAAAATTAATGCATAAATAAGTGGCATTAACAATTCGTGCTTGTCTGTCTGATATGTTCAGATTCAATGGCTTCAGCATCAAAGAATATAGTTGCTGAACTTAACAAAGGAGAGAAGCTTAACGGTGATAACTATGAAATTTGGCATATGAAAATCCAATATGTGCTGGAAGAGCAAGAGGCTCTTGAAGCTCTTAACCTGATTATGGAAGAACCTGAAGACGGTAATACTGCACAACATAAGAGAGATAAGGATGCATTTGCTGTATGGAAAAGGAAGAACTCCCTTGCTCGCATCACGTTGCTGAGTAGCATGGACAATGATGTCATGCGAGAGTTTAGGCGTTTTGAAAATGCTAAGGAGATGTGGGGAGCATTGGCAGCAAGGTTTGGTCATACATCTGTAACCAAGCTTAGACAGCTCACTATAAGATTTGACTCATATAAGAAGCCACATGGTCAGTCCATGAAACAACATTTAAGGAAAATGTCAAACATGATTAATGAGCTGAAGGATGCTGGCCATGTTCTGACTGATGAACAGCAAGTGCAAGCAGTGATTCGTTCTTTGCCTCAAAGTTGGGAGCATATGAAGTTGCACCTAACTCACAATGAGAACATCAAAACCTTTGAGGATGCAGTGCGCCACTTAGAGCTAGAGGAGGACCGTCTCCTGGCGGATAAGCCGGTAATTGACATTTACTATGCTGGTTCTAGCTCACAAGGGCCTTCGAGCTCTAAGCGCAAGCGTCCTGATTCGTTCAGAAGGTGGAGAGGCAAGGGAGTAAGTTCTTCGGGTAAGAAGCCAAAATTTAATCAACAAGACAAAGGAAAGCGTCCTTTTGTGAAGAAGATGTCAAGGGTGAAATGCTACAACTGTAGCAAGAAAGGCCATTTCGCTCGCGATTGTGGCGAGCCGAAGAAGGTATACTCCCCTTACATTTTTGAGAACTTTGCCTATGTGTCAAGTTCTATATTTTTAACTGAGTCTAATCCTTTGTGGACTGTAGATTCGGGAGCAACAGACCATGTAGCGAAGGACAGAGATGCCTTCGTGGAGTTCCGACGAGTTCCAACGGGAACTAAATGGATTTATGTAGGGAACAACTCCAGAGCTGAGGTTAAAGGAATTGGCACATGCCAGTTAATTATGCGTGGTGGACGCACTTTGTTCCTACATGATGTATTATATGCTCCGGAAATTCGTCGGAACTTAGTGTCTGTTTTAGTGTTGATTCGACTTGGTTTTAATTTGAACTTCCATAACAATGGTGTAGACTTGTATTTAGGTACGAGTTATTATGGTTGTGGTTATTTTCTAGATGGTTTTATTGTACTGGATGTTGATTCTGTAAATGTCAATGTTTGTTATTCCCACTTCACGTCTTCTACTTCGTGTGATAATGATGTGAACGTATGGCATGCTAGGCTTGGTCATATTGGCCAACAACGAATGCAAAGATTAGCCAAAGAGGGCTTATTAGGCAATATTAAAAAAGTTGATTTGCCTATTTGCGAGCATTGCCTGGCGGGAAAAACAACAAGGAAACCATTAGGAAAAGGCAAAAGAGCTGATTTTCCTTTGCAACTTATCCATTCTGACATCTGTGGTCCAATGAATGTAAGAGCAAGGCATGGGGCTGTGTATTTCATCACATTCATAGATGATTGTACTCGATTTGGATATGTCTATTTGATTTCTCATAAATCTGAGGCATTAAGTTGCTTCAAGAAATTTATGAATTTAGTGGAAAATCAATTAGATAAGAAAATAAAAACGTTTAGATCCGATCGAGGTCGAGAATATTTATCTGATGAGTTCAGAAATTTATGTGATGAAAAAGGAATAGAAAGACAGTTGTCTATTCCATATACTCCTTAACAAAATGGTGTTGCCGAGAGGAGAAACAGAACCCTATTGGAAATGGTTAGGTCTATGATGGCACAAGCTAATTTACCTATCACCTTTTGGGGTGATGTTTTATTAACTGCTGCCTATGTACTTAACCGTGTGCCTTCTAAATCAGTTACTTCCACTCCGTATGAGTTATGGACAGGTAGAAAACCCGAGTTAAGTTTTCTTAAACCTTGGGGTTGTGCTGCTTATACTCACGAGCCCTCTCATAAGTATGGGAAGTTGGGTCCTAGAGGCAAAAAGAGTATTTTTATTAGATACTCAGAGCACTCGAAAGGATATGTGTTTATAGGTGAGCAAGTAAGTGGGAGTATTACTGAATTTGAATCACGAGATGTCACATTCTTAGAGAATGAGTTTCCTAAGAAGGGCGAAATAGGTGAGGACTACTCACTTTTTGAAACCTTGGATCATGATAATGAAATTGATGAAGATCGTCCAAGTGGGAGCAATGTGAGAAATGAAGAATTAAATTCGACTCAATCTCAATTGCAACCGATTGGAGAGACGATACCATCATTATCTAATCCAAGTGGGAGCGTAATGGAGAATGATGTGCCACGTGCACAATCTCCCGTACGGCGAACAAGTCGCAAAAGTGTTCCCCGACGACGTTTTGACATTGAAGGGGAAACTTTCATGATCGCTCCACAAGATGAAGATGAGCCAAGGAATGTAAATGAGGCTCTAAGTTGCCCTAATAAGAAAAAATGGATAGATGCAATGGAAGAAGAAATGGAGTCAATGAAATCAAACCATGTTTGGGAACTGGTTGATCTTCCAAAAGGACGCAAAGCTATTGGGAACAAATGGGTTCTCAAAATAAAGCGAAAAGCTGATGGCTCAATAGAAAGATATAAGGCTCGCCTTGTGGCGAAAGGGTATAATCAACAGGAAGGAATTGATTATGAGGAAACTTTTTCTCCTGTTGTAAGATTTACCTCAATTCGCCTTATTCTGGCAATGGTGGCAAGTATGGATCTTGAATTACATCAAATGGATGTAAAGACTGCTTTTCTAAACGGAGAACTAGACGAAGAAATTTACATGGAGCAACCCGTTAGCTTCATTATGAAAGACCAAGAACAAAAAGTATGTCGACTTTTGAGATCGATATATGGCCTTAAGCAGTCTTCAAGACAATGGTATACACGTTTTCATAATGCCATAGTGGCCTATGATTTTACAATGATTGATGAAGATCATTGCGTATATATCAAGGGATCCAAAGATCAATTTGTAATCTTATCATTGTATGTTGATGATATACTGATTGCCGGAAGCAATATGGAGTTAGTTAATACTGTTAAGAGTTGGTTATCGTCCAATTTTGAGATGAAAGATATGGGTGAAGCTGCATATATTCTTGGAGTTAAGATTTCAAGAGATCGTTCCAAGAGATTATTGTCTCTTTCGCAAGAGACTTATATCAACAAAGTTCTTGAACGATTTTGTATGCATGATTGTAAACCCATGGATACTCCTATTGCAAAAGGTGAAGGATTGAGCCGTAGGTTGTGTCCTAAGACTCCACAAGAGAAAGAACAAATGAAACGAGTTCCTTATGCCAGTGCTGTTGGGAGTTTAATGTACGCTATGATGTGTACAAGACCTGACATATGTTTTGCAGTTGGAATGGTAAGTAGATACCAATCCAATCCAGGTCAGGCACATTGGAAAGCCGTTAAAAGAATCATGAGGTATCTAAAGGGTACTGCTGATTATTCTCTGAGTTATCAAGGAAAGGATCTGCGACTTGAAGGCTACTCAGATGCTGACTGGGGAGGAGATTTAGACGAAAGGAAATCTACCTCCGGATTTGCATTCTTACTGAATAATGGCGCCATATCTTGGAGCAGTAAGAAACAAACATGCATAGCATTATCCACCATGGAAGCCGAGTTCGTGGCAATGTCAGCAGCAGTACAAGAGGGAGTTTGGCTTAAGAGATTTTTGGATCATTTAAGTGTTGTTGAACATGCTGCAAGCTCATTGTTAGTCAATTGTGATAGCCAAGCAGCAATAGCATACACGAAGGATCCGAAATATCACGGCAAGACCAAACATATAGATACCAAGTATAATTTTTGTTAAAGACATGGTAGCACGAAAAGATGTGAACTTACAGTACATATCTACGCATAGAATGATAGCAGATCCTATGACGAAGCCTATTCCTAGAGATGTTTTCATTGGTCATGTAAAATCTCTAGGACTGCGTAGATGATGATGTACTGAATATTGTAATTTCCCTGAATGTTCACATTTAAATGAAATTGTTAATGCCTATGAATTTTTTATATTTATGCATCTTAATACTTAGTGTATTATGTCAAGAAAGTATGTCAGACGGATAAGATTAACCCACTCACACGGGTAATCGCCTCTATTTACTGTGTGATAAATAGAGCTGAGACAATTTTTTTTAAGCTTATTATCTAGGTGATAATCGAGAGCTCAAGCTTAAAATATAAATGTCGCCTTAGCTAAGTGCTAAGATGAGGACATAATATTTATTATGTCCAAAAGTAAAATAGTGCACATATTTTACTTTATCTGTCTTTGATGCCAGATATGAGTTCTAATAGATTCTTAAGAAGAGTAGATACGTGAACTAAAGTTTAGACATTGAGTATGTCTGATTATTATCTGTACGGTATTGAATGAAAAGGCATACACTCCATGGGAAAGGAGTTAATACCGTAATACGTATTTCATACTACGTATGCATATGACGACCGATAAGAGTGGCAAAAGTTTTTGATCTCAACTTTATGCCGTGTGAGACTCTTGAGGATATGAGTTCCTCATTTAGTGCCCTCACGACTCTAACTTATTCTCAAAGTTTCTATTCAGTGTTCGCTATCTTAGAGTGTTGCCAATGGTCATGAATGATTCGATCTAATGGAGCATTTCTAGAAAAGCGAGCTGGACTGAAATAGAGAGGTTTAAGAAAAGAGGAAGATCAATTTGTTAATGATGTCACATTCTATTTTTGTATTCATAGGTCGACCAATTATGATTTTGAGTAAATCATAGTTGTGAATACAATATACGAGATTCTAAAAGAGATCGAAAGAGATATAAATGTGACTGATTGATCTAGGGTACTGCATACTAAATCTACTCGAAAACGTTATGCCCAATTTGAGCTGCTATGTATTCTTAACAGATGCATAGCAACGAGCTCTCGCAGTATGCTGGTCGCACGGATTATTTGCTAGTATGGATATTGCAAAGAAGAGAGAGTTTATGTTTTAGCCCACCATGTGCGAGTGGGAGATGATGGGTTTTTAGTAAATAAATGGGCCGCCCATGTTGGACAAAACCCAGCCCACAAACTTTAAAAGAGCCCATGAAAGAAATAACCGCAAAAGGCAGTTATTTTATGGGAGTGGGAACAAAGAGTGGGTTGTTAGAAAACTCACGTACAAGTATCAGAAGAGAAGAAGTGTGTGAAGTGTGTGATTTTGATTCACTATCTGAAAGAAGAAGAACACTTACTTTTCTGAAGACAAAAAGCGAAGAAGGATCGCTATCTCTCTCTGCAATAGTAGCATTTAATCTGTGGCAAAGAGGTATGTTCGTTTTATGTAATATGCTTCGAACGATCAGTGATTCAATTCTAGAATGGGCACGTTTTCCGCATTTTAGTATTACGAATCAGGAATGTGTTTCCGTCAATTTTTCCGCAATTTCTAGGAATTTGTTTCCTTCAAATCAGAACCTCTCAACTTTGCAAACACGCTGATGAGAACAAACAAACATATCAAAACAGCGACAGTAGAGCTCAACGTGCAAGATAAAGTTGTGTTTATCTGTTCTAAAGAAATTAAAGAACTCATCCCCTTCACACATAATACATAACAATTCCAAACTTTCGTAAAATATGTGCAAGCAACATTAGCTGGAAATTCATAACTCGAGCAGTGATATCCTCAACCAAACACAGCATCGAAAGCAACAAGAACGAATCTTTGCCTAGTCATTAAGCTATGCGATTGCTGCAATGTGAAAATTCAGCTTTCGACCTGCCATTAGGAAGATTGTTTGCCATGAGAAAGTCATCCCAAACAGAGTATTGCGTTGTTTGGACAATTTCCATTTGGGTATTTCCCAACCAACTCCATAACGGATCTTCGCATGCATTAATGAGAACTTAATATATGTAAGAAAGAGTCAAAACCCAGTCACAGATGTAAGTATAGCAAACATAAAATGCTAAAGTTTTAGGCTTTTGACTACCAAACTGACTACAAGTTTAATGGGGCGCGACAGCAGCTGCATACAAAACCCAACCATCACAGCAAGCCCATCTTTTCAATGCATTTGCAGTTCATCACGATACAGAAACGTGATGGTCCTGCAAAGGATACCAAAAACATACTCAGAAAGAATCTCTAATTGCTGCAAAAATCTTAAATCGCCGGGCATAAAATGAATCACCCACCACCAAATGTTATCAATCCCACAAGCCAAATAGAAGTCCACACCATTTCCAATGCCCAAATCAAAATGTGGAATTACAGGGACTCTTGCCCCAGTTAAGTTTCACAGGTAAATTACAGTGCAATTAGAGGTCTACAATGTCATACCAAATACCAGAACCGAAAAAAGAAATCTAGCAACTGCAATTTGGGCAACTTGTAGATCATTTCAGAGGAACATGTTTACTCCTAATGAACAAGAAAGGCTACAAATCACAGACAAAAGCCAATTGAACCGTGACCGCGCCATCCCAGATTGCAGCTTTACACTAACAATGTCACATCAAATCGAATTTACGAAACTACAAATAAACGATCAGAGTACCAGGGCAGGTTTGAACTCTGACGAAAGGACCGACTCCAGATTCGAAATTCTTGCTGCCAAAGAATGGAACTTCATGGACCTTCAGGTAGTCGAACCTATACGCTGGTTCCGCTGGCTTATAACAAAATCAAAACAATATATTATATTATGCTTTTGTAGAATATCACATGATTTCATCACATACATTGTAAAAGTCCTCGACCCTTTTTTTTCTTTATGGTTTAAAACTTTTTGTTGGTAGTCAAGCAAGAATGGCATAACCTGTCACACGGTATGTACGTATCGCACAATCAAATGAGTTCAGGTCAGATTTAATTGTGCTCCTGTAACGGATGGGTCAACCCGTCTACGCATTATGCATCGTGTGGATTAAGCCTTTCTTCTCGTTCATGTCACGTACAGTTGCACTACTTAACAATATGAACATGACATGTTTGGATATATTTAGGCTCCGTTTATTTCGCAGAAAATGAATGATTTGAATTGTTTTTTCCTAAAAATGACGCTTGTGTCGCTTACAAAAATGAACGAACGAAAAATATTTTCACTGTCCATGAAAACGTTCAGACATAAATTGTCGTCGACAATAAAAATAGTTTTCATTAACTAATTATTTCAAGAGATACAAATGATCATTTTTAGAAAAATATTCTCAAACTGATTCATATTCCATGAAACAAACGGACTCTTAAATTACACATCTGTTTACCACGTTGGGACCGATTTAATGGTCGCTTGCCATTGTGTATCTTTGCAATGACCACAATAGGAGTAATCATGAAATATTTGAAAAATAATCATAATCATTAGCTACAATAGTCATTATACTAATTTTGACTGTATAAGCTTTATTTTTTTTCTTATTTCAAGAAAGAAAAATATCGAATCGAAATGCATAGAAAATACGAAAGAGTCAAGCAAATATAGGAAGAACATAAGTAGCTGAGAATACGAGTTTTAATGGGCTTGAAATGAATGGGTACCCGTTTCTATAGGTTAGATTAATTATTAATGTGTTTTAATAACATGAGTCGGAAATGGGCCAAATTTGATATGAGTAACTAAATTTATATTATATATAAACAGGCCAAGTAGGTTGATTTGGGTGTGATAATTTTCGACCCAACTTGACCCGACGGCCTTAAAACATATGGCAAGAAAAGTCACACGGTAGTGATACTTTATACCTCGATCTAAACAACGTTTTGTTCATCATCATGAACAATATTTTCTGACGCATACATAGGAAGGTAGCATTGACATATACTGCATGTTCAGTGGTTTTTCTTTAAAACTTGAAGGCCTCTCCAACGAGATTCCATGTAGAAAGAGTCGTCGTCTTGGGCATAAACACCACATTTGAAGGCATGAGAAGTGCCTCCTCGACCATCTGCCTCAAATTTCAGATGCCCATCAATGTAGACCTTCACTTTCGAACCATCCACGTCGTGTATAACATTCAACCGGAACCACTTGTCGTAGATATGGTCGACAAGGACCGTCCTCCTGTGGCACGTGAGTGAGCCGTTGTACACTCTTAGCATGAAGGTGGTCGCGTGAGGGGGGCTCGCTCCAAACACTTGCATTACGCACACGCCCGAAGTCCCGGCTGGGACATATCCATACCCTTCGAACTGCCAAATGCCCGAGGAATAGCCGTATCCCTAAGACGTAAAATGTTGTTCAAATCGACCAGAGTAAATCAAGCATAGGTGTGTCCAAAAATCTATTCTAATCAATTAGTTCCCTTATTAAGTGCTCGCTGAGCTTAACTCTGGCTGGTCAATCTCAGAGATCTTATCGGCCGGCAAACCGGAGATGGGGTTTTGAAAAGCTATAGGAGAACAGCGCAGTATATTATATATATTTGAGATTAGGCATAACGTGATGAAGCATTACGTCTTGCTTGTTTGATTCAACCTATCTCATCCTAAACAAGGCCTAAAAAAGAAAGAATACTGTCATAGTAATAGAAGTACAAGAAGTAAGAGCCGTTTATAAAATTGATGTTCAAAGTAATATGACGTGCGTACTCTTATTATGTATCGAATATAACTTACTACTACTCAAATGCCTACCTAGTTGCATTTTTGGTACGCCACGTAATAGTTCATTTTTCATGAGATTCTCAATATATAACCTTTAATTGCTCAAAAGCGAGGTTTTTCAAAAGTTTCTATCGAATAAGAAGGGGAAAATCATCCAAGAAGTCTTAAATCTATTGTATTTTTGCCAATTTAGTCCTAAACTTTTTAAGACTTTTTTATTTTGCAATTGTCCTGTACCTTTTCATGTTTTGTTAATTGAGTTCATCCGGCCAACTTTGACTGAAAATCGTTGACGTGAACAAATTTTAATAATTTTTTCGAATTTTATTATTTTTTTTAGTTTTTTATTTTCTTTGTTTTTTTTAAATTGTGGCTGGCAAGGGCTGCCGGGCCCTCGTTGCTTGGCCTTGCCTAGAGCTGCGCGAGGCCATCGCAACTGCGAGCAACGCGGCCGCAATGGTCTGGGTGAGGATTGTGAAGCCCTCGCTGGCCGTGGGTGAGGGTTGCAGTCCTGGCCATGGCAACGATGCTTCTGCATGACGTTTGGTGAGAAGAAGAAGGGTTCGAGGGTTCGAGATGCGAATTGAGAGGCGAGGGAAGTGGAAGTCATTGCCATGATCGGAGGGAAGGGTTTGAGGGTTTAAGCTTTGGCCGCTAGCTGGCCCTTGTCCTGCCCTGGCGAGGGCCGCGACCCTCCCTTGCTGCTGGCGAGGGCTTTGTGGCCCTCGCTAGATTTAGGTGAGGGCTGCGACTCTCGCCCATGATCGGCAAGGGTCGGCGAGGGCTTGCAGACCTTGCCAACCATATTTGTAAAAAGAAAACAAAGAAAAGAAAAGAAAAAAAAGAAAAAAATATTATTAAAAATTATCCACATCAGCCTCGATCGTGTTATGTAAGATGATTGGTATCTATGTCAGCGATTTTCGATCAAAATTAGCCTTATAGACTTAATTGGCAAAATATGAAAATGTTTAGTATTTAATTTGCAAAATTAAAAGGTTCATGATTTTTGACTTTTTAGATAATTTTTCCTAATAAGAAGAGGTATACCTGCATATAGCGGGTCTATATGAATGCCTCCTATAAGATGACTAGTCGGTCGCCTGGGACGTTCGAACATTCTAGGATCTCACGAGAGAAGACGAGAGAAAGGTACATATTTATGAAGTATTGAGAGACATCCAAAATTCTAATCATCTTTATTTATGGCTCACTTATCGGCCACGTATAGATTAAGAGTTCATTTATTTCACGAAATAAACAGAGCCTAATATAGTAAAATTCTCCTTCTCTAGTTTATGAACTTCGTCGCCATCAAATCATGCTAATTACGAAGTGACGGCAATCCACTGTAAAATCAGTGAGATCAGTGTGCTCTATACTTTACTGAAACTATGGAGCAAGTAAACTTTTTTTTTTACAACAAACTTGTTTGGCCCTTTTGTTATGTTACCTGTATCGCGATCTCGGTACGAGGCTTGGTCCGACTAGTCCGAGTGTGAGGCTTGTCTGTAGAGTAAACCCAGCATTTGTGGACGCCGTCGCAGAAGGAATAGCGCCGGTCCTCGGGCACGTCATATGGCTTTTGGATGTGGTAATACGAACGGTTGAGAGGCAGAGACACGAAGCCTTGGGTCGGATCGACAGGTTCCGAAGCCGAGCTCCCGTGTGATAGGATAATGAGATGAATGATAGTACTCAAGTACTTAGCTTTTGAGAAGAGGAAGGTAGACATTGTTAGGTGATGGAAAGGAGTTGGGAGTGGTTCTATGGATGGTATAGCAATCATCAAGAATCGAGAGTATTTATAGATCCCAATGGAGATGGAAATGACTAGGTTTAAATTAGATTGACCAGTGGATGGAACGTTTTTGGACCCGGGATGTCGCAATCGGAAGCCAGCAATCCAATAAATCACGCAAAAATAGGTGGACTAATCATATAACTATTCTTTTACGCATCCCGCGTCTAACGCCATTGACACCGGCAGTTTAATTTTTGGCAATTAACTGATTGTCCATCTCGACGATGAGAGATGTCGAACGTCTCAAAGACGGCCCGTGTATCCAATATTAATCCTTGCTTAATTTTGCTACGTCAGCTCTAGTGAGTTCTGTGAAACAACGTTTAGATTCCGATTCACACGGCAGAATACCTAATGCCCATTAGAAGTGGGCTCAATATATATATTTTTTTCGATTCAACAGTCAGGTGTAGTCTGGATCAAATTTTGGAGATCTTGATTAGTCATGCAATCAATATTCTAAACTTGACGAAGTCCATTTTCTTTTCCCGATGATGTGGCCACGGTAGCGGGTAGCCGGCATGCTGCTGTGCATGCCGGAGGTGAGTATGGAAGATGACGAGAAGGGTAAAAGAGATATATGAAGAAAGAAAGAAAGAAAGGAAGAAAATGTTCTTGCAGGAGAATAAGCTAATTAGTTCATTCGGATAATCTTAATTAAACCTCGTACTTAGTTTACTTTGTGTACCTTTATCTGCCTCTGACTCTCCTGAGGTATGCTTGAGCTTGACTGGCACCACCGAATCAAAGACCAAACTGAAGAAAGACAATTTGCAGGCGAACCATTTGTAAGGTTTACGTTGCTACCTGACAAGTCAAACGCATTAACCTCAATCGGCAGGGCAGTTGGTCAACCCAGGATTGGCACTGCATCAAGTTTCCAATTGACAAATTGCAGGACTTTCTGTTTGGCGAGGTGATAATCAATTAATTTGATGGTTTCTTGTGATTGTTGCCCGAGATTGTTAAACTCTGTGTTGGACATTAATCTCGGGTTCTCCTCGCGTCAAACATTGGAGAGGCATAATTAGGTTTACAATAGGGCCAGAGAAATTGTCCAATCAGTTCCAAACTTATTTTACAGATTGATTTAGTCATAAAATTTTTAATTTCATAAATTTAGTCATAAATCATTGTGAGAAATTTCGAGAGAAAATTATCAAAAAAGTCATAAATCTATTATAATGATGCCAATTCAGCCTTAAATCTTTTTTTTTGTGCCAATTGAGTCCTAAACCTTTTGCATTTGTGTCCATCCAGTCCATCCAGCCAATTTTGGCCGGCCGGCGCTGACGTGGCACGACCGGCAGTCTGGCACTAATGTGAACAATAATAATATTTTAATATTTTTTATTTTTTAGTTTTTCCTTTTTTTTCTTCTTTTTTTCCTTCTTCTTCTGGCCGGTCGCCGGATCAAGGTGACTAGCTAGAGGCGAAGGCCGGCAAGCTCGATTAAAATTGTTCATGTCAGCGCCGACCGTGCCATGTTAGCACTGGTCATGCCATATCATCACTGGCTTGCCAAAATTGACCAGATGGACTGAATTGGGACAACTGTAAAAGGTTTTGGACTCAATTGGCACTAAAAAAAGGTTTAGGACTGAATTGGTATAATTGCAAGAGGTTTATGGCATTTTGGCAATTTTTTCAAAATTTTAATGTAGTCATTTCGGCCAATTTCCTTAGAAAATTATTGACGTGGCGGCTGGTGATGACTAGACTGCCACGTCAATGATTTTCAGTGAAACAATAGGTTTATAATCAGTTAGATTTTTTGTGATACAGCCTACTGTCTTGCATTTCTAGAGAAATTTTGGTGTGTATACCTTCTTGTCCTCCGTGGTGCACACTGCACATGAACCGTGCTCATAATCAATAAGAATAAGTGCGCCAGAGACTGAATAACAAACTTGACCACCAAAAACTTAATCGATATAAAAATCAAATCTCCTAAATTGATGACATTCAGAACTCACAAGATATTGAAGCAATCCTTGTTATTCTTCTCATATTCCACATAACATCTAGAGCTCATAAGAGACTGAAAAATTAAATGTTATCCATATAATTCAGTAACTATTTACCTCAAATAAAAAACTGCTAGATGTTACGATCTACCCACTTGAAACAAATTTCGTCCTCGAAAGGGTACCGATATTCCTTGAAAATTTTATGGAACTCCAAATAACAAATCATATGACAAGTAACTTGATATGTCCAACACTCTAGATCCTCGAACCACCGTTAACATCTAAATCTCCTTAGGTGGTACAACGAGAAGGAATTTACTATAGTCAGTGTAGTGAGATTTGTGGAACTAATTATGCCTTTACGCCTACTGTCGTTCATATCAAATCACTGTCTCCTACTAAAGCACTGGCATCCTTGTTAGTGTCGATGCATAAAACATAGAATCGTCGAAATTTTCTCGAATAGGCTTATGGCGAAGTAAAAATCTAGGCGTCCTCAAACAGGACAAGAGCACCATATTTTGGGAAGGTGACGCAAGATGTTAAACCATGAACAAGAACGTGCGCTAAACTCAATTAAAACATAAGTAATTGATACTCCCTACAGTTTTAAATGATAATTCTTTTAAGTAGCTGTGAATTCATCACCACAGGCAAGGATTAGACGAAAACGAAATCTTCACTTATCGCTCCATGATCAATCACGCTTTTTCAAAACTTTGATGCCTCTCCAACGCGACTCCATGCAGAGAGAATCAACCTCTTGGGCATACACACCACACTTGAAGGCATGAGAAGTCCCCCCACGGCCATCAGCATCTAATTTCAGATACCCATCGATGTACACCTTCACTTTTGAGGCATCGGCAACATGCACGACGTTCACTCGGAACCACTTGTCGTAGATCTCATCGACAAGGACCACGCTCCAGTAGTACATGAGCGTGCCATTGTACACTCTTAGCATAAGCATGGACGCGTGAGGGCTTGTGGATCCAAACACTATTGCATTATACATACGCCGGATGTCCCAGCCGGGACGTATCCATATCCTTCGAATTGCCAAACTCCTGAAGAACAGTTGTATCCCTAAAAAAGGTACAGCATTTAAGAAAAGGTTTAAATAGGCTATTAAGGAATGAAATGATTTATCAAGTCCCATGTCGGACGAATGAAATGATGTAAATTATGACACCGTAATGGGTGAGGTCTTTTGATGTTGTTTTATAACGTAAATAAGATTCATCCCCAAATGATCACCATCTTGTGTACTTACTCAAATTTACTTTTGGGGCAGATTCAAGTGAAACGGGTCGGGTGTTACATATGTTATGTTAGCAAATCCGTTGGATGTGGAAGCAATATAAGTAGGAATTTTATGTTCCCTAAACTCATCTACTTAAAATCCATGATTTTCCTTCTTCTTCACACCCAATGAAAAGTCACCACATGAATTAAGGAGTTTTGGTAAGACTTCATAGTACTCTTAGCTTTTCTAATTAAAGAACACAGGAACTTATGACGGGTAGATCAAACTCAGATCTAGTAAGTAGCGTTAATCACGTATCTGAAAACAATGGAATCTGCACTAATTCAAGAAAGAAACACGCAAGATTTTACATAATTCATCTGTTGTGATTGACTTTGTCCATTGCGCCATTAAAAGAATTTGAGTCTGGATGATATTATTAATTTTCACTTGGACCATGTTGAAAAGCAATTTAAAATGCCAAACACCCTCAATAATCTGCATATAGCTGGCTGGATGGAGGGGGTTCACGGGTGTAATTTGACCCATGACATCAAGACAAAGTCCAAAAATGCTTTCGTCGTTTGGTTCTAATAGCTCAACTTCTCATATTAGAAGAACAAATCAGTGGCAGTCTACAAAAGCAAGTGTGCCTTATCGCCACAAGAGTTCACACGACAATCGTAACGGACCAAGTATGCCAAACAAAAAAATTAAAAATGAAAAATAAAAATGTAGCCATCGTATCACGTGAGACTCGCGTAAGACTATAACATGATTGACGATGAATTTGATCTAGACAACTATTTTAACGCGATAATAGGTCGCCACTCGGTGTGATATCAAATGAATTTATAGCTCAGTGACAGCATTCAAAATCTCAAATGGTACATTTGTGATGTGAGTAATCATGCTCTGGCTCTACTACGCACTTACACAAAACCAACACTGGTCAGTTTGAGCCTTTGTTACCGGATACGTACATGTATGGCAATCTCGGTACGAGGCTTAGTCAGGCTCGTGGGTGTGTGAGGCTTGTTGGTGGAGTAAACCCAGCAAGTGCGGATGCCATCGCAGAAGGTGTAACGCCGGTCCTCCGGCACGTTGTATGGCTTCTGGATGTGGTTGTACGAACGGTTGAAAGGCAGAGATATAAAGCCTAGGGTTGGGTCGATTGGTCCCCAAGCCAAGCTGTTGTGCCATATTGTGAGCTGAACGATAATTCTCAAGAGCATGGTCTTTTTTGAGTTGAAACTAAAGGTGGACATTTTCCATTAGTAAGAAGCACTAGCTGTGGTAGTTCGTGGACTATGGAGTTGGCAAAAGAACATGATCTTAAGAACGTTTAAATATTGTATTAGGGAGTGGATGTGGAACATGTTTTGGTGTCTCGGTTTGTCTCAATTGTGAGCTAAGGATTCCCCACTATATAAGTTAGTAAATTATGTTGAATACAATTATTAGGTGGACCATTTTCCTTCCGTTATGAATTAATTTGTTCACGATTCAAGCTACTAATTTTTATTTTGGGGGTGAAGATTCAAGCTATTAGATCGTTGGATTGTACGAACTTGACATCGAATATTCTCGCTGCTTTGTCCAATCTTCTTTGGCCTTATTCCCTAAAAAAACCTCGAACTTTAGGTCAAATTCCATTCTACTCAAAACCTATTTTCTCGTCTAAACAAAAATTACTAACTTTCACTTTAGTCCCAAATTTGCCCCGCGTTAAAAAAATCGTACTATCGGTTTCTTCAAAATTATCAACATTAGAAGGCTATTGTTGTTCTATACTAATGTGAGGATGTTGGTGAAGACGCGGGTTTTGATAATGAGCTTCTAAATGGCATTGATGTTAATAATTTTGAAAAAATTAGTGGCGATTTTTGGACGCGAGAGCAGATTTGGCACTATAGAGAAAGTTTGTAATTTTTTTCAGTAAAAAAAATTCAAGATAAGGTTGAGATTAAAATTAAAGTTGGGGTCTTTTAGGGAAGTAAGCTAGTCTTGGCCTTTGGACCACGGGGATAGCATCCAGTGAAGATGAGACCAACGGACATATTTTGGATTTGACCAAAAGGAGTCCAATTTTGTAGAGTATATACTACTTATTAGGGTTAATACTACAAAAAATCCTAAATTGATACACCTAAGACAAATTTACCACAAACTGATTTTTTGACAATCAAAAGTCTCAAATTGGTACACTCGTGACAAATTTACCCTCCGTCAGTTTTTGTTAAATTTTACCGTCAAATTGCTGAGTTAGATGATATGTGACAGCTAGTGAATGTATTAGTTAAGGATTTTACCCATCCGTTTGTCACAAGTATACCAATTTATGATATTTCGTGGTATTAATATAATTTAACGGAAGGTAAATTTGTCACAAGTGTATCGATTTAGGGTTTTTGATAGTTAAAATATTAGTTTCGGGTAGATTTGTCATAGGTGTACCAATTTGGGATTTTTTGTGGTCAAAAAATTAGTTTGTGGTAAATTTATCGCATATGTACCAATTTGGGGTTTTTTGTGATATTAACCCCAACTTATTATTTGTTTCAAGATTACCCAAGGTAGTCCAAAGTCTTATAATGGAACATCACGAAGCCTAAATTTGAATCAATCGCGAATCAAGGTGTACTCATTTTGACTAAAAAAGGAAGAACTGTGAGTGCCCCCTGTGACAAACCATTGGGAGTGGTCAACAAGCAAGGGAAGTCAATGAACGAGGACAAGTGCGTGGGGTTATGAGCAAAGTCGAGGAAGTTGCTAGGTCACGGGACAAGTAGTCCTCGGTCAGGGAGGAGACGAGCACGTATCAACACCCTCATCCCGACTTTTTGTCTTTTCATTTCCTTCGCACTTCGTTTCCATGGTCTTTCCCCTTCCATGTACGTTTCAATTCCTGTCATGTACTTTCAATTCTTGTATTTCTGTTGACATAAAAATATGTTCAAGTATTCGGTTAATAATCTCGGATGCAAGCACAAACAAATATCCAAGTGTTCGGTTGACAATCTCGGATGTAAGCAACAAACATGTAACCCACAAAGAAGTGGAGGCAACAGAACCATCAAGTAATGGAGTCGACAATTTTGGATGCGATTGCCAAAGAGATAACCGTCAAGATGGTGGAGTCGATGTAACAATTAAGTAATCATTAGTAGTGAGTCAATGTAATAGTCAAGTATCTGTTAGTGTAATGTAGTCGGTGTAACCGTCGCTTGTGGGCTATAAATACCTCAAGTGAACTCTTTGTAAAGCCCCTCCAATCAATTACAAAACTCAACGTTATTCTGAAGTATCTTTACTTTCCCACAATTTGCACGGCTGGACACGATTATTTCCAGTTTCCGTACATTTAATTTTTCTTGTTATTTACTTTCATGTCCACAATCAACAAATGGCCCTTCAACTTTTGTTTATTCAATCTGGTCCATATTCTAAAAGGTAATTCATCGTCGACTTTTCGGTGAAACATCCTTTTGACATGCTCGATGGAACACATTTTGTTGATTTGAGGAGACGACAATGGCAAGCATGGGAAATCAACAATAGTCCTCAATGCTGTGAATAACGCTCTGTTGAGGTCGAAATCGCCCAATGAACTACCAACAGTCCAAGCCAATCCAGTGGTACAAGGTATGTTCCTTTGCTTTTAATAATAGAGACATTGTTGGTTAAAATAATTGAGTCGGTAATAACAAATCGGCAGGCCAGATTGGTTGACAGACTAGTCAACGATCGTTATGGCACTATCAAATGCCAACATCCCCATTAGGCCTAACTTATCGATCCGTGTTAATATAGATAATCCAGCAAGTCCGACATCGCCGCCTAGGGGGCAAGTTGGCCAACTAAATCTTAAATTAAACCTAGCACAATTTACCAAAGAAATTCAACAACAATTGGATTTGAATAGAGGAATCGTTAGGCCTGTTTGCTGGAGACCTTGTCCTGACTATGCCTAGAGATTATAAAATTCCTCACGTTTTAACAGTCGACCCATTGAACATATCTGTCAGTTTTGAGCTCAGTGTGGAGAAGCAGGAACGAATGAACTTTTAAGACTTAGTGTATTTCTTTTGTCTACTTGGTGCACTAATTTAGTATCTAATTCGTTGTGTACCTGGGCAGAGATGGAAAAACAATTCCATACAAGATAAGGAACCAAGATTGGGGGCCAATGCAACAAGGTTGATATAGTGCGTGGTGAGGCCATTTGTGAAGGACCCTCTGGTGGCGCTTGGAGATTAAAGGATGGTAGAGATAATTTATGAAAACAGATGCATGGTTGTGTATTGAGTTGGCAGAGGTGTATTCGAGTGTTCGACGGGTGCGATGTGCAGCTAGTGCTCTCAAAATTTCCTCAAGATCGCGTAACTCCAATGCCAACTTAGAAAATGAGAAAAATGAAACAATTGAAAACAAGATACGCATTGATATACTAAATATCTGAGTAATTTGTAGAATATATGATGCATTAGTGATATCTCGCCCCCGATTTGTAATGAATCCATAAGTTGAGTTCTTGTTCCTTTCTTGGTTGTAATCGTTCTCAATCAAGTACAATGATTGTGGTGAGACTTCGGAAATCGTCAATTTGCTCCTTTATATAATATTGCCTGGTCGACGATCCTTGTTGGCGAATAGAAGAAGGCAAAGTAGAGACATTAGCAAAGTTTGCCGCAGTCATACCTACTAGCACTAACGGCTCTTCCCAATAGAAACTTGTAGAATACAACGTCTCTTAGGAACTTCATCCACCAACTAGACCCATCCTGCTGAACCCAACCTGACAAAAACGAGGCCGTGATCAATGTTGCCGCCCTCCACCTCCTCTCCCTAACGTAGCTCTCGAGGGCGAACCCGACGTGACGCGTCTCAAGTTCACCCCTTTTGGAAATCAAGCTTCCGATATGCCGGCCCAACACGACCGCATCCTCGAGGGCCAAACACCCACCTTGGCCCAAGTCCGGCGTCATGGGGTGCATGGCATCTCCGGCCACCGTGATGTTGGCGCAGGTCAGGTTCCCAAGGACGACGTCCCACGGATAACGAAACATCAACGGGGCCCATGTCAAGGTGGAAAGGTCGGAGTGGCCGACGACGTCGAGGTACACCGAAGGAAAGTCTTTGGCCAAGTTGTCAGCCACTTCTCTTAGCAGTAAATTTGGGTCTCCTCCCATGTCCGCACCTGAAATGAAGATGAGTCGATTACAAAATATTGTTAGACAGAGGTTAAGGTGCTATTAGTTAAGCTTATAGAAATCGAAGATGAAAAGATGAAGAGAAGCTTCGTCCCCAAGCATAGAATGTAAAGCTATCCTCGAATTAACCGGATTTATGTAAGCCCTAGAGGATTATTACTTAGGCAGACTGAAAATGAAAAGAAGAGAAATCTTTCTTTATAAACTTTAGAAAACGCTCTTGTGCAAAATAATTATTTCTTCACTTCCCAAACCAATCTCAGTATCACTGATGTTACTCTTACACAAAGATTCTCGGACCGTTTGATATTCGTGCCAATAATACATTCTTGTAATTGGAGGTTCTAAGAAAAAGGGGATGTACCAATACCTTTTGGAGGAGCTTTGCAAGCCAAGAACCAGTAGATCTCCTTGTCGTTGAGAGGAATAAAACCAGCCCTCTTGGAGACATCAACGAATTGCTGAACCTCATGGTTGAACCCATGGCCTCGCGGGTACACGGCCACCCCGCGAATTGCAGACCGGCCTGAATCAACCGGCGCGCCGAGCCCTAACCAATGCGCTATCCTAGAATGCACCCCGTCACATCCGATAACAACCTACAGATATAGCACATATTTTTCAAACAACAATAAATTCATTGATCAACTGCAGATCCCGCGACAAGCTTTGGAATAGTATTATTACCACGCAAACTAGAAAGAGATTTGATTATGAGAAGTTATGATACCTTAGATTTGATGACAGTTCCATCCTCAAGCGCGAGGATACAAATTGACGAGCCTTGTTCCACTTGGGTTTCGATGGAAGTGAGCTTTGAAGAGAAACGGATGGTATTTGGAGGCAATTCCTCTGCCAAGACCTCCAATAACATCTTCCGGTGTACCGTTCTTTGTTCACCTCCACTCCTAAAATATATACAAAAAAAGGGTAAAGATCGAAACTTTTAGCATTACACAAATAAAAAAAAATAGACCATGCATTGATCCAAATGCAGAAATCTGAGAGTTGCAGTACCCTTTGCTTGCACCATAACGCACTTCCTGAATGGCTTTGGTCTTCACATCGGTTACGTAACCCCTAACGCACGAGCAAGAAAATTTGATTATGAGCAGTTTAATCTAATTAGAATATGTACGTAAAAACCTATTTTGGAAATATATATATTAACTAAAAGAATGATAGAACCTTACTTGGAAAAGGGAGTGTAAAGGGAGGTGAGCTTATCCGAAACCCCGAGTGCGTAGAGCGCGTGCCAGGCGTTGGGGAAGAGGCTCAAGGCCGAGCCGGTGGCTCTCAGCCCCTCTGATCTCTCAAGAACCAGTGCTCGCACACCGACCTTCTTCAGGGCCACTGCTGTTGCTAGCCCCGCGATGCCGCCTCCGACGATCACAACCTCCTCCATTTGAAATGTAACCTTGCCTGTCTCTCTCTTTTTTCTTTTACGATCTTTTCTTTTAATTGGAGGAAACTATGCTCTTGATCTATTTGAGCTATTTCAGAGTGACAACTGCTCTTCTTTTTATAGCTATTGCGGCAGTTGTGTACGTCTAAAGACGTGCTTCATTTGGATTCCTCGTTTTACAATATACGTGAGCTGCAAGAACCAAAATGTTAAACAATTGCTATTAGGAAGTTGCAATGAATCTGGTCTTCAAATATAATCAAATAAGTGGACCACCTTTGAGTTTTCATCCAGACACAAAGCAACGAAAGCAAAAAGTGGCTAACTTGACCACGGAACATGCCTGGCCGCAAAATAAAAAAGGAAAAAAAAGAGTCAAAATGGTCCAGAATCCGTGGCTTCAAACGTGGTCTAACCGGACCTTGCATTTTTAATGAGAATTAGGTGAGATTTTTACATTTATTGAAAAGGACATGAACCATTAATAATTATATGGTTCTCAATCAAGCGCAACAGGACAGTGATCGGGTTGCCATCTATTCCCTGTCACCTCTCCTATCTTTGGAACCATCAGATAGCCACAAGATCCAACATGAAACGGGCCCAAAACTTCAATCAGTGAAGATAAAAAAATGGCCTCTATATCCTTCTTCCATTTTTCACCAATCCTCAGCCCTACGTCATATATCAATATCGCTTCCTTACGCTCTTACTCTTTGAAACCTTTTATTGATTTCATTTATTCCCCTTCTACTTACGACGATTCAATCGCGTTCTAAATACCACAATGGACAACAACAGCAATAATAACCGTTTCGAATCATCCCAAGTTAATTCGGATATCATTGTGCAGTAAATGTGAGACTCGTTCAGTGAGTTCCGCAACAGCAATGTATATGTGCTGGCTTCGCCCCAACAACGAGTCGAATTCAAATGACGAGACAGGACAACTTGATGATTGGGAGGGATTGCAGGGGCGGCGGACTCCGCAAGCTAGTCCTCACCAAGACACTTCCTCCAATAAAACCCCTATCCCAAAGGAAACCCCCGAGCAACTACATACGGCGTCGACTAGGGAGGGAAGAATATCCGATGTCTGAAGGACATTTTTCCGGCTTGAGATCCATGCCAATGGTGCTAAGAAGGCCATTTGCTCGGTATATGTTTCCAAATTATCCAGCGAATCATCAAGTGGGATAGGTTGTGACGCCTCAGAATGTCACGTGTGACACGTATCTTTTCCGATTATTACTCATAATTATTATAAGCATATGGAAGCACCAAAATTCACATTTCACGAGAAACACAATTTGACTGGTCTGAATAATTTACATATGCATCTTTCCATTATCTTCCCTCTTCCAAGTATTAATACAAGTATGAAAGAAAACAGAAAACAACGCATTAACTCTTGTAAGAAGGTCGGGCCTCATCGATACTACCCTATACTCCTACGCCCAAAACTTGCCTACACAAAGTCGTGCTACTACACTACAAATCGACAACTTTTGCCCATCGACATGCCATTGTCGTTGAAACCAGGAGAACCATTAAAGCCCTTAAGTGGTCCAACCAACTCACCATCTATGTTGAAGTACTAGGCAGCAAGTCGATCAAGGGATCCACCCCAGTACACCTACGTCTATCCATATCACCAAACTAAACTTAGACTATTGCTAATTTAAGTACTTGCATGTCTTGATATTCGCAGTCAAAATATACAGGAACTCCAAACTGCAGTGGTGGCAAGTGATCCATCCTACAAATCTAAACAATAATGAATGAACCAAAGCCTAGCAAATAAAATCTCTAAGTCTAAGGTAGGAGATTATCTCACCACTCAACCTTGTATCCATAAATCAATGTTAAATCAAGATGATTATGTAGTGGTGGAGAGTGATCCATCCTACAAATCTAACAAATAATGAATGAACCAAAGCCTAGTAAATGAAATCTCTAAGTCCAAGGTAGGAGATCATCTTACCACTTAACCTGATATCCATAAATCAATGTCAAATCAAGATGATTACAAAATAACTTTAGAAAACAATTGAGAGAATAAATTCACTATTCTCCCCATCACATATGCCAGAAAATTTGATGAACCATGCTATATAAGACTATTCACATAATTACAAGTGAATGACATTATATATTTGATGTACGGCTACCATCGATTAGCTCATTAATTTGCACATATGAACATATGCATTTCTATGAGCACTCACACATATATCATATTCATTTTTAGCATATCGTCTCATCCTGAACCCTTCCAAGACATTTCGACACACGGGGCATCTCCACTCTTAGATATCCCAAACACTCTCGGGGATCTTGACTCACAGGGAATCACGACACATGAGGCATATCAACTCTGAGGCATCTCGACACATGGGGCATCTCGACTCCCGAGGTATCCCAAACACTCTTGAGACATCTCGAATCATGGGGCATATCAACTCTGAGGCATCATCGCCACTAATACTTGGGCGACGGAAACATAGCATAATACTTACTACATATAATCATATAACAATGGTGCACATAACAATACTCAATTTGTGTGATCTTCCTTACATCGACAATGAATTCAACGGCCATTTATTATCTCTTGCATATCCATTCTCAAAATCAACATTTTGTACACGACATCATCTTATGCAAAACATTACCAAAATACAATCGTCATGCCTTTTCTATGCATCAAATACATAAATAGTAAAAATGCACTTTCCTCTTTTCATTTCCCATGTGAGCCATAATAACATAGTCAAAGATTGATAGATTCGTCAAAAGTCAACAAGTTATAATTCGATAACACAAAGAATACAACTTATTAATCAACATCTTGTACAACAACAACTTGGTCTCAATCGACAAGTCAACTTGAAAATCAACAATTCAATAAATTGGCAACGTGGATATTGATAACTCAAAGAATTGACGACGTGAAAGTTGACACTCCCAAAATTGACCATGTGAACATCAACAACCCAAATAAATGACAACGTGATTAATTGGCAACACTTAGCTGATAAATCGATAACTTAGTCGAATTGCAAAAATATCACTTTCTAGTTTAATTTCACCATTTCCACTTTTCTACGATCGAATCTCTCGGAAGTCAATTAATCACAACCTTGGCATGTAGAAATTCATCGATTTAAGTCAAATGAACACCATGATTCAACTCGCAATCATTGTAACTTTTTCACACTTAACATCAAAGTTCAAACTAAAATCAACAACCATCACATAACCAAGTGAAAAATGTTAAGTAAATCAACCTAACTAAGCCCTAGAGTTTCACTCACCTTGAAAATGATTTGATAAGATGAAGATGAAATACAACAATTCACCCCATGAACACTAAAAATATTGATTTGGAAGCTGTCGAAATACAAACGTGGTACCTTCCCCTTTGCTTCAAAATAGTGACAAAAGAAAGAGAAGGAAAAGTGACATGGAACTCTCTCTTTGTAAGAATAAATTGAAGCTTCCTTTTTTAAACTTGAGTGCTTGTAGTGGTTCATATGAGAGAGAGAGAGAGGGGTGTTCTTGAAAGACTTACGTAAGTTACAAAAGGATAAGATCAAATAACTAAAGGTTAAAAGTGATGATGGCTTGGATTAAAAATACTTGGTGCTGGATGAGAGAGAGGTGTACAAATTAAAGGATGACATTTGGCTAAACTATATGGTTCCAAATTAGATATTTTGCTAAATAACCAAGATATCTAGTACAATTAGTATGTAAACAAGGAAATCAATGTTCACGTATTGATAACACAGAAAAATACTTTAAACCCATTAAAATGCTCAGCAAAAATTACCGGACGCTAGGAGGGACTCAACTCAGTAAATTTTCAACCTACCATTCATCCGATACGTAATCTTGAAGCGTATTAGTCTCCGTTAACAGCCAATGTGGCAATACATGTTTCATCGCCACTCTAAATAATCGACCCAAGAGTAAATATTCATTAATTTAACCTTAATGGAATCACTTTCCAAAAACTATGGACATAGAATATACAATTCGGGCCTTCCGCTACTACCACGTTAAAATCCAACTAGAATTTCCACTTGTGACGTTTGTCGAATACTTTTCCTAGATACTATTAATTAAGGTAGGAATTTCCAAATGTCACGAATCACGCGTATTGTGTTGTGACTGACCATTGAATTGATGAGGAAGGTGAATTACATCATCGAATTCTTCCATTAAATAAGCTAATATATGCGTAGACTTGTTAAATATTGTTGCCAAAATAATGAGAGCTGTCAATGAGTTGCATCTCTGATAAATTCTTCAGTATTACCTCGAACAATGCCAAGGTAAAAATCCCCTTGGTCTGGAGTTTAATCCAATAGCTAAATCCTGTTTAATGGGATATTTTTTTTTCCATATGCAGTACGTGTGCCGTTGCATTAACTTGTGTATTGTGTGGCCACCATACTAGGTGGATGCAATATTAAATCGCCCTACTCAAGCATCAAGAGTAGGAGGTCCAGAACATGACACAAGGAAGACAAGGTGAGAATTTCCCTATGAACGTAAGAATAAGGTGGAATTCAATATACGTAAGTGGTTTAAATGGGAAAGTTTGCAGTATCCCAAGTCTCTCGTCCGTTTGTCGGGATTAGCTTTGTTGAGTGAGTAATAAGTCAATACCCACCCCAAATGGTCACACCACCTTTTGTGGTTCCTTTAAGCACTTCTTTGAGGGTTTAGCACATGTGGAACACGCCAGGTCGTTCCATGGGGAGCGTTAATATTTCTCATTTTTCGTCAATTCCATGATGAGTTCCATGGTAAAGAAAAGGTACGTATATAAATCCACCCACTCATTTATAATGACATAATGTCAACAAATCTCATAACAACAGTACTAAGCACGAGAACGAAATTGCCTTTATGGAAACAAAAAAAAAATTCAAAATATGTTCCCCTTCTAAGAATTTCATCGGCGTAAAGGTGTTGGCACCCTATTACTTTCCTGGTCGGCGATCGCTGTTGACATTAGCAAAGTTTGCCGCAATCGTACCCACTAGCACTAAAAGCTCTTCCCAGTATAAATTTATAGAATACGTCCCTTGCGAACCTCATCCACCAACTAGACCCATCCTGTGAAACCCAACGCGACACAAACGATGCCGCGATCAAAGTTGCCGCCCTCCACCTCCTCTCCCTCGTGTACTAATAAGATTGGAACGTAAAAGCTCAAAATGTATTAGGATCTATAGAACCAGTAAATAGGCAAAACAGCCTTACAAGAAAAGGAAAGCCTTATAAGAAAAGAAAATAACTAATCTACGGGATATGTTAGACTATTGTTACCAAAAGTACAATGACACAGCTGTACAATCCATAATACTCCCCCTCAAGTTGGGGCATAAGGATCCCGAATGCCCAACTTGCCGAGAATAAAGCGAAAGCGATCTCGTCCAAGTGCCTTGGTAAATATGTCAGCTAATTGAAGGCTCGTAGACACATGTGAGGTAGCGATTATTCCCGATCTAAGATGTTCACGAACAAAGTGACAATCGATCTCGATATGCTTCGTGTGCTCATGAAAGACCGGGTTCGCTACAATGTGTAGGGCAGCTTGATTGTCGCAGAATAATCGAGTTGGCGACTTCAACCACACCCCTAGTGAAGAAAGTAAACTCCGTAGCCATATGATCTCACTAACTGCTGATGAACGCGAGACAGTGGTTTGCTTCTTAGTCTTCCATGAAACTGGACAGCCTCCTAAGGTGATAAAATAACCCATAACCGATCGGCGGGTCAATGGGCAGCTAGCCCAGTCTGAATCACAATAAGCTTCAAGCTCAAGAGAGTGAGGCCGTAGAAAGATCCCTGGGTAGGGGACTGCTTTAAGTAACGAAGAACTCTCATGGCAGCATCCCAGTGACCTTGACGAGGCTCCTGCATGAATTGCGCCAAGACATGAAGAGAACAACTAAGCTCCGGTTTGGTTATTGTCAAATATATAAGCCTCCCAACTAGACGTCTATACTTGGCCGGATTCGATAGTAAATCACTGGAACATGTCGATAGGCGATGGTGCTGTTCCATAGGAAATGATGATGGTCGTGATCCTAGCATACCACACTCAGTCAGAATGTCAAGCACGTACTTCCGTTGACTGAGAAAAATTCCAGAGTCCATCCGTGTAACTTCAATGCCGAGAAAACACTTCAGAGATCCCAAATCTTTTATCCGGAAGCACTTGTTCAAATAACTTTTAAACGAGGTACAATAGCTGGAACTATTTCCAACTATGATCAAATCGTCCACATAAACTAACACTCTGATAAATATGCTACCTCGAGTAAAAGTGAAAAGAGAATTATCTGCTCCTGATTGGAGAAAGCCATATTGTTGAAGTGCATCCGCAAACTTGGAAAACCAATTCCGCGAAGCTTGACGGAGCCCATATAATGATTTTTTGAGCCGACACACACCGCCTTCCTTAGCTGATGAGAATCCTGGTGGTAATTGCATGTAAACCTCTTCATCTAAATCCCCATGTAAGAATGCATTATTCACATCCATTTGATGCATTTCCCATCCCTTTGCAACGGCAACTGTCAACAAGCATCTCACCGTCACGAGCTTAGCCACTGGAGCAAATGTCTCATGATAATCGACTCCTTCCACCTGTGTAAAACCTTTCACTACCAACTGAGCTTTGTAACATTCGACACTCCCATCTGCATGCCGCTTCACCTTGTACACCCATTTGCAACCGATTGGACGTTTCCCAGGCGGAAGTTTCTCAATGGTCCAAGTTTTATTAGACTCGAGAGCGCAGATCTCTTTCGCCATCGCATCTCTCCACTTCGGATCTTGAGCAGCCTTGCGATAGGATGTGGGTTCTTTGTCAGAATCAATGGCAGCTAGAAATGCCACGTGACGATTAGAAAGACCAGAATAATCAATGAAGTGCTCGATAGGGTGGGACGTACCTGAGGAGTCCGATGAAGTGGGTAATGAGAGAGAGGGGGGTGTCACATGCCGTGCGGTGTGAACAATGAAGTCCTTAAAATGTCCAGGAGGATTCTTAATCCGATTCGAACGTCGTGCCACCATATCTACTTTTTCTGGGATTGTTGCATCAACATTATCAAAAATCTTTGTCTGATCTCCCTCTTTCATGTCAAGTTGCTGATTACTGACAAAATTCGGATTGTTAAACCTTTCTGAATCAACTGGCCTGCCCCTACTGTCCTGCTCAGACCGGCCCACTTGTTGTTCTGCCGCTGCCTGTTCTGGGTTAGGCTGAGTTGATCCAAGCTCATCAATTGAATCGTCGTATCGAATAATTGAAGGAACTCCATCAAAGAATAGTGGACTGCCCTTCTTTGGTTCGGCTGGTTGATTACTATCTGTGACAAATGGGAAAGTATCTTCGCAAAACCGAACATCCCTTGATACGAAGAATTGTTGTGTCTTCAAATCATAAAGTCGCCAACCCTTCTTTCCTTGCGGATAGCCAACGAATACACATTTTCGAGATCTTTCTTGAAATTTATCTTTGGTTCGAACGTGAGCATAGCATAATGAACCAAAAACTCGAAGATTCGAGTAATTAGGTGGTTTGCCGAAGAGTACCTCATAGGGGCTTTTGTTGTCGAGCAACTTTGTGGGCGTAACATTAATGAGATGAACTGCGGTCGAAACGCATTCACCCCAAAAACGTGTTGGAAGGGATGCTTGAAACATGAGTGCCCGAGCAACATTGAGGATATGTCGGTGTTTCCATTCAACCCGTCCATTTTGTTGTGGTGTCTCCGTGCAAGAAGTTTGGTGCATAATACCTTGGGCGGAAAAGAAATTCTGCATCTCCCTTGATAGGAATTCCGACCCATTATCACTTCTCATCATTTTAATCGTACGATTAAATTGATTCTTAATCAGAGCACAAAAATCGATGAGAAAACGTCGTGCTTCAGATTTCTCACGTAAGAGAAACAACCATACACCTCGACTGAAATCGTCAACTATCGTCAAAAAATAATTGGCACCACAACTGGATTTAATCTTATACGGCCCCCACAAGTCACAATGTATCAGCTGAAATGGGTAATCGGCTTTATTCATGCTCAAATCAAACGAAGAACGAGTATGTTTTGCTCTCAGACATACATCACACTCCTTATTACCTCTATCCTCTGAATTTAGATTAATACCATTCAACTTTATTGTGCGGGATGGATGACCGAGCCTCTGATGCCATATGTCCACTGATTCTTCCAGAATTGCTTGACATGTAGATGGCACGATCAACACTTTCCGCAGGTAGTAGACCCCCCCTCGAAGCTCACCCACTCCAAGGATCCTCCTCGAAGTGCGGTCCTGAATTAAACATAAATTCGAGCAAAAAGTTACAAGGCAATCTATCTCTACTGATAATCGTGCAATGGAAATTAGATTGCAATTGAAAGTAGGCACATAAAGCACTTCAGAGAGCTGAATGGAATTAACAATCATCACTTTCCCAACTCGGGTGGCTTGTATTTTGCCCCCATTAGGAATATAAACCGGTGCACCGCCTTGAATTGACAATGATTCTGAAAAATTCTCGAGACTTCCCGTCATGTGTCTCGAAGCTCCAGTGTCTAATATCCATTCATTCTGTAAATTCACAAAATTATTACCGACAAGTCGATCATAATCATTTGTGTCCGAGGCAAGCAAATTCAGTAATTTCTGAAATTGATCATCAGGCAGGGCCTCCAAGCGATCAGCCCGTGACCTATTAATGGTTTGGACTGCATTCGCCCGATCTGGGCCTTGTGGATTCGGAGTCTTCACTCGCGGCCAGCCTCGCTTCCATTGACTCTGTCCGGCCCCTCTGCCCTGTCCAATGGGCTTCTTTCCTTTGCTCCTTTCTGCCGTGTACCATGCTGGGTAGCCATTCAAGGCCCAGCAGTTGCTGTTCATGTGGCCCAGCTTGCCACAATGCTCACAGACCAACCTTGCTTCGGATGACTGCTGCTGCTATTTTCTGACGTTGTTCGGTTCGTCTCCTCCTTTTACGAGAAAAAAAGCTGCTTCTGGTGTCAAATCATGAGATCGCACAACAAGTTTTTGACGTTCTTCGTGCACAATCATTTGATATACTTTATTTAGGCTCGGCATTGGCTCAATACTAAGGATGTTGGACCGTACTGTGTTGAATTCAGAGGTGAGACCCATGAGAAACTGAAATATCTTCTCCGTTTCCTGTTGTGCCACGAACTTGTTGTTGGCTCCACAGCTGCAGCTCGGTTTCTCAAGGTAAAACTCGCGTTCATCCCACAATAATTTCAATTCGGTAAAACGGTGTCCCTTCTCGGGCTCTTGTCTGAATCACTCAAGTCCGCCATCCTATGAAAACTTCAAAAAGAATTCAATCGGTCCCAGAACGAAGATGCTCTGATACCATAATAAGTTTGGAACGTAAAAGCTCAAAATGTATTAGGATCTGCAGAACCAGTAAATAGGCAAAACAACCTTACAAGAAAAGGAAAGCCTTATAAGAAAAGAAAATAACTAATCTACGGGATATGCTAGACTATTGTTACCAAAAGTACAATGACACAGCTGTACAATCCATAATATGTACCTCTTGAGTGCGAACCCGACATTATGCGTCTTGATTTTGCCTAGTCTGGAAATTGAGCTTCTGATGTGCCGAGCCAACACGACCGCGTCCTCGAGGGCCAAACACGCACCCTGGCCCAAGTCTGGCGTCATGGGGTGCATGGCGTCTCCGGCCACCGTGATGTTCGCGCTGGTCAGGTTCCCAAGGATGACGTCCCACGGATAACGAAAAATCAACGGTGCCCACGTCAAGGTGGAGAGGTCGGAGTGGCCGACGACGTCGTGGTACAAGGGAGGAAAGTCCTTGGCTAAGTTGTCAACCACTTCTCTTAGCAGTAAAATTGGGTCACCTCCGATGTTCGCACCTAAAATGTAAATGTGTCGATGACCAAAAATTGTTAGGTAACGGTCAAGTTGTTGTTAGTTAAAGCCTATATAAATCGAAGATAAAAAGATGAAAGATTGCTTTTCCCCAAGCATAATTGTTGTAAGATACATCTATGCCAAAGGGGAAACAACACCTTTTGGAGGAGCTTTGCAAAGAAAGAACCAGTAGATCTCCTTATCGTTGAGAGGAACGAAACCAGCCCTCTTTGAGACGTCCACGAATTGCTGAAACTCATGGTTCAACCCGTGGCCTTGCGAGTACACGGCCAGCCCGCGAATTGCGGATCGGCCAGAATCAACCTGCGAGACAAGCCCCAACCAGTAGGCGATCCTAGAATGTGCCCCATCACATCCGGTAACTGCCTACACAAATCCTCAATTTACTGCTAATCCTCCGACAAGGCCCGAAACAGTATCATTACCAGTGAAAATAAAAAAAAGAGATCTTAAGTACGAGAAGTCGTGATAACCTTAGACTTGATGATAGTTCCATCTTCAAGCGCGAGGATGCAAATAGACGAGCCTTGTTCCACTTGGGTTTCAATGGAAGTGACCTTTGAAGAGAAACGGATGGTGTTAGGAGGCAATTCCTTCGCCAAGACCTGTAATAAGACTTTCCGGTTGACCGCTCTCTGTTCATCCCCACTCCTAAGAAATTTTAAAGAGTGTAAATTTTCATATTATTTTCCTTACATGGTTAACCTTAGTTAACTCCCAAAAATGGCCAAAATTCGGAATTACCAAAAATAGGTCCAAGGGCATTTTGGTAATTTTTCGGTCCCAATTTTTGTCCATACCAGTCCTATATATATGTGGCCAGCATAATATGATGTCGGATTTTCAAAAATCATCCTTTAAGCCCTCAGAAATCAGTCCGAAAGTTTTGAGGGGTAAAATCTTAAATTTTCACTCCGGGGTCAAAATTCCATTTTTCGATCATACGCACTCCAGATATGCATGGCCACCACAAAATGACACTAACCTCGAAAAATAATATCATTTGACCTCAAAAAGGGCTATCGGAGTCTCTAGGGTCTAAATTGTAAATTTTTTCAATTTCTGTCGAAATCCTAGGTTTCAGCTGTACCAGCCCCAAACATATGTGGCCACACTAAAATGACGTCGGTCTCTCAAAATAGTTCTAAACACCCTCGAATTTTTGACGTCGAAGTTCAGGTCCAATTTTGCGATCAAATTTGCTCATTTTGAAGTTTTAGGGCCTCTCACTAACGAGTGGCTGTTTAGGGGTTACACGTATCAACTTAGGGTTGTCCATGTCGTGATAGTCTCGAATTTCGGGGAAACGCGAGAAATTATCAGTAGTGCCGAGGGTTGCGATCGTTAGGATTAAATTCGGGATTCGTTCATCAGCGTACTTTCAGTTGTGCGGAATCACCCGCGATCTGAGCGTACATCACTGAGTACATCGAATCTGTTATTTTCCTAAAATCGGTCCATATTGGTTCAAAATATTCCCTCGACGTTTCTCGGAATCGGTACTCAACTCATGATCTGGTTCCTGATCCACGTACCGTTCCCTATTTAGCCTTTCCCATTTGGTTCGTATCCCGTGATTGATCAAGTCTAGGCGAGACTTACTAAAATCAAACGAGAATTAATATAAACATTATTGGTCCCGGTAACGGGTCAAAATTCGGGATGTTACACAACGGCTATTCAATCTTTTTTATACAAATCTGTCCAATATAAATTTTGAAAGATGATTCTCCGAAAACTGTCCAACGGCTAATTTGAAAGTAGAAGAGTATAGAAGTAGACAAATTGTCAAAGAGCTGAAGTAGAGAGATAATATCCATAATCATTCATTCCAAAGTCTGAGCAAACTTCGACCGGTATAACTTGTCCATTTTGAGCTAATATCTATGATATTGAGAGACTTGTTGTATAAGTGATTGAATGAGATAGAGTGATCCATCCTTCACAGAAGAATATCACTCAGAACTTGTAATCTCTTGATTGATCATCTAGTGAAATTCAGTCATTAAGTTGTGAGCGTGGAAGAGCGGACGTAGGCTTGATCTAAGCTGAATCACTATACATCTGTGTGCATATTTTCTCTTTCCTAAAACTCCTTTTATTGCACATTTATTTATTTGCCATTCAAAGATTGATCAAAATCTGAACATTGTTTAGATTTTACCTGAGATTGTTGACATTTAATTTTTAGTCGACGCGTCATTAAAAATAGAAAATTCGAGATTATAGTTTCCGGTCGTGACGGAACCCGTTTCTTGAACAATAAGTGTTGTTTTTTAATTCTGTTTGTTGGCCTAGCTTTTGTAAACAATTTTCTATTCATTTCATGCAAAACCCGAAAAGTCAAACGATTGATTTTCGAGTTGATTTTTTGGTCAACTCTCTGACCAAAAGTCAATTCCGGGTCAAATTGGAGCTTTTCATATAAAAAGATTCTTTTTAAGTTTAATTTTACTTTAGAAGTGGAAATTCCAGAAAAATTCAAAGATTTGATAAAAAAATCAAGCTCCTACTGAAAAGTCAACAAGGGTTTGACTTTTGGTCAAACCTTTGACCAAAAAATTGAAA
Source organism: Syzygium aqueum (assembly GCA_031216185.1). Classification (NCBI taxonomy): domain Eukaryota; kingdom Viridiplantae; phylum Streptophyta; class Magnoliopsida; order Myrtales; family Myrtaceae; genus Syzygium; species Syzygium aqueum. The sequence goes on from CM062239.1 coordinate 6,612,044, forward strand.
AATACAAAAATCCAAAAAATCATCTTAATTTACATTTAATTTGACTTTGGCATTTGAAATTTTATAAAAATCGATTTAGAATAAACTTTTTCCCAATTTGAGGAATTTGGTTCAAATTGGCCAAAAATGAAGTTACTTCATTTCTAGTCATTTTTTAGGGTAGTTTCCTTCATGACATTTGATCTAGAGGTTGCATTATTTTTAATTTTGGAACCAATTATGTGATTCCAAGCCAAACGCAAAAATCCACAATTTAGGCCATAATTAGTGATTTTGATTAATTCTTCATGATTTGCGCAATTGAGACATGAATGAGCCTAATTTCTTATATGAAATCCAAATTCGAAATCAAATTTGGAAGATTCACATGAATTGAGTCAATTTGATCAATTGAGTGATCTAACGATTGAGAAGTCTAAGAGTACTTGGTCCAATTAATGCAATTCAACTTGACCCACTCTAGACTAATATTCAATTTGATGAATTGAGACTCAATTTGGCTAATTGGAATTCAATTAAATTTGTTAATCTAGCTTGGCCATGCAATTAACTCAAATTCAAGAACAATTGAGCTAAACAAGTTAAATTAGATTAATTTGTGCATGAATTTCAAATTGGTTCAATCCAATTTAATCGAATTCAATATTAATGGGGTCAATTAATCATGATAGAGATCAAATTATACAAAATTGGAATAAATGGAACCAAGGATTGAACCAGTTCAACCCGGCCAAACTCAGGACAAAACGGTTCAACCCGGTTTGATTTGAATTGAATCAGTCTGATCGGATTGGCTATTTTCCAGTAAAAAAATCCGGTGATTGGCGGTCTATTCCGACTAGCCAAGGCCGGTCACATCCCTTTGAGCTCAAAATGACAAAAATGCCCTTAATTGAAAATTACGAAAACGCCCCTAAGTGAAATTACTAAAATGCCATTCCTTAAGGATTAATCAAATTACTTAGGGGGTAAGCAAATCAATCATGTCACTAATCCTTAGCCCTTAAGAAATATTTTTAATCATTAAGGATGCATTCTAGGCCATTGGCTCAATCTAAAGGCTAGGGTTCAAAGTTGAGGGGAGTATATAGGTTTTTTTTCCCTCTAAAATTTAGGAAGAATTCTCATTTTCAGATCTATTTTCTTTCTCTTCTCTCTCCCTCTCTCTCTAAATCACGTTTCCTCCTCTCTTGGCCATGAGTTTTCCATGCTCACACCGGCCACTTGCTAGCCGATTTCCGGCGCACCACCGCCACTCCTGTAGTCCCCCGGACGTCCTAGAGTCAGTCGCAAGGCTGGCCATAGTTGCTAGTAACTGGAGCATCTCTGATCGGCTCCATCTCTATCTCGGTTGCATCACCGACAGCCAAGCCAATGATCTGTCTAGCCGATGATTCCGGCGATTTCGGCATCCTTCCTAGGCGGTCCGGGGCTTGCGATCATCATCCTTAACCTCATCTCGAAGCTGTGATGGTCGGCTTTCACCAGAAAAGCCACCAGAATTCAACTTTGAGCTTGATTTTATTTTTCTTTCTTTAGATCGCAATCTTATGCCAATCTTCTTACCTTGTGACGTAGATATCGGGAGCTATATTTTGTGCCATTCCGGAGTTCATTAGTGGGCCAAAATAGCTCGTTTGAGCTCAGCAACACTCTCGAACAAGGTAAGTATACTTGGATGTTATTTTGTAAATTCGTGTATAGAGAAACCTGTATGTTCGAGATGCTAATTTCAGCTTGTTAAAGTTGAAATCTTGCGAAGTGATGAACTAGAGAGTCGTAAAACACGTCTCAAGCTTCTATTTGACATATTGCATGCCTCAATCAGACTTAGTTTACTAGGTCAAAACTCTTTCGGAAGTTAGGATAAGAATCTGGAATGTAATGTTCAAGTGTGTTATGATGATTTCCTAATTGACGTTGTTCTGTTCTATGATTTTTCTGATTTTCTATGATCGTTATTTGAAGAAACTTCCTTCATGAAAGTTGTAGAATACATCTTAATCTGTTCATCATAAAATTTTCATAAAATTCTGACCATGTTAGGATTGTACAATCTACAATGCTATATATGCATAGATTTGGTGACAGACTAGTTTCTGACTGACCTTCATGTGTTCTTCTATTTTTATAAATTAATATGTTCAGAATATGAAAAATTTTTATTCACGAAAGTTCACACTAAGATCAAGATCTTTCTATTGATACTAATTTAATAAAAATTGGAATTCATTTGAATTTTCAAAAGGAATTTTTATGATCTAATCAGTATCTGTGTTCAGATCTGATTTTCATTCGTTTGGAATCCAAAAGATGTTTCACAGAATTTGATAAAGTTAGAGTCCTCCTTTGTAAAAACTCAAAACTACAAAGTTGTTCCTTGGGGTCTCATTATATTGACTAGAAATTTTGAGGGCCTAATAATAATTTTTAGGGGGTTGATTTGCTAAAAACCTCAGATAAGGCCTTCTGGGGTTAAAATTCGATTTGCAGTTGAGTCCTTTGTGAAAACTGAATTTTATAAAAATTTGGAGGTCTTTGTTGCAAAAACTCAAAATATAAAAGTTGTCACACACAGAGAGTCCTAACTAATAAAAGTTTTTCACATAGTTTTGATAAGGTTTGTTATTTTTCCTACCATTATTTTTAAATCCCTAACAAAATCAGGTCCAGTCTGTCACCGAGAGTGAAATTATCTGTTTCGTGAAAATCGATGGTGATTTGGAAAAAATGGTCTACTTAACTTTTGATCCTCATGATATAAGCTTTCTAATGACACCTGAATTACTTCATTTGGACATCATTAGGTTAGTTAATCATATATGAATAGAAGATATCCGAATTAGATAATAATTGAATAAGTGGTCTTCTTATGAAGCCCACTTCTCATTGCTTTATTGATCGAGAAATAAGGTCCATGGGCTTGAATGCATGTTTTACTCATTGCTATGCATGTGTTTGTTAGATAGATGTTAGGCCTGGTGCATGTGCGGCTGGAAGCCCATTATGGTCATTTAGAACCCGACTTTAGGGGTTAATTGATATGAGTTGCCATTTTGTGAGCGCAAATGGTAGCCCATTATTGTTAACCATGAATCAAATAATGTTAGATAATTAGGTGGATGATGAATCGAAATGCATGAAAAACAAAGGCCAATCCCGAGGCCCGTGCTTGATTAGTGAATTATTTGCACTATTGCTTTTCTTTGGTTATTCCTTTGGATATTGTTTGTCGTGAATGTAAATGCCGACACCCGAGAGGCGGCCCATGGAGGGGATAGTCCAAAATTGTAAAAGACCAAGATGATAGACCGATGTCCAATCCGGTCTCAATTTGTATTCACTTGATGGTGATAGGCTGATGTCCAATCCGGTCTCAATTTGTATTCAATTCATTCGTCCCCGATCATGTCTCGGGTTTTCAATTTGTGTTGTAATAAACACCCGACGAGTTGCGGGTTTAACTTTCTCGCACCTAAAATTAGCTCATCCTTTTAATATTTCGAGTGTTTACTTTACGCAATGCTTTTCAATATAATTGATTGTTTGTTTCTTTTCTAGATTAAGATAGGATTAGTTTAGAATCTTAAATGAAAACACAAAAGCAAGATGCATGATCACTTAGTGGACTAAAACTTTGACATGAAAATGGTAAAGAACAAATGTATGACAACTTAGATAACAATCATGTTAAGTTTAGCGGTACCGAAAGGGCATTAATAGAAATATTAACGTAAGCTAGTTTCCGAACCTTTGATCTCTAATTTTCGTAGAAACCAATACGAAATTCCCACGTATTGGTTAGGTATTCTAGCCGACCTCCAACCTAGGCTAGTGGCGACTCCTAAAAAAAGATAAAATTGATCCACTATCATGCGAGGTATGAATTAGGGAAGATTCACGTTCATGAATAATGGACTGTACGCATGAGCCATCTTTTATGATGTACCGTATGGACCATTTCATGAACACTTACCTCTAAACCCGTCTCATCGAGTTCGGCCCTCGTGAGGTAGGTCGCGACAGAGATCAATTACTTCCGTATTAAAATTGATCAATTAACATTCAAATCACCTATTCACCCCAATCTAGGTAATATTTGCTAGTCTTATCGCTTCTAAGGTCGAAAGGTGGAGGCATCTTTGTTTGTGTGGTGTGAACTGAGCATCATTACACTAGCTCTTTACTAGCTAGTAAGGCTGTACGCTGTATTATCTTTGTCATTCGACATGCTGCACTCTGAGAATGTACTAAAAATCCTCATATTGGATAATCTATGGGGGAAAGGAGTAGATAATTTATATTGAATTATTCATTATTCCACTCAAATCACTAGAGCAAATAACAGGCTAAGCAACGTCAACCTTCTCTTCTTGCACGTAACTCTCAAGGATAGAGATGCAATGGCAAACGTGGTTCAGCGTGAGCAACGAGCGGATTAGCAAGAGACGGATCCTCAAAGGACTCATCAAGATTGATGCTTGTTACTTTAGGCGGTGCCTTCCAATTAAACCCTTGAACCATCCTAGCGAGAAGCATGATGGTCATCACAGTCCCAAGTATCGGAGCCACGTAGCCACGCCTCTCGATGCTAAAGGAAATGAAACGTAAGTCCGGGTCTGGGAGCTGAACATCAGTGCGTGCAGTCACTAGTAAAGTGCCGCTCCGGCCTAAACTCGAGTGGCTTGTTCCAGACCCGAGGGTTTTGCCTGAGGTCGAGACGACTATATAGCACGTGACTTCCCTTTGGGATAAAGTAGCCAGCAACAATGGCATCGGACATGGCCATGTGCGTAAGGATGAAAGGTGCGATTGGATGGAGCCTGAAGGCTTCTCGAATGCATGCTTTGATATAATTAAGATATGGGATGTCACATTCTTGGACTAGTCTCTCTTTACCAACGACCCTGTTCAATTCCTCCGTTGCTGTCTTGAGGATTTCAGGTTGGCTTATCATCTCGGCCAGGGCCTATTCAACTGCATTTGAGGGAACCTTGCTTCTCGAAAGCATGCTTTGATATCAAATGTACTAAAAATAAAAGAAAGTGATATTCATGTTTGAAACCGTCAACCTTGCTCTTATTAGAAGGCGAAATATTCTTCCATCTCTATTTGGAAAAAAATTTCCTCCAACTACATGTTTTATCGATAGATTATAAGTAATTGATATTACCTACATACAAACTTAACTAGATATGGGATTATACTTTCCTTTGTCCCTCATAAGAGCAAATGTTTCTAATTGGTGGATTACAAGTTATGGATATTGGTTATATGCAAACTTGACTAAACATAAATTCGAGTGATGTCCGTGTTTGTAATATACCAATCAGAAGATTATTGGAGGAAATTGGATGGAGGAAACAACGTCCAATTATAAATGTAAGTAATGTCCAAGAATATGGTCTCGGTCATTATTTAGTCTCTGGATTAAGAGGTAATGATTCTCTTAAAGAACCTCGTAACGTTCGCTCGGAAAAGTAGTCCAAAAAAGACATGCCCGGATTGCAATGCAATAAAAAAAAGCATTTGACGCGAAACCACATCCATTTGCAAATCACACGTGGGAGGCAACCCAATCAATTTCCATGACTGAAAACGAAACTGGAGCCTAATAAACAATCGTTTTTACGAGGTTCTTTCCCGCCTTTAATGGCGAGGATGTTGTGCAAGATTAATCGCTAATCATGATTGCGTCAAGTAATGACGACGTTGGATTTGGACCACATTTCGTGCGCGAGCTGGGAGATGACGTAACCCATGCTACTTAGCACAAGAAAAGTATAAATATTGGGACTTGTAGCCAATCAATCCAAAAACCAAAGTATTCGTGCTTTGTGACATAGAGACAGATCGACCAACAATGTAAGAATACGTGCTTGCGAACATGGCTTTCTAATGCAGGACGTTCGGTGGGGTGCATAAACTAAATCGTTGGCATTATTATAGTCCAAATTTGATATCTCGGGTCACAAGTTTGCTGGAAGATTTTTTTAATAACTGCGAGATAGATGAAGAGCAAGACGATTAAATTTGACATGCCAGATCGATGCATATTTGGTATCTAAGTTATCTCCAATTTGGACTATTGAATTATTTGGTTTCTTGTTGAAACCAACCTGCCAAATACAACGCTTTTACTTTTTTCGTTGCCCTACATCTCCTCTCCTTTGCACACCTCTCTAGCGAAAATTTGACAGCCGTGCTTAGAAATCAAATCACCGATGTGCGGACCAGTGACCACCCGGTCTTCTAAAGTCAAACGTCGACCTTTGCCCAAGTCGAGGGTCATTGGGTACAAAGGTTCTCTGGCCACATCGATCCGTGGGACTCAAGAGAATGCTTGACAATATAGAGGTTCCGTTTGTTTAACAGAAAACATTTTCTAAGAAGTCTAGAAAATGGTAATATTTTTCTGTGTTTAACTGAAATCTGAAAAAAAAAATCTAATTGGCTTTTTCCTAAATTCACTACTTGGGCACCGGACTTTTGCACAAGCAACTACGCAACTAGGCATGGGCACCAAGATCTTCGGTCTAGCCTCGATGGACCACGACCTAGGCACCAAGGACCTGGACAAGGCCACCTAGGTCCCAAGCAAGAGCACATAATAGGGTGCCGGGGACCTGGTTCTAGATGCCGAGGACCTAGGAATGAGTGTTAGGGTTACCGTTGTTGTTTCCAACACAATACCATTCGTTGTAACCAGTAAAATTAGATTGAAATAATGACTTCGAGAAACCAATAACTAATTTAAAAGCCAGATTGAATTACAAATCAAATTTATATTTACAAAATTACTACAAAATTGTGACAGAGTTAGATAGGAGGTGAGGTATGAATTACTGAATCTCTCTAAGGCGATTAATTTTTGCCAACAATGCTTTTGCTGATTCACAAACTATGCCTATGAAGATACAACACCTTGAACCTATTTGTATTAGCACTACGCAAACGCAACTAGCATTATGCAAACACAGCTCAACCTGTTTGTATTAGCACTATGCAAACATGACTCAATCAAACTTTTTCTCGAACTGGTACACCTCGAGAACCACTACTCATGAATTAAATATATACATCTTTTTAAACAAAGAAAACTGCTGTAGAAAAACTGAAAATACTTGAACTAAAGTGTCATGTTGGTTATGCTCACATTTGTTGAGCCATTAATCCATAATTACATCAATACTAATGAGTCATGTCGGTTATGCTCACATTTGTTGATGTGTCAGGTCTAATATGCACTGGAAGAAGACCGTTGATGGTTCAGAATATAGCCGTTGAGGTTATGGATTCCATAGTTGGAAAACTGGGCCAGATCATGGAAAGTAGCTAACAGGACACAAGACTACTGATAGTGTATAATTTGGATAATATGCTCCAACAGTGAAGCGACTGCAAAAGAAATCTCGATTCTGGGAAAATAGCTCCCAACGGCTAGCTAATTTTCTTTGAAGGTCTCCAATTGATTTATTGAAGACCGAAGTATATAAGGAGTAGTGATGTTGTGTTAGAAGAGAGTTGGATATTGGATTTCTTAATGTTGACATCTAAATTTTGGCGACCCAATTAGTCATTTATTGCATAGAAAATTAGGGATCGATCTCGGTTCCTAAAAAAAATTAGTTAATTGCATATAGATTAAAAGCATTTGCATATAGTAATAGACCCATATAATTGCATTTGCATTGGACTAGCGATGGATGGACTTAAGCGCTAGATTAAGAAGGATTGATCTCGTGATTAAATTTGCGATTTTGTCACCGAATTCTTGGCAAATAAAAGCAATCGGCCTGATATTCATATGTGAAAGATGTGATTGTTTACGTGCTGGCAAATCTGCAAAAGGACAAAAAAAAAAGGAAAAGAAAAGAAATTGCTCTTCGTTCAAGCAGGGAGGAAATATGGACAGCATATATTCGGCTCGGCAGAAAGATACATGACCTCAATCAAATAAGATATTCGCATGGAATTAGTCAGAGAAAAAAATAATTGATTGGGAAAAAGAATATATGAAAAGGTCGGTTCCTATATAGTATAAATAGACCATCGCTTAGCCAAAAAGGGGGCTTTTCTTTTGGGTCTGACCACATACAATAAAAAGCACAAAAAGAGAGAGGGATTTTTTGGCTTTTCCCTGCAGGTGAGACCCAAGCCGCGTTCAACACATTGAAGAAGATGCCAACAGGGGTCTCCACCAAACAGAGAAAAGAGCTAAGGACGAAGGGAAAACAAAAATTCTCTCTCTATGCTTGCATAGCAACGGTTGTGACAGTGCTCCATCGTTGTCACGATCGTATTTGCTTTTGCACTGCTGCCACTTTGTTGTGCTTTGCCACATTCTGTCCCTCTTTCCTCGCTCCGCTCGTAGCTCTATCGAGACACCACGTTTTCCAGCGAGTCTTAGTCACGCTCGACAAGCTCCAATCACGAACTCGGTAACTTGGTTCCAGGAGAACTTCCAACGAGCGACTATCCTTTCGCAGCATCGCTTTCAGCCACATCAAGCCGTGACTCCTCTGGCGTGACCTGCATCGGGAGTCTTGCATCGCGTCAATTCCTGCCGAGTATTCATCAGATACTCACCAAGCCAAGGCGTTAGGTTTTTTGTTTTGCAGGCTATTCAGAATATTCGATTCACTATTTGCGAGTCTCTACGAGCCAGGCCATCAACAAGCACCATACACCATCGGCCATCCTTCAAGCCTCGTCCGCAAGCTGTGATTCGGTCCGATTCCAATAAGATTACGTGCGTCCAAATTAGGTAACGATCTTATCCAAATTGATATAAATTGTTTAATTGCTTAATTCGGATAGATTTTGTTATTTAATTGATTAGATTAAGATGTTAGGCATTATCCAATTAGGGCTATTGATTGAGTTGATATAATTACTAATTTGATCAGTAAATAGTTCGAACATTTTTTTAATTAATTCAACTTAATATTTGGGTAATTGTTGTGCCTAAAGATTGCGGTAATCTCTAATTTAATCCGCAAGACTATGGGTTACTTTTCAGATTATCGTAATCTTTGATTTGAGATTTTCGTGGATTACGCATGTGGATTTGGTGAATATTATCTTGCGATGAGTGCTTATCCTTTGCTTGATTGTTTCCACAAGAGAAAATACCTAAAATATCTTAGAACAGATTATATTCTTCTCTTAGATTTAATCACTTGTTTAAATTAAGACATTCATTTATTTCGAATTTTAATAAAAATGCCAAAAATATCATATGCATGTGATATAGTTTGCATGTTAGGAAATCACATGTCATGTAGATTAGACTTCATTTCAAGATAAAATAAAATCCCAAAAATATTTGATTGTTTTGGTGTGACCAATTTATTTATTTTCTTGCAATTTGCTTACTTTGTTATTTGAGTGTTAATTTCATTGATTGCACACTCGCATGATCACCTCTTGCATGTTAGTGGATAAGTTAAAATCAATTCAAGCTGCCTGTAAAATATTTTTCTAAAAATAAAAGAAAAAAGCTACGAAAGGGTGTTAAAGTAATCTAGCATAACCAAATTCCTAAACTCATAATCTCTAGTTCATAGGAGTAAAGTAAACTTTACTTGAGTTTCTAATCTACCCACCAAAAAAATAGATTAGAGGCGACTCCTAAATGAAAATGGTTTACATATTAAGAATTTGAATTAAGGTGCGAATTGATATGGGCTTGAGAGAGCCCGAGCTATGTTTAGGCTTAATAATCCATTAGCCAACCCCTAGGTGGTGCCACCTGTGGAGGTAAGGTCGCGACATTAAATACATTCTACTTGTTGTCAAAACTAGAAACTATCTCTAATCTTGCTTTGTAGATGGTTGGGGTGTGCAAAAGAACCAGGAACTGCCTGGAACTAGATCGGATTAGCCCATAACTGGTAGTTTTGATGGGGATCGGTTCGGTCTCCGATTTCAATTTACTGGAACCAGTGAGTACTGGTCCAATTCCCGGTTTTAGGTTTGGAATTACCCACCTGTCCATCCGGACCGGACTAGTACATATTTATTATTTTTTAAATGTTTTTTTGTTAGAGCATCTATGTGCTGATGAGTTTGATGTATTTGAGCATAGTCATTACCAAAGTGAGTTCAATTCCAGTTTTGGGGTGATCTTTTAGCAAGTTTGATTCTGTGGACCAGATGAAAAACATAGAAGCCTTGGATGGGTGTTTTCCCAACTATGCAAATAACTTGGGTGCTAGAGGCGTCTCTAGTCGAACATTTTTCAAACTTGAAAGGAGATGATGGGCCAAAGGATTGTTCATTATAGGTGTTGAGGAGGATTGGCTCTTGGTCCGAAGCAATTGTAGTGATGTGAGTGATGATGGCTTTTGAAAGCTAATGACCATAATCTAGGTCGGAGCTGCGCCTATCATTTGTTCATAACACCCGGGAATGAATTTGTTGGGGACATTTCAACTGATTCCAAGGACCCACCCAAGAATTGGATCACGGTCCAGTTCGATTCCTGAGCAGGTCCATGAAATCAACATGTGGTTTTCGGTTTCAATTTTTCAAAGCTGTCCTTTGGTGGGAACCACCCCCTAGAACTGGTCACCTTAGTATTTGGTTAAGTACTATAATATCTTATAGTCCAATTTACAAGAGTAAGTGGAGTGATTGTGTATCTTGATAGTGTGATTTATCAAGTAAAAGAGGACCGCACTAGTCAATTATAACTTGTGTTGTTGATTACTAGTGGAATCCAACCTCTGTTAAGGTTGCTAGTTTGAGAGTGGATGTAAGCTTGATCATAAGCCGAACCATTATTCACCATTGTGTGATATGTTATCTTAACTTTGATTTACTTACTAGCATCACACGCGCTAATCTGTTTGCATAACCATCTTGAGTTTGATTGTTTGACATTTCACAAAAGTTTTTAGTTATTAACACTCAGCCTATTCAACCCCCTTTCTAGGTTGCTTTGTTAGCCTCAACACATCCAACTCAAACCTTGAAATTAACCCCAAGTTTTCTATCCTCTTCATTGTACCATAGTTTACATATCCTAATCTATTATGTCATTGACAAGGAGACACAACAGCGTAAGCTAAATTCTTATCTTTATTAATAATCTTTGGGTACAAATATTTTGAGTTTACATCTATAACAACCATATTGGCTTTGAATAGGTCATTACATAAATACCCTTTCCCCAAATATAACCCCTCTTTGGAAAGTACAAACATGTCAAACTCAAATACATTTCTAAAACCCTTCTTGACAAGTAGTGGACAAAAAATTAGAATCTTTTGGATCTCCAGTACATACAACCTATTTAGCAGGGTGATCTCCTTGCTGGAGGTGAACTTCAAGATCACTTTCCCTCTCCTGGCAATCTTTGATGATGCAGAATTAGCCATATAGAGCTTCTCATCTTCCTTAGCCTTCTTGTAAGACGAAAATAAGTGTTTATCCAAAAAAATGTGATTTGTGACCCCCGTGTCCAATCACCAATCGTTAGAGTTTGATACAAAGATACCTTATAGACACCACCATAACAGTCAGTCTTTCATTATGTTTCTACTCTGGAATTTTTGGGCTGTTCCTTTTGCTTGCCTTTTGTTTGAAAAGACTTCTTCCTCTTCCTATCTTGTTTGGATTTGGAAGACTCAACAATGTTGGCCTTTGTCTCTATAGGAGGGTTTGTGTTTTTTATTTTGAGGCAGAGAGTAAGATCTTCAAGGCTTATCTCTTTCTATTTGTGCTTCAAATAATTTTTAAAGTTTGACCAGTTCGGTGGTAGCTTTTCAATGGTTGACACTTGGAATAATTCACTAAGTGACATTCCCTTAGCAAAGATGTCGTTCAAAATTATTTGTAATTCCTAAGCCTGACTCATGATAGATTTAGAATCCACTATCTTGAAGTCTAGGAATTTGGCAACCACGAATTTCTTGGTGCCTGAGTCCTTTGTCTTATATTTCTTTTCTAGGACTAACAAAATGTTTGGCAGTTCCAATATTACAATAAACATTATATAGAGAAGTTACTAAACAGTTAAGGATATAATTTTGACATAAGAAGTCTCCGTGCTTCCAAGCCTCCAATGCCCTGAGCGTCATGACATCTTGCTAATTTGGACTAGTTACGAGGCACAACTTCGGTAATTACTTGACTAGGTCCAACATGGTCAGATTGAAAGCATCTTTTGCTACCACTGTTTAAAGCTCACATCGGTGAATTTATCCGGTTTCTTATTCAATATAATTGGAGGTGGCACCATCAAAATCTGTTGAGCCATCCCTCCAGAAACGGAACCAGTTGCCATTTGACCTGTACTGTTTTGAAAACCAACTCCAGGTATATCAACCATGAGACTTATATCCATACCACCATAAATGGTCTTGACCCGAAGGCCCACATAAAACTATGCCTCGAGGTTTGAACCTCTCCAACAACAGCGGTCGAATCAATAATAGTAACATATCTAGAAGCAATATGGATATTATTGAGTACTTCATTGTTATCAGCCATCTAGATTTTCTAGATAAATCCAACAAACAATAAGGAAATAATTGCCTTAAGATTGTTGTTTCCAACATAATGTCGTTTATTGTAACCAGTAAAATTAAACAAAATTAATAATTTTGAGAAAGCGATAACTAATTTAAAAAGGGGACTGGATTGCAAACCAAATATAGAATTACAAAATTACTGTAAAATTTTAACATAGTTAGATAGGAGGTGAGGTACGGATTACCAAATCTCCTTAAAGCGATTAGTTGCTCCCAATAGTGCTTTGCAAGTTTACGAACTATACCTCCCAAGATACAATATCTCGAACCTATTTGTACTAACAGTATGCAAACAAAACTCAATCTAACTTCTTCCAAATTGGCACACTTCGAAAAAGTACTACTCATGAACTAAAGAGACACATCTTTTTAAAGACAAAGAAAATTGCTATAGGAAACTGAAAGGACACGAACTAAAGAGTGATGTCGGTTATGCCCACATCTATTAAGTCATTAACCCATAATTATAACAATACTAAAAAGTCATGTTGGTTATGCTTACATTTGTTGAGCCAATATCCCATAACCACAACAGTATTAAAAACAAATAAAACTTAAACATAAAACTGAGCGGTTATAAACTGAAGAGTCATGTTAATCCATTAACCCATAATTACAACACCCGTGTCTAAGCACTGAGTTTTTGATCCAAGTGCTGGTATATAGTCATATTTTAGAAAATAATTTCTGGCTTATTAAAGAGGAAATAATTATCGGGGACGGTGTCGCCATCCTGCCGTTGTTGGCGAGAACCAGTGACCCTCATAGGGTGGCGATGCGACTCGTTTTTTCCACTCAGAAAAGTTGACTCCCAGTTTCTATATACTCGCTAGAAGCAATCCACTCTCTCCCCTCTCGTTGTGTGCCTCTAAAAAGACAAATAATCTCCTTTATACAAATCCTTACACTGCCTAAGTTCGATCTTTTGCTTAGGTCGTCAATGTCTACATTTGGGTCACCGGAGGAGAGGTTAGAGCCACCAGTTCTCTAGCTATGAAAATCGGTCCACAAAGTCAAATGGTCAACGAAGAAAAGAAAAAACCCGAAAATTAGACCTTTCTTGTCTTTTCAAAGATATATGCTGAAAGGGATTTTGAGTAGTAGGGATGTTAGAGAGGGGAGGAAAAAACGATCGAAAATTGAGAAAACCAGCAATATCTCTCTCTCCACGTGCTGTCTGAAAAAATTGAGAAAACCAGCAGTATCTCTCTCCACATGTCTGAAAAAATTGAGAAAAATGGGATAGCATATGTATCTCGTCACATGGTAGTCACACAAACAAGATGTAATGACACGTAAAGAACACATTCGAAAACAAGACTTTAACCTATAAGGCCACCCGTAGACTTTTAGAATGAAAGTTATGAGTGTCAGGTGGTGAAGTTACTGTGCAGTTTATCTATAGGTTGGCTTTTTTTTTTTTTGAGATCAAAAGGGGTTGGAGTTTTGGTGTTTGGTAAACACTTGAGAAAATTCAACGATTTATCAATTGATAGACTCGAAACAAGCCTCTTCATTACATTATATTATTAGTGTTTTTACCCACTAAGTATCTAGGACCCAAGAGAGGGATATGGCACAGAATCCTTCAAATTGTAGTTGACAGTGTAGGTTAATGAGACTTGGGGACAAGTACAGAAGGAGTACCATAACTTTCGTATGGCGCTCACTTGAGTGTCATAACTTTTTTTTCACTCACTTGAGTGTCACATCAGAGTAAAATCGATAATTTGAGTGTTATTTTCGGCAGATCGTCCAACATTAATTTTTTACTTAATTTTGCATTCCGACATGGAATTTTTTTAGAATAAATGGAATTCCTATGTGTTTTTTTTCCACTTGGAGAAAAATGACATCGTTTGCTACGTGTGTACAAATCTATCTCTCTCTCTAACAGAAACGACATCGTTTTTGTGCATATAGCAGCCTCAAAACGACGACGTTGTTCTCACTAGCAAATTGGGACTTCTCACTCGCACATTGTCTTCCTCCTTATTGTGTACATTGTCTTCCATCTATCTCTCTAATCGATTTCTCTCTCGAATCCAAATTCGAGCTTCGATCTTGTTCGATTCCTCAACAATTCATCTCTAAAGTAAATCGAGTTCTCATTGGCACTCGCTTAGTATGCCCAAAATCCCAAATCGATCTTTCTCTGTAATCGCAAATTAGAGTTTTGATCTTCACCTTTTCTCACTGACTATTTGTCGAGTTTTCTGCCGCTCGTCATCCTCTCTCATTGGATAGAGACTAAAAAGGTGAGGCCTAGAGGGAAAAGTTATGGCTTATTGCGTGACTGAATCTTGGTCGACAGAGAGTGAAAGTTATTGATTTGTTGTTTTGTGTTGACTGACTGACAAAGTGAGCAAATGCTTATTAGTGTAAAAGCATGTGAAAAGGCAATATCTTGGAGGGCAAATATTTGAGTTTTGTGCTGGAGTGTTAAGGTGAGTACTTTAGTTTGTTCGCTGTATACTTTATTATTTTGTGTCCACTGACTGACACTCGCTATTATTTATTGCGGTTGTGGGGACTAATTGCTCAAGTTGTCTGTTTGTGTTGTGGTTCTCTATTACAAAAATAATTTTTCTTGTATTGGGTGCAGTATTAACATGGGTGTTACCAGTGTACCCATTAAAGTTTGCTACGGTGGGAATACGTTTGTGGAAACAACATTGTTATCATTGTCAATCTTAGTAAGCTGTCATATAAAGACTTTACGAAGGATATAGTGGAACAATTGCAATGCAAAATAGGGAAATTACATTATCGGGTACTTGGTAAGAGTCTTAAGGATAGTTTAAGGCATGTATGATGATCATGCTGTGAAAATCCTATTTACCATAATCTTCATGGTCACGATGTTTATGTGTAGTTGAATATCATGGCGATGAAGACGAGCGAGCAATGTTTGAAGCTGGTATTGAAACCTAGGCTGGTGATAGAGCTGTTTTAGAAGGAGATGTGAAAGCTAAAGAGATTAAGGCTTCGCATACATCTCATGTGTTAGAGATATTTAAGCAACTTGAGAATACTGGTGGCATTGTGTAGAGACTGGTGTAGGGAGGCAGCAGTAAGGGTGTTGGCATTGCGGTCAGCAGGGATTGGCAGCTTCACGGTCATCATTGGGGCAGCTAGGAGGCTGTGTCGGCGAGGTGCGGTTGAAGGGAATCAACTTGGTTTATCGTCGGGTCAAGGAATAACTCGGCTCGGCATTAGGCTCGCGATGGAGGTTGAGATAAAGTAGGTACCGCAGGCTTGCCAGTATGGAGTGCAACGACGTGATTGCGGCGTGGTAACAACTCGGGCAGTGGGGTTGCTTGTCATGAGCAAATGAGCACAACCAAGAGGGGAATTCTTGACCGGACTCTCCTCCTCTCACTCTTACTCACATGTGTTTCTCTCTGTATTTTGAGATTATAATTACCGACCCTTCAATTAAGAGGCATAACAATCTATATAGTGTTAACCTAGGTTTATTTTACTATCGTGGGTTTAATTTAAGCCTTCCTAATGGGCTCTAATAACCTAACGGCAAATTGTAGTTAAGCTGCAATGGGTATAATCAAATTAAGCTCAATTAGGCCCCTCCCCTCCCTATGTGAAAGATTGTTACAAGGAAAACAAGTATCTTGCTATATACCAATTCTTGATGTAGCCTCTAAGAAATAGCAGACAAAACAAGCCATCAGCCTCTAGAACCTCTACCACTGAAGAAGTAGGTTGGTAGGCTTAAAAAGAAAAAGGAGAATGCAGGAAATTGATTGTACTCGTAACATAATGAGTAGGGCTGGTGGAGCAATTCAATGCTCATACTGCCATAGGGGAGGGGACAACAAGACTAATTGTCCAACTAAATAGCAGCAACAATACACTACAAAAAAACATGTTTTTTCCGACAAAATTTCCAACGAAAAATTTAGAAAAATTCGTTGGAAAATGAATTTCCAACGAATTTTCCAACGAAAAAAAATTCGTTGGTAATAAGTCGTCGCAAATTTTTCCAACGAAAAATTTCAATTTTCGTTGGAAATTTGCGACGAATTTTTTTTCGTTGGAAAATTCGTTGGAAAACTTGTGGCTAAATTCGTTGGAAACGAATTTTTTTTCCAACTAGTTTTTTTTTCGTTGGAAACTACAAATTTTTTTTTTGTGCAAAAATCGTGGAAATTTTTTTTTCCATCAAAAAAATATTTTTGGTGGAAAAATCGTGGAAATTTTTTTCCACCGAAATTTTTTTTTTTGGTCGAAAAATCGCCCTCGCCGCCGGCGAGGGCCAGCCTCGTCGCCGGCGAGGGCCGAGCTTGCAGGCCATGGCGAGCTCGGCCCTCGCCATGGCCGGCGAGGGCCAGCCTCGTCGCCGGCGAGGGCCAGCCTCGTCGTCGTTGAGGGCCGAGCTCGCCCAGATCTGGGCGAGCTCGAGCTCGTCGCCGGCGAGGGCTCGAGGTCGCCCAGA
The DNA here is from genome assembly GCA_031216185.1 of Syzygium aqueum. Classification (NCBI taxonomy): domain Eukaryota; kingdom Viridiplantae; phylum Streptophyta; class Magnoliopsida; order Myrtales; family Myrtaceae; genus Syzygium; species Syzygium aqueum. The sequence continues at coordinate 6,629,039 of CM062239.1, forward strand.
ACGCTGGGCTCGGCAGTGCTGGTGCGGACGAGCTTGGCGCTGCCGAGCCAGACGGCGGCGATGCGGTCGTACTGGTCGCCGCGGGAGGAGGCGGAGAGCTCGAGGGCGACGGCGGACCACGACGGGGAGCGGCAGGGCGGCGGGGGCGGGGAGTAGGCGGCGGAGAAGGGAGGGGGAGCCGATGGTGTGGGCGACGATGGGCGCGGGCGCAGGTGGCGGAGAGGAGGGAGGAGCGGAGGGGGCGGGTGAGCTCGATGTACTGCTGCGGGGAGCGGCTGGAGAGAGAGGGCCGCTTCCGGAAGCGGTCGAGGAAGGAGGCGGCGGCGGCGGCGGCGGCGAGGAGGAGGAGGAGGACGGCGGCGGTGGGCGGCTGCATCGTCGAAGAAAATAAGAAGAGGGGGTGGAGGGTGAAGGGGGGTGAGAGAGAGAGAATGGGGGCGTGCGGGTGGAGTGTGAGAGAGGGGGTGGAGGGTGAAGGGGGGTGAGGAAGAAGAAATTGAGAGTTTAAATTCGGGTTTTTTTAAATTCGTTGGAAAATTCGTTGGAAATTTCCAACGAATTTTCCAACGAAAATTGTACACACTAAAATAATTGCCCGGAATATTGAAATTCGTTGGAAAATTCGTTGGAAATTTCCAACGAATTTTCCAACGAAAATAAAAAATGCATAACAATACCAGATTTTTTTGAATTCGTTGGAAAATTCGTTGGAAATTTCCAACGAAAAAAAAAAGTCGTTGGAAATTTCCAACGAATTTTCCAACGAAAATTGTACACACTAAAATAATTGCCGGAATATTGAAATTCGTTGGAAAATTCGTTGGAAATTTCCAACGAATTTTCCAACGAATATAAAAAATGCATAACAATACCAGATTTTTTTGAATTCGTTGGAAAATTCGTTGGAAATTTCCAACGAAAAAAATTCGTTGGAAATTTCCAACGAATTTTCCAACGAAAATTGTACACACTAAAATAATTGCCCGGAATATTGAAATTCGTTGGAAATTTCCAACGAATTTGCCAACGAATATAAAAAATGCATAACAATACCGGATTTTTTGAATTCGTTGGAAAATTCGTTGGAAATTTCCAACGAAAAAAATTCGTTGGAAATTTCCAACGAATTTTCCAACGAAAATTTTACACACTAAAATAATTGCCCGGAATATTGAAATTCGTTGGAAAATTCGTTGGAAATTTCCAACGAATTTTCCAACGAATATAAAAAATGCATAACAATACCGGATTTTTTTGAATTCGTTGGAAATTTCCAACGAAAAAAATTCGTTGGAAATTTCCAACGAATTTTCCAACGAAAATTGTACACACTAAAATAATTGCCCGGAATATTGAAATTCGTTGGAAATTTCCAACGAATTTGCCAACGAATATAAAAAATGCCGAACAATACCGGGTTTTTTTTAATTCGTTGGAAATTTCCAACGAATTTTCCAATGAAAAAGTTTTCGTTGGAAATTTCCAACGAATTTTGCGACGAAAAAGTTTTCGTTGGAAATTTCCAACGAATTTTGCAACGAAAAATTGTTCGTTGGAAATTTCCAACGAATTTTACTTTTCGTTGGAAAATTTGTCGCAAATTTTCCAACGAAAAAATTTTCGTCGCAAATTTTCGTGGCAAAAATCGAGTTTTTTTGTAGTGATAGTAGTAGGAGACAACACAGGCCAATGATGCATGGGTATGCCAAGGCAACACAAAAAGCAATGATGCAGGACCACCTACAAGGCCAACTTAGTCCAATAGTGTATAACAGAGGAGTAAATGCCGAGTAAGCTGTTTGTTATGGTTGTTGCCACTGTATGTACTTCTTGGTGCATTAACATCATTGTGTTATATCATTTTGCTAGTTAGAAAAAGAGCAACTGAAGAGGTTTTTGAAAGTTTTGCACCACAACATACACATGATGCAATTGGGAAAACGCTAAAGGAATATGGCTTGGGTTGTTTACAAAAATGAATATCGGCATGATAGTTTTGAATGTTGGTTTTTTAGGCATTATTCATTTAATGTATGTCATTTGATTGGCATGATAACTAATCAAGTTGATATGGTTGTAGCTTGAGAGAAGTTCCGAGATATTGATATCTCAAGGAGGACCAAGTAAAGAATCGGCTGCATCTACAAAAAGAAGCCAAGGGCAAGCACCGATAAACCAACCAATGGTAACTCGAGGACAATCGAAGATGCAACAACCAATGGTAGCTTCAAAACAGAGGGTAGAAAAGGAAATTTGAAAAAAGGCATCCAAAAAGACCCCAACATCAGCTCCATCTCAATCGAATGATCCTGGAAAGGTCATTATACATCAATCTCAACGTACTATTGTAGTGCTAAGACCAATCACAGAAAGTTCAACGGGAGACAACACCAAAAACATATGAAGCTCCAAGAAAAAAAAAATATCCTCCAAAAATTAAGACAATGGGAAAAGGAACATAAGTGAAGAATGTGCCTAGAGTTCCAGTTCAAAAGAGTGCAAGGATCATAAAACATGTGAAGAGTCCATAAAAAAAAGAAGGAAGTGACCAAGTTGTTTAGCTTGACTGATGGGAGGAGGCCATTTGTTTATGTATATAGTTAGGTGTCAATATTTGTTTAGGATTTTGTTGTTAGGTGTTTGAGATTATTATTGCAGTTTGACTGGTGATGTGTTTAGCAACAATGTTGTTAGGTATTTGATATTATGGGCCGGAGATGTGCTTAGCAACAATGTTGTTTCGGTCTTGAATGTAAGGACATTGATGTTCATGTAAAAGAACATGATTTTCCCGATGCAATTATTACATTTTTGTGTTTGATTTAAATGAAATTCTATTTGGTATTAACCCATGCCAAGACTGATAGCATTTGTGGAATAATACTTCTTTTGTATGATGTTACAGGATGACAAGAATGAGCTAATCTTGTTTGAGTTATTATAGGATGTGTTTATGAAAAGTGAAACTGATAGCTTACTTATAAAAAGTTGAGGAACCTAAATGGTCACTTTTCAAAAGTTAAGGAACCTAAGTTGTAACTTATTAATAGTTGATGAACCAAAGTGTTCACTTCAAAAATTTTGTGGCACTTAATCGATCATTCGTAAAGTTATTTGGAACTTCTATTATCTTTCAACATCATATGCAAAAAAAGCCAAAACCAACAAAAAAATGCAAGACCATCTCTGCTCTTGCTGCAGACGCTACATCTTGCAAACCATCTATCCTTTATACAAACCAACAATAATTCATAAATTGCATCATAAAACACATTCCACCGAAATCTAATAGGCTATTCAACCTACAAGTAAACACAAACCAAGCAATTCAACCCACATACACAAAATTGCCAAAAGTAATAACATTCCAACATAAAAACATTCCAATAACTAATATTTATTGCACCAATTACAACACCACATTTCATTATTCTTCAACTTTGGTAAACTAAGTAGCTTCTTCTCATTACCGAGGTTACATAAGACCACAAAACAGACCAAACCCGACAACAACAAGACATACAACACTATGTAAATATCTCTTTGAATTTTCTTCCTTGAAATTTCCTTCATTAAATGGCTCACTAAAGTTTCCAAACTCTTGATTTTTGCTTGCATTGAATTGGCGTTGTCCAACTCATCTTTCATTGTAGGCGGAGGTTCATGTTGTCCTTGAAGTAGCTCGAAGATTACCTTTGTTTCTTGATTCGAAAATTTTGCGTCAACCCACATGAAATATCCACAATTAAAGTCTTCTTTGTATCTAGTGCATCCATAGAACCTTCTCCCAAGATTATCTCTTGTCCAAGCTGTTCTTGCTGGATTTCGTAGCACACAATAGCAATAATATTGACTTTTATCTTCATTTTGTTCATAAATTTGTGAGAGGGTTCTCCTCCTTTTGATCCCCATTGTGAATTTGATGAGATGATTTGCCCCAATTTGAAAAGAGTTTGCGGGTTCAAGGTTAGGGTTAAGCATTGTCAAGATGAAAATTGGATTTTGCCCCAATTTGTTGAAGTAAGGCAAGGGTTCTTATAATTAGATTGGTGAACGATGTTGTTTAGCATGTTAATTGCTGACTTCAACTTGCTGGCAAGACATGCCGGCTGGTTTAATGTTATTTTAATGCCACATCGGATTTTCCAGTGAGGCAAATTGCCAATAGCACTAAAGTGATCGATTTTTCAAATTTGTAGTATTTAAGTGAGTGAAAAAAGAGTTATGGCACTCAAGAGAATAATGTATAAAAGTTATTATACTCGTACTGTTTTTATCGCATGAGACTTACCTCGAAAGATGGAGTGCCCTTTCTCCTATATTGCATAGATCACTGAAAAAAAAAAAACAATCCCCTGGTTTCTTTTGTAATTAAGTGTAAGAGGGCCTTCCAAGGTCGAAAGGTGGCGGCTTCTTTGTCTTTGCTTGTGTGGTGTGAACTGGTAATCGTCACACTCGCCATATTATGTTCGTCATTTGATATGCTAAAGTGCCCATGGAAGGTGTCAGTGAAATAAAACACCTCATATTAAATGATCTATGGGGGAAGGAGAAGATTAGTATATAAAAATTATTCATTATTCCACTCAAATCACTAGAGTACATAACAGGCTAAGCAACGTCGACTTTCACTTTCTTGCAAGTAACTCTCAAGGATAGAGATGTACTGGCAAACGTGGTTCGGCATGAGCAACTAGTGGATTAGCGAGAAACAGATCTTCAAAGGACTCATCGAGATTGATGCTCGTGAGATCTGGCGGTGCCTTCCAATTAAACCCTTGAACCATCCTAGCGAGAAGCATGACGGTCATCGCAGTCCCAAGCATTGGAGCCACGCAGCCACGCCGTCCAATGCTGAAGGAAATGAAGCCTAAGTCTGGCTCTGTGAGCTGAACTTTAGTGCAGTCACTAGTAAGGTGCCGCTCCGGCCTAAACTCGAGCGGCTTGTTCCAGACCTTAGGGTTTCGCCCAAGGCCGAGACGACTCAATACCACGTGACTTCCCTTTGGAATAAAGTAGCCGGCGACAATGGCATCGGACATGGCCATGTGCGGAGGGACGAAAGGTGCGATTGGATGGAGCCTGAAGGCTTCTCGAATGCATGCTTTGATATAATTAAGACGTGGGATGTCACATTCTTGGACTAGTCTTTCTTTTCCAACGACCCTGTCCAATTCCCCCATTGCTGTCTTCAGGATTTCGGGTTGGTTTATCATCTCTGCCATGGCCCATTCAACTGCGTTTGAGGGATTATCAACAGTTGCGAACATTATTTCCTGCAAAGATAGATTTTTGTTGGCTAAGTTCATGTACTTTATCCATAAATTTCCTATGTATCTTTTAGACCCTCAAAATATATTAAAAAACAAATAAGACAATACATAAAGCATATAATTCAAGTGAAATTGAATTTCCCCGGTATCTGCTTTGTGAACGTTTTGGCTCAGAAATCATGATAATATCTTATTTCGTTTGAATCTTCTACAAAAGATTACCTTGCAGTAATTTTTTTTTATGTAAATTCAAGAGAGATAAAGTATAATATCAGTGCCATAACTATTGTATGACACCCACATTGGTGCCAAAACTTTTCAAACAATTATTTAAGTGTCACAACTTTTAAAAAGCAATCACTTAAGTGACTCTATTAATGGAAAATTGAACCTAACTCACCGGTGTCACTTAAATGGATGCTTTAAAAAAGTTTTGGTACGAAATTGATTGTTTGTAAAGTTTTGGTACTAAAGTGGTTGTTATAAAAGTTTTTGCATAAAACATTTTAAAATTGTGTTGCGCATAATTTATGGATGGATCAACGTCTAACAACGCATCAATTTTTCACAAATTGAGAAATTGGGTTTAAAGCGGCTCCCAAACGTTCCCTAGCATTGATCCTCGTACATGATCAAAGAGAAGTAGCCCATTTCCACAAGGCTCTAAACTCTATTGTTCAATCTCAAATAGAGCAAGATTAAAGAAGAAACAAATGCGAAGTCAAGAGAGGTAAACAGGAAGATTTTACTTACAACCTTTAGCTTTTAGGATAACAAATAGATCATTGTGATTTTCAAGGAATTATTTGTATGATTTTTTCTGGCTCACCTCATCTTTTTGTCAAATTTCTAATCTTACAATTTGAAGAAAATTTTTCTTATAAATGATCAATTTAGTGCCAAAACTTTATGAACATTACTTTAGTGTCACAACTTTCAAAAGCGACCATTTAAATGACTCCAGTGAATCACGTCAAACTTTCCAATAAACTAATCACCGTAGACATTGAAGTGATTGTTTATAAAAAAAAAATTATGGCATTTAAATGGTCATTTCAAAAGATTTAGCATCAAAGTAGGTGCCATACAGAAGTTGCAGCGTTGATGCTGTCTCTTGCCCAAATACAAGATGAACCGGCGATGATAACTTTTACAATGGTAATATCTGCTAAGCTAGTCACTCTTTAGAGAGACGAGGTAAATTGACTTTCTGGTAATCTATAGACAAAATATATATGATAAAGATCTACTCGACGCACATAAACATGGGTAAAAAAAGAGCAAAAGAACATTACAAGTGCCATAACTTGTGTACGACGCTCACTTTGGTGCCATAAGTTTTTTTGGATCGCTTCAGTGCTAAAATTTTTGAAAAACGATCACTTAAGTGTTAAAATTTTTTAAAACGATCACTTTAGTGTCAACTCTGGTGCCATACATAAAGTCAAAAATTCGCCAGAAATTCGATGTGGCATTTTTTTTTATTAATTTCTGAAGCTGACGTGGCTCGTCAGAGATTGTCACTTAAGAGATTGTTTTTTAAAAATTTTAGCACTTAAATGATTGTTTTTCAAAAATTTTAGCACTAAAGTGATTAAAAAAAACTTATAACACTTAAGTGATAATTTTTCCTCCGACTTGGTACCAAAGTGATCCGAAAAAAAGTTATAGTACTAAAGTGATCTCCGTATACAACTTATGGCACTTATAGTGTCCTTTTGCCGTAAAAAAGTCTGCTTAAAGAAAAAGAAACTAGAATATACATGCTTGCATCTTACCGTTACTTGTCCTTTGATTTCTTCAGATGTAAGTAGTGGCTTTCCCTCTGCATCTTTGAGCATAACCAGAACATCAAGCAAATCATGAGGCTCATCGCTGGAAGATTCCTGGTTCGAATTGCCGAACCTCCTCCTTTTTCCGATCCTTGCGTCAATAATGGGGTCATGATAGTTGTTCACGGTCCTGACAGCCTCTTTAACAAGCTTTTCATGACCATCTAAATCAAGCCCTACCAAACAAGGAAGATAGTCAGATATGCAAAATGCATATAAATACTTGAGTATAGTAAATATCGCCTCGATGTGTTCTTCCTCAGCAATGGTTGGTCCGCCGTCCGCCCTTTCCTCTCCGAAGCATCTTCTACCAAACATTAATTTCCGGATCACGTTTCCAGCATATTGCCTGGTGGCGGTCCTCACATTTACAGCTCTGCTCGAGCTTTTGCTTCGATTGTAAATGTACTTAACCAGATTGTCCGCTTCCTCGGTTCTTCCATCCTTGAGCCAATGATGTCTTGCGGGGGAAATTATTTCTGAAACTAAAACTCGCCTCATTTTCTTCCATTGGTTGCCGTAAGGGGTCAGAATGGTTGTGAGGTATCCGCCACTACATGTTTGTGTTGCCATCGAAGTAGGCCTCGATGAAAATGTTGCATCGTGCTTCTTGAGGAATTCTCGGCCAATTTTTGGGCATGTCACGGGAATGACGTGAACATTGCCGAGCAGAAAACATGCAATGTCAGTGTCCATCTCCTTCATGAGGCAATGTATCCACCGGAATGTCGGCTTTTGGCGCAGCATTTCAGGCACACAGCCAATGATCGGCCAAGGGGCAGGACCGTGCGGAAGTTGTGACTCCGATTTTCCATTTTTGTGGATCCTCCTGGTCTTTAATTTCGTCATGAGTAGAAGGACAAGGATCAGAACTATGAAGAGTAAGGCTATAGAATTGGTGGAGATCATTTTGTTTGCTTTGGATGGTTTAGGAGAAGATAGGCTTCAAGGGATCTAAGCTTTTTCTTATTTCTTCTTGGAGGGAGAGCCACCTATAAATAGGCAATCAAGGCGCTCGCCACACAGCAAAGGAATTAGATCTACTTTCAATTTAGATTGACCAACCTGTCATTAATTTACTTAAGTCTATGTTTATTATTTGTTTTGTGGACTCGTCTCACATGGTCTTGGTCATTGTTTTTTTTTGGTAAGGGTCTTGGTCATTGTTTTGTCTCGTAGCCTGAAAGATTCCTCGTATGATTAAACAAAAACCTGTCCGGTTTGCAATGTGATGAATTTCGTGCAGTAATTGATTTGGACTTTGCCAAATGATAAATTATTATTACTGGCAAACTGATATGTACTCGCCATTAGGATGTCAAGAGTACCTGAAATCAAGTAGAACGCGCAACCTTTTATTTTAAAAAGTTTTTAGGCGGCTGAAGGATGTCGTGGTTTATACTAATGTTTCTCCTTATTGTCAGGCTTAGCAAGAAATCCTAAAACATGTGAATGCATTGTAGTTAGATGAACAAATCATTAGAAATGAAGAAGCATTGTAAAGACAGGTGTTGAGTGTGTCTTGAATTTTATTTTTGGTATCCGACTCAAATTAAATTTTGATACCTGAATTGAAATTTGTGGGGACCCAACTGGAGAAAAATAAATGGAGGTTTAGTGTTGGTAGTAGAGGGTTTGGATTGTTAGGCCCAAGCCCGTAGCCCAACACTGGAGCACTATAAATATTGTTTTTCTAGAGTCATTAGGTTTGAACTAGAGACAGAAAGATTCTTAAGGTTTTTGATACATATTTTGTAATTCTTGAATTTCCATAGTTGATTTTGCTTCTCCTCTCCATGTCGGTTTTTTTTGCAAGGGTTTTCCACGTAAGCCCTTATGTTCTTTTATTTTTCTCAGTTTCAATTTCATTGTAGTTTCCACATTAGTTATAACAATGAGTAATTCAAGAATGAGTGCGAATGGTAGGCGCATGAAGAATCAAATTGAGCAATCCAACTCCGGTATAATATTGAACAGCCCTACTCCTACAAGTATCTCAACAATATCTAGACTGATAATGCGCACCTTATATGCATCAACAGTTGAGAAGTGGTTGAGACACCAATGAAAGCCCTTACGAATTAGAGGATTATCTTCCAAGTATGAAATAACTCATTCTTTATTGTTCGAGGCACGAATGCATATATCCTTAGAACAAAACTTCAGGACTTCGACATTTTTGAACTTGGGGACTTTGGCAGTCAAGTCATTAAAAGTTCTCCACAACTGATGCTGGCATTTGAGTTTACCAGAACTGCCCATTCTTCCTCTCGAAACATTTTGGCTTCATCTTGCTTGTGGTACTACTTCTGCGCAGCGCTAAAACCTTTTGCAAAGTAAAACAAAACTAAACCTAAACAAAAACTAAGTGATTTCTGTTGTGGTCTTAACAAGCAAAAGTCGTCTACCAAAATTTACTAAACCTACAATTTCAGTCTCCATCGCTCATTTCCGATCCAGCTTCACCGCTTCTGTTTGTGACTATTACTGCCAATGCAACCTCTACGATTGATGGATTGTCATCACTTCCTTACTTCGTAACTCGAAAGAAAGCTAAATGATTTGCGTCTTTGCAGAAGCAAAGTCATCTCTCGATATCCATAGTAGCTAACGATTTGATCTCTATCATTCATCTTCTAGCCAGTCCTTCATCATCCTCAATTCTATTGGTGGCTATTACCATCAATGCCACCTCCACAATTGATGAATTATCGACGCTTCCTCTTTGATAGCTACTTAGTTTCTACCTCCAGCATTTATCGACAAAATGCAACGTTAGCACAACCATCCACATACGTCAACAAGTGGAACGAGTCATGTTTTGCTGATTCCTAGGATTTGCATAATATATTCTATGATTTCATAAATCACACGTGCTCATTATGATCTAATCATGCATGAACCTGTTTATGTCCACGTTGATTTGGTGCTTTGGGAGACAATACGTCAGAAAATCCGAAGCCTATCCTATATTCATCTTGGAATTTTGGCTAATTCAAGACAGTGAATCTTCAACCGCTAATCGCGTGTTTCACATTAAACTAAATTGGATGAAGATATTGCTGATCCCACCGATATTGATTGAACCATTTATAAAGACTTTAATTACCGACTTACAGGAAAGTGGATGTTGCAAGAAGACAAGTCAAACAAAACAACCCATGTGATTCCCGTGATATAGATAATCATACGAGCAACCTTCTCTGTACGAAATAGAAAGAAGCTTACATAGAAAATCTGGGTTAATTTAAAAGATGGACCCGTACATAGAAGTCTATGAAATATGTATATGAAAAGAGATGCTCTTCACGAAATTTTCCTGAAAGGATTCATCCGCAACATTCTCATTTCGGTCCTTAGTGGAGGAGGCGTTTTTTGAAGTGAGCACTTTTCTATGTTTCTTGCTTGAACTTTTGCAATTCGTTTGCTATTCGACGCCACTACGAGTTTATGTTTATCCCACTCTTTTAATTTCTAAGGTGAAAGCATATTTTCCTCCCACAAGTCATATCCACGATTAATGCTACATTGCACGGAGGAACACATATACAACTCAATCGGCAGAATTTTAAGGG